>JAABKJ010075445.1:193459168-193555149 GCA_011634705.1 Andricus grossulariae | reverse complement strand
TCAGACAAAAATTTAAGATTTATTAATCTGAAATTTTATTATTACATTTTGAGTGAAAATAAACAATTTTCAACCAAGAAAAAGGGAATTTATAACAAAACAATTACATTTTCAAACAAACTGATAAATCTTTGATAAAAAAATGAATTCTCAACAAAAAGTGTAATAGTTGATATTTCCACCAAAAAATATTTTAATTTTCAATTAAAAAAACTGTTAAATTAAACCAAAAAAATACGCATTTTCAACAAAAGAGTTAATTTTTAGCCAATGAAGATTGTTCAATCAACAAAGAAAAAAAATCTCATCCAGAATGTTGAGTTTTCAAATCATAAAGACGAATTTTGGAAAAAAAAGTTGAATTTACAACACAAAAATATGCATTTTCTACCAAAATAATTGAATTTTTTACTAAAAATTACAATTTTCCAAAAAAAAAAGAGAATTTTCAATAAAAAAATATCAGTTTTATAACAAAAATGGAATAGCTACACTTTTAGTAAAAAACTTATTTTTCAACAAACAAAAAAAAAAGAATTTTCAATAAAATTTGTTAAAACTTCAACCAAAGAAATAAAATTTAAACAAACAGATGGACTTTCTAATAAAAAGGACAAATTTTTAACAAAATAAATTAATTTTCAACCAAAAAGGTTAATTTTCTACCAAAAAAGGCAAATTTTTAACAAAATAGATAAATTTTTAACTAAAACAGATAAATTTCCAATAAAAAATAGAATAGTTTAAGTTTCAGTTAGAGAAAAAATTAATTTGCAACGAAATAGTTAAATTTTCAACAACAAAAAAAAAAAAATTTTCTACCAAAAAGATTAAATGTCTTAAAAAAAATTGACATAAAATGTAATAAATATTGAAAAGCTTTTCATTTAGAACGATTTGAAAACATCGATATTTCGGACCTCCTCCAGTAGAAAAATCCCCTTAAGAATTTTGAAAGGTTTTAAGAGAATAAAAAAATTTCTCACGATTTATCTGAAAATTTAAAATAATCTATTATGTTGAAAAATTAATTTTATGAAAATTTTTAAGAAGGCCTTAAAATATTTCACTTATTTTCCAAATTTTGTAAAAACAATCCGGATAATTTCAGGGGAATTTTCATAATTTGACAGCATTTTTTATTTATTGTAGGAAAAATTTAAATCCTTCTGGAAGGTATTCACATTATTTGAGAGATTATGCAGAATTTATTAAAAAATTAAAAAAAAAATGTTATTGTTTTAAAGATATTTAAAATTTTTCTCTCAAAATTAAAAATTTTCAGATTGATTAAAAAGTTTTGTTGGAGAGGAGTTAATATTGTATTATTTTTTATTCCACGCGTTGACAATTGAACATATTTATTTTTATACCATACTATAGTGTATTTTTATATATTTCATATTTTTTATACTATACGGAGGCTCAATTTCAGATGAGAAATTTTGAAATTGGATCATTCGAAGTTCAAAAGAAATTGAAATTGTATTCTTTCTAGTTACATGCGTTCAAGGTTGAACAATTTATAATTTAAGTTTTTCAAAACTAAATAACTTTTTAATTCAATCTTTCTAAACTTCCAGAATTTTGAATATTGATTATTAAAAAAATTATAATTTAACATTGCAATTATGAAAAAAAATTTTGCTAAGATCAAAATGTAGATTCACTGCAATTTCTACAATTCAAAATTAAAAAAAAAAACAATTATAAACGCTTGAGACCAAATTATTCTAAAATAACTTCCAAAGTAAAGTAATTATGAATGGAAAAAATTAGAAATGAAGAAAAATGTAGCACAGGTCGTTGAAAATTATACGAATTCGAAACGTAAAAATTTAGAATTCTGAAATTATAATTATTCAAAAATTGAAAAAATAACTCAACGACTGAGGCATTACTTTCAGATATCTTGATTTTTATCTAGATTGATTTCAAGCAATAAAATTTCTCACCTTTTAATTTCAAATCATGTAATTGTTTCTAATTTATTCTGGAGGCATTTAACTTTTAATTTTTTAATTACAAAACTTTAAAGCTGAAAATTGTGCAACTATAAAGTTTCTTCATTTGATACTCCAACTTTTCGAAGATTTGAAAAAAACCATACAATTTTGTACATTGAATATTAGAACAAAAGAATTGAGTAGGTTCAACGAAGTAGTTGCATTTTTCAGGCAAAACGAAAATTTTGTTAGAAGAGAGTTGAATTTTCAATATAAAAGGACCAATTTTATATCCAGAAAGGCGAATAGTTAAAGTTAATTAATGAATAGTAAAAGTTCTATAAACGAACAACATTTATTCATCGCAAGCTCTATACTTTTCCTTATTCCACTCTCTTCCCCAATTTTTGGTTTAAAGTTAATTCTTTTTAGTTGAAACGTCTACTATTTCTTTTTGAGAGAATTAAACTTTTTTGGTTAAAATTTTATTTATTTAGTGGAAAATCCATTACTACTTATAACTACTTTCTTGAAAATTTAATTTTTTTGTGAAGATTTATCTCTTTGGTTAAAAACTAAACTATTTTCTTAAAAATCCGTTTTTTTATTGACGCTTCATAAATGTGATTTTAGGTGCAATATTTTTACTAGCAATTTTAGGAATTTAAAGTGGTTCTAATTTAATTTAATAGAGTCATGTTAATATATGTTATATGAAGGTCAATTGTTTTTGTCTAGAACGTCTACTTTAATAATTTTGGTTAAGAATTCATGTTTTGTTTTGGTCAAAATTTTGATTATTTGGTTAGAAATTCAATTGATTTGTTGAAAATAGTATTTTTGGCTTAAAAGTGTCACATTTTTGTTGAAAATTTTTTCCTTTCTTGACTGAAAAACCCTATTTGGTTCAAGTATAAACTATTACAGTCTTAGTTGAGAATTCGTCTTATTTGGTATAAAATTAATCTGATTGGTTAAAAATGCATCCTTTTTAGTTAAAAATACAACTGTTTGGTTGAAAATGAATACGTTTTGATTGTGGATCCAACTATTTTGATGAAAAATCGTTTTCTATAGTTAAATTCAACTATTTTTAATAAATAAATAAAAATTTTGTTACAATTTCAACTATTACATGTTTTGTGTGGAAAATTCAACTTTATTTGTTGAAGAAAAAAAATTTACCTATTTTCTTTTTGCTTAAGAATTTATATTTTATAAAATGACAATTCAAGTATTGCGTAAAAAATTGATGCATTTTGTTGAAAATTTGTCTTTTTAGGTAGAAATTTATTCTTTCTTGGTTGACAATTCAACTTTTCTGTTTGATGATTCAACTATTTTGCTAAAATCATCTATTTTGGTTCAAAATTTAATCGTTTTGTGGAAAATTGATCTTTTTTGGTTGAAAATAATCTTTTTTGTCGAAAATGAAATTTTTTGGGTCAATAGTTTAGATTATTTATTTAATTTAAATTAACTTTTTGATGGTTGAAAGTTGAACTACTTTCTTAAACATTCTTTTTTTTTATTGAAGATATATACTTTTATTTTAAAAACTTGTTTTTTTTTTAGTTAAAAATGTTGTTTTTTTTGCCTGAAAATTTAACTATTTTGCTGAAAATTCAACCGAATGGTTGTAAAGTAACTTTTTTGCAAAAAAATCGTATTATCGGCTGGAAAATTAAACAATTTGGAAGAAAATTTAATTATTTGGTTGAAAATTGATGTATTTTGTTGAAAATTTATATTTTTGGAAAGAAAATCAATTTTTTGGTTAAAAATCAAATTATTTCGTTGAAAATAATCTGTTTTAGATAAGAATTCAAGTAGTTTGTTCAAAATTGGTCTTTGTTGGTTAAATCCAACTGCTTATTTTAAATTAAAACTTTTTTTTTTAAATATCAACTATTGCATTTTTCGTTGAAAATTCATCTTTTTAGCTTAAAAATTCAACCATTTAGTTCAAAATTTTTAGAAACGAAAAAAATACAGGCTAAAAATTAATCAAATAAAATCTGGACTCACATCACATCTATTGTTCAAAATATTTAGTTGAAAATTGATGTAATTTGTTTAAGATTTGTATTTTTTGGTTGAAAATTGAACTATCTGATTAAAAATTTATGTATGTTGTTGAAAATTCATATTTTTTGGAAGAAAATCAATTTATGGGTTAAAAATCAAAGTGTTTAGTCGGAAATATTCTGTTTTAGATGAGAATTCGAGTATTTTTTGTTGTTGTTGTTAAAAATCATTTTTTTTTACCTGAAAATTTAACTATTTTGTTGAAAATTCAACCAATTGGTTGCAAAATAACTTTTTTGTAAAAAATTCGTATTTTCGGCTGGAAAAATAAACAATTTGGTGGAAAATTTAATTATTTGGTTGAAAATTGATGTATTTTGTTAAAAATTCGTATTTGTTGATTGAAAAGAAAATTGTTTAGTTGAAAATAATCTGTTTCAGATTAGGATTCAAGTATTATGTTAAAAATTTGTCTTTGTTGGTTAAATCCAACTGTTTTTTTATTTTTAATTAAAATCTTTTTTTTTAAATATCAACTATTACATTTTTCGTTGAAAATTCATATTTTTAAATTAAAAATTCAACACCTTGGCTGAAAGTTGAGCTACTTTCTTAAAAATTATTTTTTTTTTGGTTGAAGATTTATAATTTTATTTTGAAAACTTTGTTTTTTTTTTTGGTTAAAAACTTTTTTTTTTACCTGAAATTTTAACCATTTTGTTGGAAATTCAACCGATTGGTTGTGAAGGTCCCTGCAATACTGACTAAGATCCCGATGTATCACTTATGTTCTCGAACTGTTCTTGCAGAAACTTCCGGTATAACCGGCATTTCTACAAACGTTCTTTACTTTCAATATGAATATCGATACTCTTCATTTACATTGCAGTCTCAGCTTTCAACATTCATAATTTTTATTTTTTCTCTACCGGATGTTCATTGCAGAAGCAACATTGTTAAACTCTCTTCAAGTTTATCGAAAGGTGATTCTACCGGAAGTTCGGAAAGCAAACAAAGTTTGTAGAAAGGTCGATTATACCGGAAGTTTCTACATGAACTATTCGAGAATATGGGTCACACCTTGGGATCGCAGTCGGTATTGCAGGGATCATCCTCATTGACCGAATCAAGATTACAGAGATCAGCGCCTGTTTTACCTACAAATGGTAATGCAGGACCTACATTATCAACTAATTAGATTTCACCGACTGGTGGCATCTTAACACGGACATGAACCATTATCATCTGTCGGTAAATGACCGGTCGCGATTTCACGGTTGCTTAGCTCGGAACAGAACCGGTGCCATCGAACTCTCATAGGTATACTACTACTGAGAATAATAAGCAACATAGTTTTCGAAATCAAAGTTTACCAATTAATGCCAAAATTAGTGATACTAAAAAAACTGAACTGAAAAAACTTTTAAAAAGTTGGAATAAATTTATTCTTATTTTCATTTTATTCATGTCGCTCCGAGATTTCAAATTTTCCTTGGAACTACCCATTAATCATCAGAAAGATGCTTTCTGTAAAGAAACATTGAGGTATTTCTTTACGAAATATTTGCAATAAACCAATTTTCTGAACAAATGCAAAATTACGGAAATTTTGTTTGTGTAAATATTATTTTTTCACGTACATTTCTCCTTAATAGAACTACGAAAGGTAATAAAATTCTGCGTCAAATAGGCACAAAATGAAGGAAAAATATCAATTTTATAAAATAATATTTTAAAAAACGTCAAATTTCGATTTTTTAAGAATTGGAATAACTCTGTAAACAATGAACATTTTTTGAAGTTCTTGGGCTCATTCTAAGTGCTCATAGTATTCTTATAAATTGTTAAGTCGATTTTTTAAAATTTTGCCTAGATTCCACCCTGGGTCAAACTTGGTGTAAAAACAGTCGCGAAATTTTGATTTAATGATTACACGGTTTACAAAAAAAAAGGTAAGAACTATTTGACAAGACCACTTTATCCTTATGTATTTTGACGCGCTGAATACGAATCCGAGGTCTATTTACCTCCATAGTTTTTCATTTTTTTAAATAGTTTCCAATTTTAAATTAAGTTTGGATCTTGTAAATAACAAAAAAGATGAATTTTTAACTGAAATGATCAATCTTTAACTGCAATAGTTGATTTTTTTAACGAAAAAAATGAATTTTCAAACAAGAAGATTAATTTTTACCAAAGAAAATGAAATTTCAAGAAAATACATGAATTTTCAATTAAAAGAATAAATTGTCAACTCACAACTGAATAGTTAAATATTAATTTAAAAGTCAATGTTTAAACAAATAGAATAATTTTTTACCAGAAGAATGCAATTTTTAATTGGAGTAATTGTGATTTTCGGTAAAAAAATCAATTTGCAACAAAAAGAACAAAACTTATTTTCAAAAAAATAGTGACATTTTCAAAGAAATTGATGAATATCCAATTAAAATGATGAGGCTTCAACTGAAATAGTTAAATTTAAAACCCAAAAAATTAATTTATATCTAAAATGATGAGTAACTAAAATAATTAAATTTCAAACAAAAACCTTAATTTTCAACCCAGAAGATTAATATCTACAAGTCAATTCCACATTTTCAACTAAAAAAGATAATTTTTACAGCAAATATTGAATAGTTTTATTTTCAGTAAAAAAATGTATTAAAATTTTTTTTTCAAAAATAGATCATTTGAAATTCACAGGAATGAAAATTGTGTTATTCCTAATTACAAGCATTTGAAATTAGATAATTTAAAAGTGAAAATTTTTCAATTTTAATAAATTGAAATTCGAAACTATTAACATTCAAGACTTTGAATTTGAAAACTAAATTGATTATTTCAAATTAAAAGCTTCTGAAATTCTATAAATATAATTTTTCATTAAATTAAAAAAATTATGATGCAACATAAAAATTGATTAGAAAAATTATTCTAAAATCAACAAATAAATTCACCATTATTTAATTTGAAACTGACTGGAAATTAATTGGTTGAAAATTGTTAATTTCTAAACGATTTAACTCATTTAATGTGATACCAATTTTTAAGGAACAAAGTTTTAATATAAAAATTCCTCGCGAATAAATTTTTCTTCAGTTTATATGAAGTTCGGATTTCCTTATGTTTCAAGTTCTTTTAGTATACATTTTTGGTATTTTTTAATATTTTCCATTTAAAATAACTTTTTATTTTGAACGTTTTTTTCGAATAGTAGAATTTTAAAGGTTTGCAATGAAATATTTTTCCATTTTGAACGGTGAAAATAAAAGTGAATTTATATTTTTATTTTAGAAAAGTTTGTCTCATCAATTATTTGATTTATAATTGCTCATTTTGAGCGAAAACTAGGGTGGGCCAAAAAAACTCAAAATGATAAGATTTATTGGTAGTAGTGCAAAATGTTTCTTTATGGCTTCGCAAGCTATTTTAACGACAAAAAATTTGAAAAATTTCTCACCGTTTGGCAAGTCGATTAAAAATTGTCTCAATTTTAATTTAAAAAAAATTTTTTTGTATGGACATAATTTTTTTCAATTTTCTCAAAAAGTGACGTAAAATGAACTTCTGTCAATTTATTCATTTGATTTACGGACCTGGAATATGAGTCATGTTCACACAACCTTAGCATTTGAACAGTGATAATAATCAATTAGTTAATTGCACGCATTGATGAATATAGTAATTAATTTATTACTGTTTGAGAGTAGTTAGTTATTTACATTTATTGGTAAACCTTACTGAAGAAAAATTTAAAAACTACTTTTTTTCTTACGAAAAAAATGGAAAAAGTTTTCAATATGAAAATTTGCAGTCGACTTGCCCAATTGCCCCTAGTGAACAGTCAAATATTGCTAAAGATTGAAGAAGTTTCTTTTTAGGGTTTCGTAAAAAAAAAACACAAATAGAGGACCTTTACACCATTACCGAATTTAAATTTGTTTATGTTTACAATCTTTTAATCAAAAATCTAAATACAAAAATTCTTAATTATTTACGTTTCGAAAACGAAAGTGAAAGAAATTTCAGTTAAACATGTTGAAATTAAAACTAGTGACTTTCACTTTCTATTTGCAACTGCTAAATTTGTAATCTGTCACATTTTTTAAATTTTCAATTGTGGCACATTTTTTAATAACATTTTTGAGCAGATTCTTCTTGAAACTGGTCATTTAAAAAAAATACTATTGGAAACCAAACTTTCAAGTTTAATATTAATCATTTCTGAATTATTTTAAGCTAACATGTGCAAATGTTAATCTATTTGTGTATTCAAAGTTTTAATGATCCAAACTTCAGAAAGTTAAATTTTGGAAGTTACCAATTCCGGATTGTTCAATTTCAAACTTTTAAATTAATAATTTGAAAAACAAAGAATTTTCAAAACAAAATGTTGAAAATGTTCAAAACAAGTGAACTCTACTAGTTTAGAAAAACTTGACTGCCAAAATTTCCTCCCTTCCAACTCAATGAAAATCATTAAAATAAACAATTTCCCTTTTCAAATTCAAAAAAAAATTTGAATGGGAAATTCTTCCCTCAAAACCAATAAACATGATAAAAATAAATAAAGGACCTCTTCCAGTTCAGAAAAAATTGTTATATATTTTGTTGAAAATCTAAGAATTTTATTCAATAATTTTTTGGTTGAAGATTCATCATTTTAGTTGAAAATTCAACTAGTTTGTTAAAAATTCTTTTTTTTTTTTTAAATTAATTTTTCAACTGAAAATTAAACTATTCCATTTTCGGTGGAAAATTGATCCTCTTTAGTTGAAAATTCAACTATTTGATTGAAAATTTATCTTTTTTAGTTTCAAATTCAATTAATTGGTTGAAAACTTATGTATTCTGTGAAAAATTCGTCTTTTTCGATAGAAAATTAATTTTCTTGGTTGAAAATTCAACAATTTTGTTATCATTTTTTTAAGGTGCTTTCTTTTAGTTAAAATCATCTCTTTAGTTGAAAATTTAACGATTTAATTTGAAGATTCATCATTTTAGTTGGAAATTTAACTAGTTTGTTGAAAATTCTTTTTTTTTTTGGTTTAAAAATTAATTTTTTAAATGAAAATTAAACTATTCCATTTTTGGTAGAAAATTGATCTTATTTAGATGAAAATTCAACTGTTTGATTGAAAATGTATCTTTTTTAGTTGCAAATTCAACTACTTTGTTGAAAACCTATTTATTTTGCTGAAAATTCGTCTTTTTCGAAAGAAAATTAATTTTCTTAATTGGAAACTCTACAATTTTATTATCATTCTTTTAAGATGCTTCGTTTTAGTTGAAATCATCTCTTTAGTTGAAAATTTAACTATTTTCTTGAAAAATTGTTGTTTATTCGTTGCAACTTCTATTTTTAAACTGAAAATTTAAAGATTTCATTTGAAGATTCATCATTTTAGTTGGAAATTTAATTAGTTTGTTGAAAATTCGTTTTTTTTGTTTGTTTAAAATTACTTTTTTAATAGAAAATTAAACTATGTTGAAAATTGAACTATTTTGTTGAAAAATAGTTGTTTTTTGATCGAAATTTTACTTCATAATTGAACATTTATCTATTCCAGTTGAAGATTCATCACTTAAGTTAAAATTTCCTATCTTTGGTTGAAAATTTAACCAGTTTGTTGAAAAATCTTTTTTTGTTGTAAAAAATAAATTTTTTCTATTGACAATGTAACTTGTATTTTTGGTTGAAATATTATATTTTTTAAATGAAAATTCAAGTACTTGGTTGAAAATTCTTTTTTTTTGGGTAGAAAATTAATTTTCCGGGTTGAAAATTCAACTGTTTTGTTAAAAGATTATATATTTTGTTGAAAATCTAAGAATTTTATTCAATAATTTTTTGGTTGAAGATTCATCATTTTAGTTGAAAATTATTCTATTTGGTTGAAAACTCAACCGTCTTGTGGCAAAATCTCCTTTGTAAGTAAAAAAACTGTACTATTATAGCAGAAAGTTTACATATGGGATTGAAAATTAATTTTCCTAAATGAAAATTTGATTTAGCACTTTCAACACAGCATTTTCAAAATAGTTGATTCAAAAAAAAGTATTTGCTTTGAAAATAAAACTTCTGAACTTTTGAGCAAGAGAGAGGAATTTTCAAACTAACTGCTAAGTTCTCACCCAAACAGTTCAATTTTCAAGTAAAAAAAAACAACAAATATTGAAGGAATAGTTGAATTTTTAGCAAAATAATTCCACTTAAGAAAATAGTGGACTTCTCCACTAACTTGCTGAATTTAAACCTGCAAAGATGAATTTTCAATGCAGAAGATTAATTATCTGCCAATATATAAATTTTTTACCGAAAGCTTGAACTTTGAATCGAATTGCTTCATTTCAACTCAAAAGATAAGTTTTCAACTAAAAATATGGTGAGCTCTACCAGAAAAAGACTCAAGATAATTTTTTAGCCTTCATTGAAAGAAAAATTTGGTTTCTTGAATTTTTGTTTGAATTTTGAATAGCTCGGCCACAAAATAGAATTGTTTATTTTCTAAAATGCAATTTTGATATTAAAAAAAAAATTCGTCTCACCAAAAAATGATCTAAAGTAAATTTGCAGACTCTTTGGGAATGAAAATTTTTTCTTTCCAATATCAATACGGCTCGATTTTTCATCAACCGTACATGCTGCGGCTGTAATGATTTCACCTAAAGTTTTTGGCAAATGCGATTTTATTATTGATGACAGACCTTTGGCATCCTACAAACAATTTGAGCCCGAATTTGAAATAACTGATCAGGCCCTTTTAAAACAAACGATTTATGCTTTTTATTGAAAGAATCGTATTTTACAACTAGTACACCAAAGGAGCGATTTATTGGGCGTTAAGAGCCTACTGGATCTTCCTGCTCTATAGAACAAATATAGATAGAGTTGGGAAAAGAACTGCAATTTGAATAGAATCTGCATTAAATCAGACTTGTCATCTTTCGAAATCTTAAAAATAATTTCGAAATAATCATAAGTGTATCATATTATATTTACCAATAGAATTAAGAATAACCGCTGAGAATAAGAGCATTGTATGAAACATTTTTATTTTTTAAAATTACAGGAAAAACTGTAGTTAGTGAAGTAACTAATACCTATGCTGTTTCGTAATTGAAGCAAATATTGCATCAAGCTTGTTGTTTTGGAAAGTGGCTTTAAGACCAGAGCCGCGTTTCTTAGTGCTTCTTATTTATTATCCCAAATTTTCAACTCGATGTGGCTATTCGTGTGAAAATTAGTTTACAAATAAATAGTGTCGGTAAGGTAGGAAGTCGGTCACGTGACCCCTCGTCACATGGCCTTAAAAACCTTGAATTCGCCAGTTTTATTAATTTTGGTAATTTAACAAATTTCTCAAAATATTATTTAAAAGATAAGTCTCAATTTCAGTTATAGATTTGATGAGAATCAAAGGAGCTTTGAATTTATTTTTAAATTCTTTTTGGAAACGGAAATAGGTTTCAGGATGCTTTATGCTATATTGAAAAATGTCACTCATAACTTTTGGAATTTTATTTTTGACAAATTTAGATAAATTAAAAAAATTGTGTTTCCAAAATGTTACGTAATCCGTTTTTCGATTGATAATTAGTTTCCGAAGAAGTGAGTTATAAAACTATTTTTTTTAAATCTAATCACTTCTAAATTGATCAATTAAAGATGTTCCAGGGGTACACATAACCGGAAAATTTTGTAATCTTTAAAATGGTTTATAAAATCGATAAAAAAAGCAAAATTGTTTAATATTAAAAAATTCGAAAGAGGATCTAAGTTTGCTTTGAACGAAATATTCGAATTTGAAATTGTTCATTTAAAATGTGTGTTTTTTTTTATACTGAAAATCTGTGAATCATGAAAATCAGGGAATTTCTGTAAAAGGTTTTTCAAGATTCTGGTCTTGGAATGTTAATGATCAGCGAAAATGAAAAATTAGGGAATTTTGAAAATAACGTTTTCCGACTACCTTGATATATATATTTTTTTTTAGTTAAAATTTTTATTATTTGGTGGAAAATTCATCTTTTGGGTTGAGCATTCATTTCTTTTGTGGAAACTTGAATTATTAGATTGAAAGTTCCTTTAAAAATGATAAATTTGGTTGAAAATTCATCTTTCTTGGTTGAAAATTAATCTTTTTGGTTGAAAATTTATCTGTTTGGTTGAAAATTGAACTATTTTCTTGAAATGACATCTATTTTGTTTAAAATTTCTGTATTTTGTTGAAAATTTCTGTATTTTGTGGTAGAATATTAATCTTCTTGTTGTCTAATTTACCTTTTTGGTTGAAAATTCAAGTCTTCGGTTGAAAATTTAACTATTAGGTTGAAAATGGAACTATTTTGTTAAAAAATCGTTTTTTTGTGTTGAAATTAAATTTTTGAAACTGAAAATTTAAATATTTCATTTTTTGTCGAAAATTTACCTTTTCTGAAAGACATTTAATCGGATTACCCTGAGTTCGTGAGTCACACTCTTTCGACTCACGAACAACCCACGAAGCTCGTTGCATTTTTTTTACAGGCGCCAGATAGGTTACCCTATTCGAGCCTCGTCGGTTTCGGTCCCGTCGCAACTACTAGGCTAATTAGCTCACTCGCTGTTGTGCACGAGAAGAGGGGTAAGATCGGTAGAGTGAGAGAGTGCTCATCCAAGAAAGTGACGGTTGTGAAAGTTACCACGATTCCATTTAAAGAGTTCACAATATGAAACAGTATTTATTTAACTGAAGAGGAAAACTACATCAATTCATATGTCTTATCAACAAGCAAGGGAACATTTCAGCGAATATTACAGGTATCAGAAATGGCCGACCGGTCGCCAGAGTGACCCGCTACATCGAAATGGCCGCCCGAGACGCCCGCGCTTCCACCACGTCGTTTGACGTGTAGTTTCATGGAGCCGACGATGGAAAATGGCTGCTAGTTGTGGCACCTCCCCACTTCGTCGGTGAAACATGGCCGTCCGGTAGTGACATCATGTCATGCGCGGGACTGGTGCGCCGTGTTGGTTTCGTTCCATCTTCCCGTCCTCCTTCTTTGCTGTTGGCTATCGGCGCTGCTGCTCGGTGTTTACGAGCTGTCAGGTTGATACACAGTTACGATCTCGACCCCGCTTACGCAAAATTATAGAGGATTACAATATTATTCAAATTGAGGGTACTCTGGCGCTTCGGCGTAGATTTTATAATATAAATGTCTATTGTATCGGCTTATTCTAGGCTTATTTTCCTGGCTGGACGGTAAAAGTCTTCTTATTAATTTTCTCTGACCGGCCGTTCCTCGCGTTCCGAGGTTAGGTACGGCTTCGGTGAAACCCCGGAGATTGCAAATTACAATTTTTAATGAATTGACCATTCATTTCCCAAGATCTCTGCGTAAATGTAGGGGAAGTATAAAGACTGTGCCCGAAACGCAAGCCCCAACAGACGCGCGCTCAAACTTATAACAGATATGGAGAGTAATTGTGTTTCTGGAAACAAATTTAGAATATATTTATTTTCTAATATCCTACCACTTTGTTTCATATAAGAGAGACTGCCAAATTTGAAACTTTAGTTTCGGTTCATAATTTTTTGGGCGAGGCTAAATGTAAGGACAGCACAGTCAAATTTAAACGTGCGGACCCGGAAAGTGGTAGGTGGGGCTGGAAAAGGAAAGGGGGCGTGGCTTGTGTGCGGACAGATAGACACTATCTAATTTTTTAAATGTAAGTTCATATTCTGAGTATTAATTTGTATTATTATTATTTATTATTATAAACCTTTAAAAGTATTTAAAATCTTTAAATTTCTGTGAAATCTTTTTAAATTTTGGTAAAATCTTTGTAATTTTTTTTTATATCCATACAATTTTTAAACAATCTTTCTTTAATCTTTAAAATCTGGTGTACCCTTGTTGAAATAATTGAAATTCTTGAAATCTTTTGAAATCCTTATGCATTCTTTGAAATATTTCTGAAATCGTTTGTATTATTATTATTATTATTGTAAACCTTTTGAAGTATTTAAAATCTTCGTGAAATCTTGAAATTTCTGTGAAATCTTTGAGAAATCTTTTCAAATTTTGGTACAATCCTTGAAATCTTTGTAAAATTTGTTTAAATCTTTGTGAAATCTATAAAAAAATTAATCTCTCTTTAATCTTTTTAATGTTTTGAAATGTTTAAAACTCTTGAAATCTTTTGAAATCCTTATACATTCTTTGAATGACTTCTGAAATCTTTTGTACTCGTTTGAAATCACTGGAATATTTGAAATCTTTGTAAATAAATTCATTGAAATCTTTTGAATTATTTAAAATCTTTGTGAAATCTTTTAAAATGTTGGCAAAATCTTTGATATCTTTGTAATATTTCTGAAATCTTTTTGAAATCGTTTGTATTATTATTATTTATCATTATAAATCTTTTGAGGTATTTAAAATATTTGTGAAATCTTGAAATATCTGTGAAATCTTTTGAAATCATTTCAAATTTTGGTAAAATCTTTGAAATCTTTGTAAAAGTGTTTAAAATATTTATGAAATCTATACACATTTTTTAAATCCTTCTTTGATCTTTTAAATGTTTTGAAATGTTTGAAATTCTTTAAATCTTTTGAAATCTTTCAAACCTTCATGAAATATTCGAAATATTTAAGAAATTTTGGTGAATTTTTTTTAATCTAATGTGCAGGCCTTTTTTGAATCTTTAAAATCCTTAAAATCGTTGAAATATTTGTGAAATCTTTCTTAAATCTTTGTGAAATCTTTTTTGTATTCGTTGAAATCACTGCATTTTTTTAAATCTTTGTGAAACCTTCTAAAATGTTTTGAAACCTTTTGAAATCTGGTGTAACGTATCCTTTTTAAATCATTAAAATTTAAAAAAATATTTTGTAACCTTTTGAAATCTAGTGTACAGTCAAAAACCGAGTGGCCAACCCCTCGAAAAATCCGCTGTATGGCCATAACTCATTCTAATTCTGAAATTGAATTAACATCGAAATTTTCAACTGATGATTTTTATAATTTATAAGTTTTGAAGGATTTCAAGAGAATAAAAAAGTCATGTTAAGATTCCTGGGAAAATTTAAATGTTACTTAATTTTGAAAAATTAATTTTAAGATCAAATTGAAACAAATTGAAAATACTTCGAAAGGTTTCGAAAATTGTCGAAAAAGAATTTGGAAGATTTAAAAGCAATTTTTTCATAGCAGCATTTAAAAAAACATTTTAACTTAAAACAATTTCAAGAAATGTAGATCTTTGAAGTTTCGAAAAAAGAAACTTTTTAAAAGTTTCGAAAGGTTTCAAGAAAATAAAAAAGTTTTTCTTTAAAGATTCCTGAGAAAATTGAAACGATTTTTTATTTTTTTAAATTAATTTGAAGATAAAATTGAAAATTATTTCAAAATATGTGTAAGGAAACAAAATAAATTATTTTCCAGTTGGAAGAAAAATTGTTATAATTTTGTTTAATTAAGCGTTAATTTCAATGTTTAATAATCATTATAAATGTCAATAAAAATAACATTAAATGTACTGTGTTCACAGTTTGCAATAATGTTTTTCTTCACTCTTCATTCGTACTTATTAATTTATTATATATTTAATATGCTACAAAATATTTTTCTGAGATGAATATATGCAAAAAACTTATTTTAACAATTAAAATAAATTAAATTTGTATTTTCCCCATGCATTTGAATAATTGTCGCAGATTTTTCAGATTATCTCAGTTTACTCTGATTAAATCATAATTTATTATTGAATTTTTATTATTTTCCATCATAAGAAAAACCTTTTGCATATTTTTGCTGTGAGGTTTTTTTCGCTTACTTGAGTTTGATAGTCGAATTGAAGATATTTCAAACATACAGAAACAATTATTTTCTTAATTAAAAAAAAATGGATTCATCAGGTTTTATTCATTTAATCCTAATTTATCCTGACTTGGAACAGGGAATTTTAGAAAATAATTATCGTTTTGATTTTAGGAAAGGGAGTTTTCGTAAAGTAATATAATTTTACTTGAAACAGGGAATTTTTTAAAAGAATTATAATTCGAATTTAGAAGAAAGGAATTTAAAAGAATCCCTGTTCCAAGTCAGAATTTGTCACAATTTGAAAGTTAAACTCTTTTGTTAAAACTTAATTTTTTGGTTGAAGATTCATAATTTAAATGAAAATTCATCTCTGGTTGAAAATGTAACTACTTTGTTGAAAATAAATTTTTTAAATTAAAAATTGAACTATTGAAGTAGAAAATTTAATTATTTTGTTGAAAATCGGTTGTTTTTTGTTGTTGTTAAGAATTATATCGTGATTCATGAATCGAATTTTTCGCATTGACTCAGTGCGTGAGTCATGAGTCGAATTTTCTGAACCGACTCAGCGTGTGAGTCACGAATAGAATTTTCCGAACCGACTCAGCTGAGAATCAGGTGGAAGAAATCCGAAACGACTCAAAAGGGAATTGAGTCGAAAAAGTAAGAAAGAACTCAGCGCATGATTCATGAGTCGAATGTTTTAAGCCAAATCAGGTAAGAATCATGTGGATGAAATCCGAACCGAATCAGCACGTGAGTCATGAGTCGAATTTTTTGAATCGAATCAGCTGAGAATAAGGTTGAAGAAATCCGATACGACTCAGAGGAGAATTGCGTCGAAAAAATCAGAAACAAGTCAGCGCGTGAATCACGAGTCGAAGAAATCCGAATCGACTCAGCTGAGAATCAGGTCGAAGAAATCCGAAATGACTCAGCGCGTGAGTCCTATGTCGAATTTTCTGAACCGACTCAGCTGAGAATCAGGTCGAAGAAATCCAAAACGACTCAGCGTATGAGTCACGAATCGAAATTTTTTAACCGAATCAGCTGAGAATGAGGGTAGACAAATCTGAAACGACTCAGAAGAGATTTGAGTCAAAAAAATCAGAACAATCTCAGCGCGTGAGTCATGAGTCGAAGAAATCCGAAATGACTCCGCGCGTGAGTCATAAGTCGAATTTTTCGAATCGACTCAGCGCGTGAGTCATGAGTCGAATTTTTTGAACTGACTCAGCGCGTGAGTCATTAGTCGAATTTTCTGAACTGACTCAGCATGCGAGTCATGAGTCGAATTTTCCAAACCGACTCAGCTGAAAATCAGGTCAAAGAACTCCGAACCAAAAAAGTAAAAAAAAAAGGTCAAAAAAAGGTGTTTCTAGACAAGTTAGTCTACAGGCCACAATTTTAATCGAAGGTAATAAAATTATCCATAGATCAGTCGATGCGGATTGAAAAAAAAAAATTATTTCATTTAATAACAAAAATGGAAATTTTTTTTGTTGAAGATTACCGGTTTTTGAAAAATACTTGGATTTTTTCCAAAATACCTAAAATCAATTAAAAACTTATCCGGAAGAGTTTTATAATAGCTCAGAAATTGTTTGAGAGTTTATTGAATTTATTATAAACAAATAAAAAATAGTTGAATTTTTAACACAATAATGAAATGTTTGAGCAAGCAGTCAAATTTATCCTAAAAGATGAATATTTAACGAAAAAATTGATATTTATATTTCAACCAAAAAAAGAATGTAATTTAAAAAAATAACAATTGAATCCCACGTCCCTCGCAGCCTAAGTAAACTGGGTCTGTGTCGCATATCTTCCTTTTTCCTCTTCTTCTCTCCCCCCATCACGCTCTTCCATCCTTCCTCACTCCCTCTCTCTCACTCTCTCAACCGCCGCCAGAGAACGAACCGAGTACTTCACGTCATCACTACGCTACGACCGTGTCAGCCAACTTCTCTACGAACTCCCCCGGCCTCTTCCAAACACACGTACACTATATATCTGACTTCCCCACCCCTTTAACTTCTCACCTAAGCAACAGGGAAAGATAACAAACTTTACAAAACCTCTAATGTCTGAAAATACTTATCTCAACATTACAAAATTTTTCAATATTTCAGATATGTCAAATGAAAATTTCAACAGATAAAGTATTGGTATTTTTCGTTCTTAAAATTAATGTATAGAGAGTAAATTTTTTATTTGATATTTCACGACATTTTTTTGTACCATTTTTGACCGTAGGACAGAATCGATGAAAAATATTCTTCAAATATGTTCATTAGTTGTTAAAAAACTACAAAGAATTACCTTCAAAATTGTATTGTCCTTTTAAATCAAGAGATATGTCTTTATAAGATAAATTTTGTTAAATTTAGTTCACAATTATTTACGACTAATTTCGAATTACAATTATTTCGCAATTGAAGTAAAATTGTAAAGACTAGATTTTGTAATGTTGAGATAAGTATTTTCAGACATCAAAGGTTTTTTGAAGTTTTTATATATCAAGGAAGCATATGAGGTCAAGGAATTCACGGAATCTGGCAGATTTCGAGGCATTTTTGAGGTACTAATCTTAACAGATTTTAAATTAATTCCAATAATTTAAAAATATTTCGACGACTTTTAAAGAATTGGACTGCTTAGAGTATTTTTGAAAAATTCCAAAATGTAACATTAAACTTGCCTGCATGTAATGGTCGACCTACGTATTTATATCTAGTCGAACGAGCGCCTTTGAAGAATAAAGTCCTGTCTTCTTTCAATCCCAAAAGGAATAAACTATAATTTCTTGAAAATAAAATATGAACTTCCCAGTGATCCGATCCATTCTGACGCGATTTTTCTCTAATTATTCGTCGGTACACGCACAATTCAATTCACTTTCAAATCAAGAAAATATTACAAAGTTGAATTCAATGTGCCAATCACAAATGAGGAGAAATCTTCGAAGACAAAGTCTGGATCAAAGCAAAATAATTTAATTATTTGAATAATTCTCCTTGGTTTTTTGGTGGGAGGAATATTCCTATTCTCATTTCATACATTTATTTTATAATATTTTCAGATTTAGAGAAACAATAAGAAGGCAATATTGTGAAACGTGTATATAAGATACATGGCTGCGACTAACTTATCGTACTTATAAGTCATTGCTCCAAAATGGAAAAAAAGAAATTATTTACACATTTAATCTGTTTCACTTCTACCTTCATACGTTGAAAAACATTTTCAAATTCACGAATACCATTTTATATTGAAAACTATCCGAGGGTCAAAAAAGCGACCAAGTAGGGTGATCCAAAAATACAATAAAATATTTTATTCTCATGCTGGAGAGCACTCGAGGCACTCGAAATTTTCCAAGTCAAATACATGGATAAAACTTTTTTTGGGGTTTTTGAAATAACTTATGATGGTTGGAGAAAATGTTACGCAAAAGTTTGAGAGCTTCTAGATGACATTTCAGCTAAGAATTCTATCCCATTCAGATGAGATTGCCACCACAAAAATTAGCCTCTAACTCGAAAATCTGGGAATTTCATTGGTCAGAAAAAGTCAGGGGATTTTGGAGAAAATCTTTCACAATTCAGGGAATTTCCATGAGAGGCGCGCTTTAAATAACTTCCAAGTGTATCAAATTTATTCAATAATTTATTTGCCGTGTTATTTTATTTCCATTTTTTTGCAGTTTGTTTTCCCGGACGATTCTATCTTTAGTTGAAAATCTTATTATATAAATAAATATTTAATGATTTTATATAAAAGTCACGCTTTTAGGTTTAAAATTGAACTGTGTTGCAGAAAATTCAACTATTTTGTCAGACAAAAAACATCCAATTAATTAAAAAATGCATCAGTCATAGTAAAAATTCAATCTTTTGTGACTAACAATTCAAGCTTTTGGTGCAAAATTAATCTCCTTTCCATAAGGATTCAACTTTTTTTTTTTAAATTTGTGTTTTTGGTTCAATTTATCTGCTTTTTTATTTAAAATTAAAAAATTGGTTGTTTGCTGAAATATATACTATAACATTATTTGTTGCAAGGTAATCTTTTTGTTTGAAACTTGAACTACTTGGTTGAAGGTTGAATCGCTTAGCTAGAAAATCACTTAAAGTTGAAAATTCATCTCGTCGAATGAAACTTAATTTTTCTCTTGATAATCCATATTGTCGGGTTAGAATTAAACTGTTTTGAATGAAATTATTTTTTTGTTTGAATTAGTTTGAAAATTCGACTATTTCGTTTCCTGAATTCATTTTTTTGACTCGAAAATTGAACTATTTGTTTGGAAATGAAACTGTTTTTGGTTGAAGTTTAATTTTTTAAAATTTGGTCGCATAATAAATAAATCTTTTTTCCTTCATAATGTCGTTTCTCAACTGTATATTTTTCGATGAAAAATAGAAGAATGTTTTCTTGTGTACAAAAAAGTAAAGATATGAACAAGATGGATGAATCTTTAGAAATATTAAATAAAAATGGGGCTTCTTAACCCATGCAACTATTTTATATTGAAAAAGGAAAACAAACCTCATTTATATTTCAAAAACATAAAAATTTTAATTATCATTGTTTATAAGTATCTTTTCCTATAGAAATGCTACACAGTTGCGTGTTTTTTTGAAATTTTCTACTTTTCGTCCGCTTTGTACTTAGAGTGAGGTAATAATGAATGCAATTTAGCAAACATAATTTTTTAACCCAACTATTATTGTTTATAACTAACTTCTTCTATGATAATTCTGAATAGTTGTGGTTTTTTATAAAATTTTCAACTTTTTGTCCACTTTTGACTTAGTGAGGAATGAGAATGCAAATAAGGAATGATAAGAAATAAAAGATTCATAATAATAATAATGATAATGAATCGATATACTGGTAAAGACCTCAACAAATTTATCATCTAAAAACCAGCCCAAAGAAGCTGAATTAAAAAATTAATAATGCTGGCCTTAAAATATGAAAATCTAAAGAAAATATGAATTTCCACTAAGATTCAGGAAATGCAAGCTCTAAAATTTTCACTGGTGGACTGCCGTAGCTCAATTAGTTAGAGCTCCTCAATAGGGTGCCAATTTTAAATGCAATATTTTTTTTCCTAAAGTTTCAGCCAATAAATATGTACAGTTTGATAAAAAGGGCCACGTTTTTTTTAATACAATTTTCTTAAGCTCCCGCAAGATGTTGGAAGTTCTAGGTACGGTAAATATTTTTTCAGCTTTCAAAGGAAAAAAACCTTGGTAATCTTTTTGTTTTAAGAAAAAATACTATAGGGGAAGACTATGAAAATTTATTAAATTGGCTCAGATAAGACGCTTAAGTAATCTAAGTTTCATAAATTCTTTGGATCTCACCCCCTGAGATTCGTCCTGAAATAAAAAAAAAAATTTCCCGCATTCTTTATTTTCCGAAAAAAAGTATCTTAGATCCCGCTCAAGGCGATTGTAGATGGAAAATCTCTTTTTCATTTTCTCTCTTGGACTATGGGCTCTAGTGAAAAAATAAATATGATAAAGATATTTCATTTTTTCGCAAGAAACATTTTTTAATAACAGATTTTTTGTCTCAAAATCTTCTTTCGAACAGTACATCACTAAAATAGTATGAAAACGGCTTGTGAGAGCTAAAGCCGCGGATGTATAGTCCGATTCTCTGAATGGCTGAGCTTTGAAGAGCTTAATGCCTCTTCGCAGTCAAGCGCATTTTTATTTTAGGGTACCGGAAGAGTCTAGATTCAGGGCTTCGAGATTTTTATTAATTTCTGGATTATCTTCTTTCGTGATTAAGCTTTTTAGTTGCGTATATGTCGTGAAGTTATCAAGGGAGTTTAGAAACGACATTTTGTCAAATAAAAATTTTGAACTTCAAATTGCAGACCAGGAATGAAATATAAATTTTCACGAGCCGTTTCAAATTCGTTAAATTTTTCCTAACATGCATGATTGTTGTAATTCCGCGAGGACAGGAAGAAAATGTATTGTCTGACAGGGCTGTCATGAACCTGAAACTTTCCGAAGTCAAAAGAAAAACAACAAAAGGTTTATATTTTTCGGATAGCAAAATGGTTACACAGAAAAAATAGCAAAATTTCAAAGCTTTTGAAGATGACGAAATTGCTCAGTATATTATTAAGACTTGTATACCAAAAAAACTGAACAATTCAGGTTTCTTGTATCAGAAGCACTTCAAAATAAATAAACAGGTATACATTTTATCAAAACAAAACATTTCAAATAAATCATATATGTGGGTATATATGTATATAGAAATGTATAAAAATACCAGTAATTTGCGATGGGTTATAACGTTCTAAGCAGCTGAACCTTGGGGACTTTGTTCAATAAATCGGAGCTCTCGCGAGAGAACTAACTTGGAGCGTGAAAATCGAGGGTTCAACATCTCGGTTTATATCTCACAAGATTAAGAAAACCACCCAAACGCGACATTAAAATTACCGCAAACTTCTCAAAATTCAAACTACCGAAAATAAAAGCACTTAGAGAAGATGGCTGAGCGTTTTGGCAGTATCTCCAATTTTTCTCTTTTCACAACCAACAATGATCTGCCAAAACCCTTCGCCAGGAAGTAAAAATCTTACTTAGACCGTCGTATTCCACTTTCTTTAAAACTCTCTTCTTTTGGTTAAAGATTTTCATATAATATTTCCTTTTCCAAATTTTTCGTTCGAAACTGAAAAGTACTCATTTGCACGTCAAAACCGCAGAGAGTTCCGAGTGAGAGTGAAGCGACGCGCAACGCAGAGTCAGCAGATTCGCTTAGCCAGTTCGTTCCTGTTATCCAATCAGTGCTTCGTATCCTCGAGTCTCGACGCCATCCGCCAATCGCAGCCTCCTGGGTCATCCACGGCAGCCATATTACTGAAAGGGGGGTAATGAATAAAAAAAGGAATAGTTACATTTTCAGTAAAAAAAAAAAAAAAAAATCCAACAAAAAAATTAATTTTCAATCAAAGGGATGATTTTTCAAGGAAAATGATAAGTCTTCAACTGGAATAAATGAATTTTAAACCAAAAGGATGAATTTTCAACTAGGAAGATTGATTTTCAAAAAAAAAAATTATAACAAAGACGGGCCAAATAGCTGAATGTTGAACTAAAAATGATCAATTTTTGACAAAGAATAGAATAATTATATTAAAAAAAAAAAAAACTAATCGCCAACCAAAATTATGAATTAAGAAAATTAATTTTTACCAAAGAAAACAACTTTCCTAGAAAAAAGATAATTTCTCAGCCAAAAATGGAATAGTTAAATTTTCAGTTAAAAATATTAATGCTCAACTTACTTCATTATCAATATTTAACTGGAATACTTGAATTTTCAACCAAAAAGATGAATTTACAAACAAGAAGAATAATATTCTAACAAAAAAGACGATTTTTTAACAAAATACATGAACTGATGAATTTTCAACTAAAATTATAAAACTGGAATAGTTGAATGTGAAAATAAAAAGATGAATTTTTAACAAAAGAGCTTAACTTTCAACCAAGAAGTTTTACTTTGAAACACAGAGATCAATTTTCAACTTAAATACTTAATATTTAACTGGAGTAGTTGAATTTTCAAATAGGAAGATTAATTTTCAACTAAGAAGATTAACTTTTAAACAAAAAGATTAATTTTCTACCAAAAAAAATTTTTCAACAAATTAGTTGAATTTTGAACTAAAAATATCAATAATCAACCAGAAATGGAATAGTTAAATTTTTAGGTAAAAGAATGATTTTTCAACAGAATACATGCATTTTCAGCGAAGTAGTTGAATTTTCAACCAAAAAAGACAGATTCTCAACCAGATATTTGAATTTTGAACTAAAAGAGATCAATTTTTAACAAAAAATGGAATTATTAAATTTCTAGTAAAAAAAAAATCTTTAAACTGATGAATTTTCAACTAAAATTGTGAATCTTCAACTGGAATAGTTGAATTTTAAACCAAAAACATGAATTTATAACTAAAATGTTGAATCTTTAACTATTATAATTTAATTTTAACAAAAAAGATAAATTTTTAGCAAAGAAAACGAATTTTCAAGTATAAAAATAATTTTTCAACCAAAAATTGAATAGTCAAATTTTCAGTTAAAAAAAATAATGTTTAACTAAAGAGATGAATTTTCAACTGAAATTATGGAACATCCCATTGGAATAGTTCCATTTGTTCCTACCTTACCGACACTTTTTTTATTTGTAAACTTATTTTCACACGAATAGGCACATTGAGTTGAAAATTTGAGATAATAAATAAGAAGCGCTAAGAAACGCGGCTCTGGCCCTAAATGTTTATAATTATGAAAAAAGCAACAAGAAAAGTTATTTACAAAAAAAAAACTTTTTTTATAATTATAAAAATTTAGGATCAGAGCCGCATTTCTCAGTGCTTCTTATTTATCATCCCAAATTTTCAACTCCATGTGGCTATTCGTGTGAAAATAAGTTTACAAATAAAAAAAGAGTCAGTAAGGTAAGAAGCCGGTCACGTGACCCACTCTACACATGGCCTTCAGTGAAATTTTTAAATACGATAACGTTTCGAATGGAATGCAAACGAAAGAAATGGTCTTTTTTGGTTGAAATCAACTGTTTTTGATTTAAAATAAAAATATTTTATGGTTGAAATATGAAATATTACATAATGTTTCGTTGAAAATTCATATTTTTGGATGAATATTCAACTCTTTTGGTAGAAAGTTGAACTTTTTGGTTAAAAATTTTAATATTTATTTAAAAATTTAACTATTTGGTAGATAATTAAGTTTTCAGGTTCAAAAGTCAATTGTTTCGTGGATATTCATCTGTTTGGCTTCAAATATCAACAATTTTATTGAAATTTCATCTTTGTGGTTTAAAATTTAATTATTTGGTTGAAATTTAACTTTTTTGTTGAAAATTCATCTTTTCGGATAAAATAGTCAAATGTTTTTTTAAACATTCGACTTTTTATCTTTAAAACTTCACTCTTTTTAAAAAAATTCTTTTTTTTTGGTACAAAATTCATCTTTCTTGATTTAAAATTTTATCCAAAAAGATCATTTTTTCCGCAAAGTACATGAATTATCAACCAAATAGATAAATTTTCAATTAAGGCCATGTGACGAATGGGTCACGTGACCGTTTTCCTACCTTCCCGACACTTTTTTTTTTATATGTAAACTGATTAACTTTCTTGTTGAAAATTCATCTTTTCGGATAAAATAGTTAAAACGTTCGACTTTTTACCTTCAAAAATTACCTCTTTTTAATAAAATTCTTCTTTTTGGTAGAAAATTCATCTTTCTTGGTTTAAATTACAAATTTTGACAAAAAATACCATTTTTTCAGCAAAATACATGAATGATCAACCAAATAGATAAATTTTCAATTAAGGTCATGTGACGAGTGGGTCACGTGACCGGCTTCCTACCTTACCGACACTTTTTTTATTTATAAACTTATTTTCACACGAGCTTTCTTTTAAAACTATTTTGAAGAAAAAAAAAGTGTCGAAATTTGAAAAAAAGTCCAATTTATTTTTGATTTTCATAAATTAGGGTCAAATTTTGCCTTTTTTTGAAAATTGTTATGACCACCAGTAAGTTTGTGAAAGAATCTATCAAAAACATTTGTCGTTAAATTCTGTTGAAGACAATAGAAAAAAAATTACAAATGTTTGAAAGTAAGGCTTTGCTTCAAAAACCCAAAAATTATACCCCCTCTAGTTTGATCAATAATTATCAAAATGAAATAATTTTTCGTGTGAGAAGTACTATCTAATAGAACTACAATTAAGCCAATTTTCAGCCCGATCAGACAACTTTCATTTCGGAGGTGGGTACACTAGCTTTTCCAGCAATCATAATAACTACAGAATTAGTTTTTCCTGTAGGAACATTTAGCATGACAGAAGCATTAATGAGAACAAAGACATCAGAAGAAAAGTAGAAACATTTTTATATCAATCATAATCTGAATTAATTCATTGCCAAGATCTACTGCGCTTGAGAAGAAAGTGACATCTTCTGCATGTTATTCGATTTATTGTTACAATTCGTACATAATTATATAATTCCAGGCAATCTTTGAAATGAAGGAGTGAAAACGATTCTTTTAAAGAGTCGATCTTGATTCAAAGTAGATTATTTTGATTTTTCATGAAACGTATATTCTTTTGAAAATATATTTGTATGGCCAAAATCAAGCTTACACAGCGTGTTTATTTTCAATCATATGACTAGCTTTTTCGGCAATCATAATAACCGCAGCACAAGTGTTTCCTCTAACAACATTGGGCATGACGTGAAACATCAATTACACATAAATTTTGAATACCATGAACACGTAATTGAGAATCAACAACCGCTTCCGAATCTTGTGCGGGACCCATTTTGCATGTAAACAGGATGAAATATTCCGGTAGTATATTGTTCTATCACACAGATCCAATATTTATCACTATTGAATTCAAATGCGGTGCAAGCAGGAAAATGCGTTTTATTGAACTTAAAAGTATTTTCTTCAAATGCTGTTGTCTTAAATAATCCGAGGGCTATTCTGGTACCTTGAATCAAGCGTTTCATGTCTAAATCCTCTGTTAAATATCTTGCTTGAATTATAGGTGCACCTCAGGTGGGCCACGTGTCATTAAGTGTAATGAATCCTTTTATTTTCGATGTCAGTAGAGTTAGATAGATATGAAATTGATTGTAGTAAATAGGATTATCGCTGTCAGTTCAAAAAAATAATTGCATGTCCTCCTGAATTGCAAGATCTGCAGATTTATTCAAATGTAAAGGTTGATATGTAACTTAGCATATACATATACAAAATTCTCACTTTTACTCAAACTATTTAAGATCCTGCTCATAATATGACATAACTCAGTTTTATTTATACTTTAGGACAGTAAAGTTTCCCAGTGTCCAGTATGGAAAAGAAAGGCTTTGTAGTTGAGTGAAAGAAAATTGTAGTGGTGTGTGTGTGAATTCGCACTCGAATTTTTATTTGCCTTATATAATTGTGAAATATAAATAAAAAAATGAAAAAGCCTGATAGGATT
Organism: Andricus grossulariae; assembly: GCA_011634705.1. Classification (NCBI taxonomy): domain Eukaryota; kingdom Metazoa; phylum Arthropoda; class Insecta; order Hymenoptera; family Cynipidae; genus Andricus; species Andricus grossulariae. Next base: position 193,528,278 of record JAABKJ010075445.1, on the reverse strand, counting down.
GAATTAATGCGTTATATACGCAGAATTGTGATGCTGAGGAAATCAAATCAACGTTCACAGATGCATTCAACAATAATAAATAGTCGACATTCAAATGTGTTGATTACAAAAGGATTGGAAAAAAGGTTAAAATACTTAATCTTCAATTCAACACATCGTGTGTCAAGATTAGGCCATATGCTTGGTCTGTGTGAACATTCTAAATGTTAGCAGTTGTTTGCAAATATTTTGACAAAAAGAGGATTAGTAAATATTTTCATTCTGAGGGAATTAGTTGCAGAATTTGAAACGAGACAAGGCCATTCAATTTGCAGGATGAAGAAAATATAACACCTATTTATCTGCAAGTAGGAAGCGGTCAAGATCAGCCTCGAGATGAAGATAAAGAGTTGAACGATGACGAAGAATAAGAGGAAGAAGAAGAAGAGGAAGAAGTAATTTATTAACCTGAACGAAGATTTATGATGATTAAAGAAAATCACATACATGTGCGTCAATTTGGCGTTCGAGGTTTTAAAAGGGAAATGAATATAAAAATACCACGATTTTGTCATCAATTCTCGTATTGTTGATCAAGCCGTAGCTCGTGGTCGTATAAATTTAACACATCAATTTGTATCAAAAAGGTAAATTTTACAAAAAAATAATAACAAACATAATTTGTGCCTTACAAGTGCAATAGTAGCGGGACGTGCTTACGTTGAGAGAGGTCAGGTACATATAGGTTTTCTTCATAAGCATTGGAATTGTCTGCATTAAAGTCGTGGAAAGCATGAAAAAATATGGCTCTTCATAAGTATTGAAATCATGTGAGTCAAAGTCGTGAAAAACATCAGAGAAACATGGCAGAAGAATTGATAAAAAAAGGTAAAATTAAAATTCCTCAAGCTGGATGTGGTATTCCAGAATTGAAAGAATTTCAGGAATATCTTATCCAAAAAACCGTCTACTAGAAAATGACCAGGAGTGAGGGCACTGGGCAATTTCTAACGTTTTGACATTGTCTTATTTTCGAAATTTAATCCGAAATAATTCAATTTCGTGATTCTTCAATTTAGAAAAATGCTTAGTTTTTAGCGCTTCGACTTGGAAATCACACAATATTATTTAACAATTTTTCTAATTAAATTGTCCAAAATCGTTCTAAATATATTTTTTTATACGTTTTCAGTTAGAAATGATCAATTATTGTTTAAAAAATGTTTAAAACATAATATTGAAAAATTGTTTTAATATCGGAGTTTTAAATTGTTTATATGATTCAAAGTCAACAGATTTCTTGCAAAAAAGTTTGCTGATTTTAGATAAAAATTTGATTATTTGGTTGTAAATATAAGAATCTGGTTAAAAAGTCATCCTTTTTGGTCGAAAATTCAACTATTTTGGTAGAAAATTAACCCTTTTGTTGAAAATTCATATTTTGATGTTAAAATTTCAACTGGAATCTTTTTTGTTTTCGGTTTAAAAATGTATCTCTTTTGGTGGAAATTTCATCTTTTCTGGTTTAATATGCAATTGTTTGGTTAGAAATCAATCTTGTCTGGTTGAGGATTCAAATATTTTATTTAAAATTCGTTTTTTTCGATGAATTTAAATTGTTTTTTATTTTACATTGATATCTTTTTTGCGTGAAATATCTACTGTTACATTATTCGTTAAGAATTCATCTTTTTTTTGTTGCAAATAAAAATATGTTCTTTGTCAAAGGTTGAACCACTTTGTTAAAAGTGTATTTTTTTGGTTGAAGGTTCATGTCTTTGGTTTAAAATTTAATTATTTTGTTGAAAATTCGTTTTTTCGGTTTAAAATTATTTTTTAAACTTTAAATGTAATGTTTTTAATTTGTGGTTGAAAATTGATATTTTTTAGTTGAAAATTCGTTTTTTTGGTAGAAAACTAATCTCCTTGGGTGAAATGTCCTCTTTTTTGGTTAAAAATGCATTTCTTTGGTTGAAAATTAACTTTCGTCTTGAAAATTAACTTTCGTCTTGAAAATTCATATTTTCGGGTCGAAAATTTAACTGCCTTACAGAAAATGCATCTTTTTGTTTGAAAGTTCAACAATTTGGATGAAATTTTTTTTCTTTCTTAACTGAAAAATCTTAATTTGTTGATAATTAGTCTTTTTGGTAGAAAATTAATATTTGCGGATGTAAAATTCAAATTTTTGTTGAAAATTCGTCTTTGGTAAAAGTTAATCTTTTCGGTTTAAAAATCGTCTTTTTGGTTAAGAATTCATCTTTGTATGTTGAAAACTAAACTATTGTTTTTACCTCAACACTGTTAACAAATATTTGTCCGTAAATATGTTTGATAATATGATAAATGTTTCAATTAACCAACGGCTTTTCCCTTGGTCAATCATTTTGATTTTGATTTCAAGTAATCAATAGAATCACAAACACAATTGATCTAGAAGTTAGATTCAATGGACGGGAAAGCTTTTCTTCATTGAAATATTGGCACATTTATATACGTTTCATGAATATGAGCCGTTCGCAGTAAAAACACTGGAATACATTTTGTTGCATCTAATTTCAAGATGGCGCTCTACTTTGCTCGAAGTTGGGGTACGAAACTACCGTGTATTGCACATTCTCATCTCGCTGAATTTTCTACGTAATTAAGTGTGTATAGTTAAAGATAAAATTGCTCAAAGCTCTGTAGGCTTTGAGGTACACATTCTCATCCTGACACTCGCGCGACGCGCTCGATTTCTAATACTTTCTCAATCATAAATGATGAGAAAGTTATACATTATAACTTTTTCCCCTTTCTTCGGTGGTACTGGGATCCTAAAAATTAAAAGCATAAACTATTAATACGACGATCTCAGTGAATAAATATACCTATTAGAGAAAATGTCAATATACAAATAAAAGTAATCAAGTAGCACAATACTTACAACCAAAATGAAGAGATCAGTTTCCTCAAAATAGCAGGTGATCAGTGGTAAAGAGCCAGCATTTTTGTGAGGCTGCTCTGTAAAGATTCGCGGTTTTCTTTTACCCTTTTAAGTTCCATTTGTATTGAAAGAACTACTTTTGGTGAATTTCTCTGCTTTCTGTACTTCCTATTGTAGTCATAGAAATACTCAAAAATGGCAGGTACCTTTTTTTCTATATTTTGTGCCCACTCAATCGTAGCATCCCGACCAATAAGAGTGAAACCAGTGCTCATTTAAAATATCGCCAAAGGTTAGTGCGTGCTGTTCTCTTCTGTTCAGGCAAATTCTTTGAGATGGATAAGTTACTTCCAGGAGATGTCTTACTTCCTCCTCTCCAAGTTTTTCTTCAGAATAGTCGCGTAAAAGATTTTTTTTCTTTTCCTTTTGAGTCTATTCCGATTCTCCTTCGTGAAGTAAAGGCACATATGCGACACAGACATAACTGTCCTGCTCTGTATCATGCCTTTCAAGGACAAAGGAATTTGTAGGCTCATCACTGCTCCCTTCCGTTTCAGTCCTTCTCTTCTTCTTTCGAGTCCGTTCATGCGATTCTTTTATATACCGCAGACGGTCGTAGATTCGTATCTTTAACTCGTTGACTCCATTTAAAAAATTTTTAATCAAGATTGAAAAGAAATCCATTTGATCTTGAATAATTTTTGCAGAATAAGCAAAAAAATGATTCACAATTTAAAAGTAAATTTCCAAAAAACCTCACTTTTCGGCTCATAAGCAAAACCTGCAGATTGGAAAGAATCATGAGTTTAGTATCTTTATTTTAAAAATTTTTAATTAAGATTGAAGCGAATTACAGTTTATCATGGATAATTTTTGCAGAATAAGCAAAAAAATGATTTACAATTTAAAAATAAACTTCCAAAAAACCTCACTTTTCGGCTTATAAGCCAAACCTGCAGATTGGAAGGAATCATGAGTTCAGTGTCTTAATTTAAGAAATTTTTAATCAAGATTGAAAAGAAATTCATTAAATCTTGGATAATTTTTGCAGAATAAACAAAAAAATAATTCACAATTTAAAAGTAAATTTCCAAATAACCAAATTTTTCGGCTCATAAGCAAAACCTGCAGATTGGAAAGAATCATGAATTTAGTGTCTCTATTTAAAAAAATTTGCAATTAAGATTGAAGCGAAATACAGTTTATCATGAATAATTTTTGCAGAATAAGCAAAAAAATGATTCACAATTTAAAAATAAATTTCCAAAAAACCTCACTTTTCGGCTCATAAGCAAAACCTGCAGATTGGAAGGAATCAATGAGTTCAGTGTCTCTATTTAAAAAAATTTTAATCAAGATTGAAAAGAAATCCATTTGATCTTGAATAAATTTTGCAGAATAAGCAAAGAAATAATTCACAATTTAAAAGTAAATTTCTAAATAACCAAATTTTTCGGCTCATAAGCAAAAGCTGCAGATTGGAAAGAATCATGAATTTAGTGTCTCTATTTTCAAAAATTTGCAATTAAGATTGAAATGAAATACAGTTTATTATGAATGATTTTTGCAGAATAAGCAAAAAAATGATTCACAATTTAAAAGTTAATTTCCAAATAACCTCACTTTTCGGCTTATAAGCAAAACTTGCAAATTGGAAAGAATCATGAGTTCAGTGCCTATATTTCAAAAAAAATTTTATCAAGATTGAAAAGAAATCCATGTGATCTTGAATAATTTTTGCAGAATAAGCAAAAAAATAATTCACAATTTAAAAGTAAATTTTCAAATAACCAAACTTTTCGGCTTATAAGCAAAACCTGCAGATTGGAAGGAATCATGAGTTCAGTGTCTCTATTTAAAAAATTTTTAATCAAGATTGAAAAGAAATCCATTTGATCTTGAATAATTTTTGCAGAATAAGCAAAAAAATATAAAAAATAAGCGTATATAAAAAGCGAAAACATTTTCTCCTGAGGTTATATTTTTTATACAATGAATAACGTACTTGAATTGGATAATTAATTTTTAATATATTTTCTTTTCTGTTTTCAGGCTTTTGAAAATGTACGCATTAGAGTTTAAAAATGGTTACAATCTCTTCAAAACGTATGAATTCTGCTAAAGTCCTAAAAATTCATTGTAAATTTGACTTGTTTACACCTCAAAAGAACAAGCTTGACGCGTATAATCCATGAGATAACGTGATATGCTGAGACAACATGAGTGACGAATACAAAAATGAATTTTGGAATTGCGTAAACGTAACACCCCCCCGCCCAACCTAATTTTTTTTCTGGTAAAAAAGTATTGCTATGTATTTTATTTTTAAAACATTGTTAACGTGTTCTCTTAGGTCGTTTCAGGACTGAAAATAAGTTTTCTTAGTTTTCAAGTGAAAAAATAAGTGCAAACTTAGTGATTAAAAAATATTTCACCCCTGAACAATATTTTTTATTTGTTGGGAACCAGCTTTAAATTTTACGAAAGCTGCCAAAAAAAAGGTTGAAGATATTATCAGGCTTAGAATGAAAAAGTTTGTAATTTCCTTACAATTAATGGCCCAAGAAATTGTTTAATTTTTAAACAAATAATAAAATTTTGAAACAAATAGTTGAATTTTCAACCAGACAGTTGATTTTTTGAACAAAAAACACAAATTTTTAACCAAGCACTTGAATTTTCAAATTGATGGTTGAATTTTCAATCTGATAAGATGAATTTTTAGTCAAATGGTGGAATTTAAAAAAAATGAAATCTTCAATTAAAACAGTTGATTTTTTAAGCCACATAATTCTTGAGAAATGATAAATTAAGATGTTTAGCTCTTTTTTTGGATGAACAACTTTTGTCTATTGATTTATTTTTTCCTACAGCTTCTGCCGATTGTCCAAATACTTATTTTTATTTTTCATGTTGTTTTTTACGAATAAACAAAACTACCCTTCTTATCCGCAAGCGATTAATATCAAATTTGTAGATCCTTTTGGGTGCACAATTTTCGTTTTCTCATATTTGTACGCATCTTGCATAGTTTGAAAGCAAAATGGAATTTCTCATTATTTTTTTGTGTGTTTAAAACGGGAACAATTGGTTTGAAAATTTGATTTTTCTTTTTTTTTCTTCAATTCAAAAAGTTGTTATGATCATCTTGTAGGGCTTTCAAAAAGCAACTGTTTTCTTTTCTTGACTTTTTGTCATATAGCGAATGAGAATTTAATAATGGAGAACTGTCACAAGAAAAGTAGAAGTTGGAAACAAGCGTAGAGAACTTTAAATCGATTGTGACAATTTTCCTTATGGAATTACTGGAGAAATATTTTCCATCGATATTGCTGAAAAAGAAAGAGATGAGATAAATGTTAGTGAGGAGGAAAATGAGGATAAAGATAAAGATGAAGATAAGCAGTAGTTATCTGGTAACATAAAATTAACAGAACAAACCAGAATGAATTTTCGAACATTTTTAGCAGCTTTGACAGATAAGAAATAAGAAACAAAAGAGCCGCAGCTCTGGCTTTTTCACTTTTGTACGATGTATGTATGTACCTTTCTTAAGAGAAAGGCTTTTTTCTGATGAAAGTGAAGGTTATCGAAAGAGTATAAAAGTTCGCATAGAACTTTAGATAGACCAGTTAGCGTCGGTTATAAAACTGGAAGCCCTTTACTTTGATGGAATAAGAGACGAAAGAGACGTCTTTCGAAAAAAGAAACTATAGAATATTGAAGCAAATAACACAACGAGAGAAACACACTTCTCTTATTTAAGAATCTGAAGGTTCTTATTTAGATTTTGTATCTTCAAATTCTACTGCAGCTGAGGATGTCTCAAATACAATATTGGTACCTTTCATTGAAAACAGGAGTAATTTATTCTACCTAAATTGTACCGGAAGCAACGATTTTCCTACAAATACTGGTAAGAATTCTGGTATTGTGTGAAGACGAAATTAAATTGAAAATAACTTCACAATGGGTCATCTGTCAGCTTCACGGTAGCAAATTGCCACTGAAGCAACTGTTATTAAACTTAATGGTAAAACTCCTGGTCCTGCTGCCTACTCTTGTTCTATTTTTGAAATTTTACCTTTGTGTGAAAAACTAACAGTCATCAACTTTGATTTAGTTCAATCTCTGATTCAAATGGTCTCAGCTGAGATTGTTTGTAATGACTATCAGAATAGTCACCACAAATGACCTTAACTTACACCAGAAGTAGCTTCTTGAAAATTAGACAGCTGTCAAAAAAGGAGAGTATTCTCTAGAGATAGCAGGAAAAAATCACGGAAAATGGTCAGAAGTAATACTTATGACATAGACAAGTAGAATGGTTCAAATTCACATCGGAACAGAACAAAAATCCTTCGAATTTCGGGTTATAGTTAAATTTTTTGTATGCGTTTATATACCCATGTGATTTCGAACTTAATGTCAACCAACAGTCATAAATGGCCTGAAGCACTTGTGGAACAGCATTCATTTCACAAGATACCTTGAAGATGATTTTTTAAATGAAAGTTCAACTATTTCAGTTGAAAATTCATGGTTTAGTTGAAAACTCTTATGTTTGCTTGAAAATGAATTTCTTTAACTAAAAATGTTACTATTTCATTTTCGGTTGAAAGTTATTAGTTTTTTAGTTCAAAATTCAACTATTTGTTTGAAAATTTGTCTTCTTTAATTAAAAATTCAACTATTTCGTTAAAAATCCGATTGTATTCTTGAAAATTAATCTTTTCAACTTAAAGTTTAACTATTCCATTTTTTTTAATGGATATTTTTTAATGAAAAATTTAAGTATTTTTTTCCAAATTCATTTATTGTGCAATGTTTTCTCTGTTCTGTTAAGCGGGTAGTCAGGTTTAAATGACCTTTTTTAGATAATTTTGTTTGCATTAATTTTTATATGACATTTCAAATTTTTTAATATGTTGTATGACATGTTTTTGACTGCCAAAAAAAACAACAAATATTGTAATTTTTCATCAACATCCGGCCGAAATATGGGTGACCGGAAGACGCCATGTTCAAAAACGGTCGCCATGATTTCTCAATTTTGGATCATCTGAAACACAAAAACCAAATTTTCAAATTTCAATTGAAACTTTCAGAAAATACTTGGCCATCGCATAAACCTCGGTCATGATTTTTCATTAATATTTATTAACAGTTTGACACATGCTTTAGTGTCGAAAAAAAGTGGAAAACAACGAAAAATAATAAACACTTTCACTATTTGTTTATTTATCAATATTTTTCTATAATTGAGGTTTACGCGATAGCCACTTATGTACTCTTTAAGAATCAATTTGGTTTTTGTGTTTCACATGATCCAAAATTCAGAAATCATGCCGACCGTTTTTCAACATGGCGTCTTCCGGTCACCCATATTACGGCCGCATATTGATGAAAAATTAGGATATTTTTTTTGTTTTGGTAGGCAAAAACATGTCCTAAAACATATTAAAAAATTTGAAATGTCAAATAAAAGTTCATGCAAAAAAAAATTATCTAAAGAAAGGTCATATAAACCTGACTACCCCCTCAAAGGATGTTTAGAATGAACGTCATAATTTGAAATACATTTTTTATCCGACCCCCCTTGAAAACGCGCCATTGCTTGCACGTGAAGCAGGCGTAATATGGCCGCTTCCAGCCCAGTAACGCTCGCACATGCGCACTCCGCCGCCGGGCCAATATAAAACTTTACGCCCGCTACACATACACTGCACCCCGCAAGTGAGAACATTGAAGGAATTGATATTTTCATTTGAAAAAATTCCATTGCATGTTTCTAAAGTCTAGATCGGCCCGACGGTGTACTGTAGAATCACAAATACCATAAACCTAATCCTGGGCACCGTTTCGCAAACAAGTTCGGCCAGTGAAGGTATAAATCAAGGATTAAGTTTTAAAATTAGAAATTCTCGAAAGTACAAATCCCGGAAATTTTAGTTCTGAATTGCCCATTACGGAACATCTGTTTGGTTATGGTTGAAAATATGAAGCAGACCGTAACTGTTCTTCCATCATCTTCAGAAAATATAATATTTGAAAGAAGACTATAATTTTGGAAATATCTTAAAATTAGGAATGGAAAACATGGAAAATTGTTACGACGTAACATATTCCAATGCTTTTTTGTAGGTGCCCGATCGAGTTTTAACAGTGGCTGCCCGGATTACCCGGCCTTGGCCTGGATGGACTGTTGTGATGCGGCCCAATTGTCACTTCATGAGTGGGAGTTTATCCTCCTTGATAACGTCAAATTAGTTCGTTAAAGTATTCTCGTTGCCATCTGTCCCAAAAATGATATTGCATTTGCTGAGAAAGTTCCCAGCAGTTTAGGCGATTGTCTCGATCGCTGCGCAAACCTTTCTGTGGGAAGCTCGTCAGAGAGGTCCCAATAAGGAAGTAACCTGGTGTTGAAGGGAAAAGGTCGTTGCAATCAGATGATACGGTTGCTAAAGGGCGCGAGTTCAATATTGCCTCGATCACAACTACATCCGTATTAAACTGTTTAAGGTTTTGCAGCACGTTGCCTGCAATTCGCTTGAAATGTTTTTTGAAAGATTTGACCGCAGCTTCCCAGATACCTCCGAAGTGAAGAGCTCGGGGAGAAATGAAGTGCCAACTAATTTCTTCTCTTTCGAAAAAAGTCTTTATAATATTGCTTTTCCTAAACGAGCTGATTTGCTCACGGATTTTGCGTGATTCCTTGTTGGCACCCACGAACTTGGTTGTATTATCAGAGGACACAGATTTAGATTTTCTCCGACGAGAGGGAAATCTTTTTAAACAGGTCAGGAAGGCCTCCAAAGACAAATCGTTTGCGAGTTTCAAATCAATTGCTTCGGTGTGAAAACATACAAAGACACAGGCATAAGTTTTTACTTTGACGCGATTACAGCGGCGACGCTGCTTAATAAAAAATTAACCACAATAATCCACACCCACGTTTGTGAGCGGTCGAGAAAATGGAACCCAATTTTTAAACAAGTTACCCATTAAGTAATTTATTTCGCCTGGATTCGCTCTGCAACATCGAACGCATTGTCGAATAGTGTGCCTCGGCTTGAATTTTAGCCCATGTATTACATAACAGCAGTTTCCTCCTACACGGATGAATGGTTCGATGTAATATTTTTACTACATAATCTCAATGGCATAATACAGAAAAAAAGGCTACGTTTTTTCAAAAATGGTCTTGTTTTTGTTATTTTTTAATTAATCGAAAGTGTACTTCATTTATGCACCTGGAAAGGAGCAATCCGCCACCGGGAAAGTACCCACGATGAACCGAAAACAGGCGCTCTCAATTTGAAGAGCATAGCCGCTTTGATAAAGTGTGAAATTTCTCGACGACACTTCACCCCGGGCGGTCCGTCGTAAGTCACCCGACCTTCCTATTATTAGAGCGTTACATGATTCGATACGGTTGAACGAAATTGATAATTATTCAAACATTAAGGAATTGAATTTTAATATGCTGCATTAGATTCCTTACATAATGACGAGAAGATTAAAAAAAGATAGAAAAAAATCGGTTAACCCGTTCGATATCTGTCAGGAGGTTTGGTAATTTTGCATTTCATTTAAGATTACCTTCATTATTGAGAATATTGACCCATTTTCCTAATTTTTTAAAAATTGTATCGAAATCGCGACGAAAATGAATGTGGAAATATCCAAACAATATAAATAATTTAAAAGATATCGAATCTACTTGTTGCAAACAAATTATATCAACCAAACATCAAGATATAGGAAATTTTGCTTACAAAGTATCTTTGTAAGTTGAAATTGCTTCATTTTAGCAACAGGATTATGTTTGATCATGAAATTTTGTTGTATAGTATAATTTGTTTATATGATAAACAAATGATGTAGACAAATGCATAGTATAGGCGGTTTTTGGCAAAAAGTAATCGTTTTTCTTTCGTAGTAATTTTAAATTACATAAGTGGTGCTATTTAGTGCCAAAGAATTGTCAATCGATATATTTGTTTTTTTTATGAATAAATTTCGTAAACAAATGCGTGTGGTCATTTATAGACAGAAACTGATACTTTTTCTTTCTAATCGTCTTTCTAATCGTTTATGTCGCAAACAAATTTAAGAAACTATTTAATACATAGTTTTACCATTTATAGGTAGAAACTTAGAAAGTGATCGTTTTTCTTTCTAATCGTCTTCAAAGTGCCTTCACAATGGAGGAAGAATGAATTTGAAATGGATGCTGAAGTTATTGAAATGATTGACAAGTACAATTTGGAAGCTTATTCTTCTGGAACATCACAAAACATTGTCAGTGATATGATTTGAAGGCAATAATAAAAAACGATCACTTTCTAATTATTGTGTTCATTTCTGAAAAATTGATAGTGATTTTTGAACGATTTCTTATAGTTTGGGTTTCCCTTAGAGCTGTAAAATATTTTGTGACATGTGCGTTTTGCGATGTTTGGGTTATTTCGATGGGTTTCCTTGAAAATTGTGTCACTTGTCTTGGCAAGTGGAGGGCTAGGAAAAAACAGGGTCTTAGTTAAATGCTTCTCTCTCTCTAAAAAGTGGGCTGGAACTATTACAAAAATCTGGCCATGCTGTGAGAGTTTTCGTTTCAGAAAGGAAAGTTAGTTGGTCCCGTGACTTTGAACACTTCACTACGTAATTTTTGATAGTAAATTTTTCATTTTATACAAAAAGATTTTCATTTTTTAATATATACATCTAAATAAAATTTCCTCCATTTTCCGAGACTGTGTTTGCGACTTTCAACAGTAGTGTCGTGATGTACCGTGTGAAACAAATCGGATTATAAGACATATATACATCCATACACGTGAAATTAATGATTACCATTTTTGTTTATATTTTAAATAACTATTTGAATGGATAGAATTTTAAATACTTATTTATTTTTATTATAAAGAATAATTTTTATATCTTTTTTGTACTTTTCTTTTTTTCACTAATGAATACAAAATTAGATATAGTAATCTTTAAAAGGGAAAGTATACATATGTATGTATATGCATGTGTGTGTATTTTTATGTGTGTTTGTGCATGTATATGTCTCTTTTTAATTGCAGGTATTATGTTTTGATTATTTAACTTGCAACCAGATAGTAAGATTTTCAATCAATAACATGAATTCTCAACAAATTACATAAATTTGCCACATAAAAGTTGAATTTTCGAACCAAACAGACGAATTCTCTACAAAATAGTTTAATTTTCATCAAAAAATGTAATAGTTGATATTTAAACCGAAAAATATTTAAATTTTGAATTAAAAAAAGTTCAATACAACCAAAAAAGACGAATTTTCCAAACAATATATAATTAATTTTCTACGAAAAAATACTAATTGTTAACGAAATACATATAGTTGAATTTTAAATCCAGAGGATTAATTGTGTACTAAAAACACGAATTTTCGACAAAATACATGAATTTTCAACCAAATAGTAGATTTTTAGTTGAAACCTTCAATTTTAAAACAACAAAAGGAGAATTTTCAACCAAATAATAAAGTTTTTCTACAAATAGAAGAATTTTGATCTAAAGTGATGAATCTTCAACCAAAAACATTTGTTTTTAACAAAATAGTTCAACCTACAACCATGTAGTTGAATTTTCATATACACTACCGCCGGCGAGTATGTAGAAGCTAATTAATTTTATTGGGGCCTGTAGTCTTCTTCGATGTTAAGATTTGTATTCAAGAGTTTCCAACATCTTTCGACGTAACATCTGGTCTTCATCCAGGCATTATATACTGTAAAAGTAAATTACAGCTTATCTACAAGATTGGCGCAAGCGGAACTAAAACCACTGATGATTTTCAGAGACGATAACAGAATTGGAATTCAAATTATACTTTTTCTTTTACATTCTCATCAGAAAAGGTATTAAATTTGTGTAAAATTAGACCCCCCCGCTTATTTTGTCAAATGTCCACGATTTGAGACTCCTTGAATCCGAAAAATAGGTTTTTACGAATGTGTTTGTCTTTGCGTATATTTTTAGTTTGTTGGCACGATAACTTTCGAAAGAATTGCGATTTTGGATTTGGGCTCTGGTATACTCTTCAAGTGTCCCAAATTACGGTCAAGTTACCAAGCCAGCCATTTTTGATAACATTTCAGGAAGGAAGCGCATTTTCAAAATTTTTGAGACCACTTTTTTTAGATTTAAAAATTCTATGGACGGTTATTAGTAGTACGCATAAATATGAATAATTTAACCTGATGAGTTTTTTTGATGAAAAAAATTACTAGAGTTATGGCATTTACAAAATCCCAAAAAATAAATGAAAATGAATATTTTGAGCCAAGCAACGCACGATATGGAACAATGTCAAAGGAGGCAAAACGTTCGACTTTTTAGCAATCTACAAGATCAGCACAACAACGTTTTGAATTTTCCTGCAAAATCGAGAACTCAAATGTTAACCGCACAAAAAATAATGAAAAATCAAAAATTACATTTTGCGGTCAAACTATACAAGATACAAAAAAAATATGAATACACAAAAATCGTGTATCAAAAAAGTTCTTCAAATTTCTTACGCGTCACTTTTCGATAGGACGCGTAGATCTTGTTTTATTCGTAAAAAATGCTCTATGAATAAAAAAATCAAATTTTTAGACAAACGATACAAGATACGAAAAAAATAAATGAACAAAATTTATTTACCCAAACAAGAGCTACAAATTTGTTTTTATTTATTTTTTGATAGGATGCGTAGTTTCTGTACCATTTTTGCGATCACAATGCCATTAGCACGTTTTATTTATGCCTATGACCAATCTGTTATAATAACTTTGAAAAATTAAATAAACTCCAAAATGTCTTGCAATGTGACCATTTTTCTCATCTGAAACTACGGTTGATGAGTATACTTCTTATGGTAATAGAAATTGTATTTTTCAGTGCTCTAAAACATACTTCAGAACGAATCAAATCGGAGGCGGACACTTGGGTAACCTTCCTTGTTAGTACAGATGTTTTTTTATATACTCTTATCATTTCACGATGACTCTACGAACAGTGTGCAAATCTATATATATGATTAAGATATTTATGTCATTAGATATGTGAGTGTTCAAATTTTATAAGATTGAGATTGTGACTTTTTTCCCCTTCTATCCCATGTCTTTCACCTATTATTATGTAATTTCCATAGAACAGGTGGACCAACACATGTTAGCTGAACGCTATTTTTTGGAATCAACATCTACAATATTTTCTGTAGATCCTTTACGCTTATGTTGTGAAAGGTTTACAATTGAGGATTTATCTGACTATATTACAAGAATGTTCCAATTTCATTGAAAAGATTTACAATTTTGCTTTAAAATATAGGATACGTGTATTATTTTGGTAAAAAGGAAGATACGTTTTACATTAATGAACCAAAATATAAATTTGGAAAAATATTTACTTGAATTTAACCAAATACAAATAATTTGGCGAATTTAATCAAAACATGTGGTTGAACTGAAAGAACTTTACAGCAATCAACCAAAAACATTAACTGATTAAAAAAAAAATAATAAGTTTGATCGACTCAACAAATAATTTTTTTACTGAATCAAATACAATTTTTCGAATTGAATGTATATTTTACTGCCATTATATACGTTACATGCATTTCTGCCGTTCTTGGCCTCTACAACAGATGACGCGATTCAAATAAATTATATTTTATTAGAGGAGAGTCTGTTCTGCAGATATTTGCAGTATCGACGTTGTGATAAATTAGTTATTTTAAACCAACCAATCGATTTCGTTGAATATACACTCTTTTTCTTAGTGCATCACATGCATAACATGCTGAAGAATAATGTTTTCGGTTTTTCCATAGAATGCTGTTGCAATAAATAACTTTCCTTGCACTATCTAGATATGAATTCATGTTCTTTTCGTAGATTATCCCTACAACAGGGGGGCGCTGCTAAGCAAGTATGGCGGTCGGTCGCATGTTTAATCGCTCGTCAAAATTTTGGTTGTTTACGGACTGAGTTCATGCAGTGTAATGTATAAAGTGCTTTCAAAGTAACTATTTGTCACTAATGTTCTCGATTTTAGAGATTTTTGAGTGTTACAACCATTACTGCAATCAATTTTAACGCTAGAAAATCAAGATCTTAAAGTCGAGCAAGAAAAGCTGAGATCGGTTATTACGGAACAAGACCGGAGAATCGAGAGTAATGCACTTTCCTCACTTCTGACGTTAAAATTCAGGCTAAGGGTCTCAGCTGCCTGCTCCGCGGCTTTGTAAAACATATATATATAAATATATGAGGATAATTTTTTCTATGTTTTAGGAGACCAATATCTCACATTTCGGATGCTCCCAAGCTCTGGGAGCCGTATGAAAAACAGAAGAGGTTTCTTCAGATTGGTTATATTATCAGTAATACGGTTCCATCTGTGACTCTTCGGAAAAACTACTGTTTCGATAGAATGAACTTCTGGAAAACCAATTTTCCTATACTTTCTCTCTATATTTATATTAGTAAAATATAACTGATTATCAGTTAAATTATATTAATAGCCGCAGCTAGCATTCAGTCTCTTACAATTAGTAAAAATATACTGATCCAATTAGTAAATACTGCTACACGCATGCGCACTTTATAAATTCGTTATTATAGATTCCTGAAACATTTTTAATGTAAATGATCCTGCAGAAATAAATTTAATGCAGGAAATAGTTAACACCAAAAAGGGAGTGTAAAATTAACTTCATTTTCCAAGTAAAATAACCAGTTTTATAGCTAAATATTTTTAAAGTAATAAAAAAGAACTTTAATGTTTATTTAAACAATTATTCTTAAGTTTACATTTAAATTATCAAATAAACCTCTTTTTACCATTGCACGTTTTTCCACTCAATTTCGAACTAATTTAATAGAAATTCATAAGAAAATCAAACTATTTTCCGTTTAAAGTTATTTCTTTTTTGTTAAAAGGTATAATATTATATTTTTGGTTGAGTATTTTTCTTTTTGGGATAAAAATTACATTATTTTGTTGAAAACTGACTTATTTTGTAGAAAATTCAGGAATTTTGTTAAAAAGTCATTCTTTATGGTTCCAAATTCGTCTTTTTAGATAAAAATTTAAGTACTGTGGTAGAAAGTTAAACTTTTTGGTTTAAAATAAACTTTCTTATTGAAAATATATTTTTTTGGATTGAAAATTCGTCTTTTTGACATGTAAATTTCACACTTTGGTCGAAGTTTTTTTTTGTTGACTAAACAATCTTTTCTGTTTGAAAATTCAACTCTTTTGTTAGAAACTCGTCTTCTTTTGGTTCAAAAATGCATCCCTTGTGGTGGTGAAAATTCCTATTGTTGTTAGAATTTAATTTTTTGTTGAACATTCATCTCCTTCGTTTAAAATTGAACTAAGGTAAATGCACTAGTAATCGTCACCTTAAGCCAAATTGGAAATTGAAAATGCTTATAATTGTATTTAAAACACAAGGATCTGAAAACCAAGATCATTTACGTGATTGAATTCTCGGCACCAGCCGATGGCAATATCACGGCAAAGGAGGAATAAAAACGTGCAAAATATCACCACATCTTTTCGAGCTGAGCAGGCTGTACCAAGGCTACAGAGTTTATCTTGTAGTTCTCATAATAGGCTGTCTTGGAGATGTGAAAACTTTATTTCTTAGTCAACTCAACAAGATTCTGGCTTGCCAGCGTCAGGCTTATTGCAGCGCGAACCGGATGCAAAAGACTGTTTTTCTGGGATTACTTCATTTGGTCCGTCATACCCGTTCCTCATAACATTCTACAAAGATTGGTAGCTCTGAAAAAGTATCCAGATGTTAAACCTTATCTCCAACTGTCCCGTCTGCCGCGTAAGGTCATCCGCGGCTAGAGATCTGACTCTAAGGAACAGTGTTGAACTATGTTTTCTCGCGTAAGTTTCCCGCTCTTGCTTACATTCTAGGGCAGAATGAGCAGGAGTGGATTGCACGTTCTAGTTGCGTCGGGATTGGTTGCTTCAATGAACCATGATCGTAGCTTTCGGCGCCTAAAACTTCTCTCAAAATTGAATGCTGCAAAAAATTACATAAATGGCGACATCAGTTTTAATGAAATTCGTGACCAAGTTTTAGGCCTTAAAACGGACTCTTATCAAATGTAAATATCTCAGAAGGACAATGTTGACGCCTCTAATGCAGGAGATAATGACCAAAATGTTGATTAAAATGAAGTTTAAAATATCAGTGTTTCGTCTAATTAGAGAATATGAGGATGGTGTGGACTCTGGTCTTAAGAGTAGGAATTAAACTTTTCTGTGCATTTCTTCAGCTAGAAAAAGCATTTAACAAGGTAAATAGAAGTAAACTTTGGTAAGTCCTTAAAGAGTTTCTAATTCCATGAATGTCTCCTACAGGCAATACAAACAATCTATGCAGGCAGTAAAGCGAGTGTAAGGGTTGATGGGAAACTGAGTGACTGTTTCGATATTGTGCAAGGCGTGAAACAAGGATGCGTTATGTCCTCATGGATATTTATCATATTTATTGATAAGTGTCTAAGAATGGCCCTCTTCGACGAAGAAGGTGTAGATCTCGAATCAGTGAAGGTGGGTGGATTGGCTTTCGCAGATGACAAGATTGTTATGGCAGAATCAATCAAGGACGTGCAGAGAATGTTGAATAAACTTATTACGAGCATGAAGAACATGGACCTCAAAATTAACGTAAATAAAACAAAGGTAATGGTGTTTGAAGGAAAAAGTGAGAAAACCGAAATTATAATGACAGCAAATTTTCTGTACTTCTAGGGACGACTGAAATATCCCGAAAATAAAATTCCCGACTCTGCACAAATCCCGAATAATGAAATTCAAAAAAATAAATAAATAAATAAAAGTTCCGACATAAAATTACCAAATTATGAAATATCCGAACAAGAATAAAACGATAATAAAATATTTTTATCGAAGACATTTTTGTTTAAAATTTAGTTTTTAAAAATTATTGTTTGAATTTAAAATAATTCTACAAAAATTGTAGAAACAAATAATTGTAAAAACACGTGCGCCTGAAACGAAAAAAAATGTTTCCCTTAATTTTTTTCGAACCTGATAACATTCTCCAAATAAACTTTGCAGGATTCAAATCAGCACTAATTTATCTCAAAGTTTCTTTTCAATTTTTTTTTAATTACCAATTCGATTTTTGAGAAAGTTTTTGGTAATTTTTAAAAAACAGAAAAGTTTTTTCTTTGGTATAAATATTTGATTAATTTAATTTTTAAAAATATTTGAGAACAATTTTTTCAGCAGTGATTTATGGTTTATCTCGAAATTTCTTTTTAGTTTTTTCAAATTAAAATTCGATTTTCGAGAATACGTTTTTTATAATTTTTTAAAAAGACTATGTACAAAAAACCTGTCTCAAGATTCACATCTGCAAAAATTCTATATATTCTTAAATGCACTTAAATTTCTGTTCAGTCTAGTAATAAAAATTAAACTTCAAAGTACAAAAAATTATTATCAAACTTTTTTTTAACAATTATAAACCGAATTCTCTTTTGGGAGTATTACTCTCACAATTCAGTTTATATATTACCATCATATCAGTGCTACTGTCATTATTAATTTTTCATTATTTTTTCCAATTATTATTTATGATTACATTCGGAAATGCAGTGTTTCTGAAGCGATACATGTCAAACTGTTCTAACCTTAAAAAATCTTTCTACTGCTTTACCGTCATATTTGACGAAGAACGAGAAAATCAGCGCTCGAATTTGTAGTACGGTGAGGGCAGCAGCTCCAAATGGCAGAAAACGTGATATCCTATATATATAGTTCCCCCACTCTGACACCCCGTGCCGCATCTAGGTTTATAATAGGTGTGACGGCATGCGTATTGCCGTCGATAAAATCATTTTCATCCTATAGCTAACTCGATAGAGAAGAAATCTTTCTTACCATTACTAGCATCGAAAAGATTCAAAAAGAGGAATTGTTAATTTACTTTAACAATTTCTATATTTAATAATTTTAGTATCATGAAAAAAGACCGTCACTCAATCCGGCAGGGTGAAGGCGATATGCGTATATTATGAGTCGCATGGCGTTACCCGCACGACGTGCGAATAATGTGCATCGCACGATTGTTATCTGGGTTATAAAGGGTCGAATCACTCATCATGGAGGGTCGATTTGGTCATATCAGATAGTCGAATTGATCTCCTCGGACAGGCGACCTGGCCACCTTAGGGTGTCGATTTGATTATCCTGCATTTTCTATATTTGTTGTCCTTTTCCTACTTATTCCAGTCTCTCTCTCTCTCTCTCTCTCTCTCTCTCTCTTATAAGAAACTGGAAATTGTAAAATTAAGTGGAACCTATAAAACCTGAACATTTATATGAAATACATGAATTCTGAACGCATTTTTGATTATTTGTGGAGAGTGAGGTGTAAGAGACATAATTTGATATGCAAAAGCAGTGCACATTGACAATATATTTTTTGGAGCACGAGAGGTTAATGACACGGCACGGTGTCACACTGAATTGTGAGATTTCAAACATTGAAGTGCATTCAGAAACCAATATCCCACATCTGGTTACTTTATGCGTCATCAATGAAAGCTGAAATAGCTGAACGTCCAGTTACGCCTTTATCCTAAATCCCTTGGAAGTATCGAATTTGACGTTGAAAATTCTTATGCACTTCACTCTCCACGAATGTTTGAAATATCGAAAAGCAGTTTAAAATGATGAAAAACATGTTTAGGGGGAGATCCTGCTTTAAGAGGCCTAAAAAAAAGCGTTTTTGCGGGGATTTTTGTAGGACAGAAAAAAATAAGCAAGTCTAGTGAACTTTTTAGAAAATTTTAATGTATATTTGAACATTATAGAAAAAAAAATTTTGAGACAAAAATATTCAAACACAGCTGATTTTTATGCACATTTGTACAGCACCTTGCATTAACAGTCTGCAATCGGTGGGAAAGATGGAACTCGTAATTTTCGTCGGAAATGAAAAATCAAAGAAAATGTTAATTTTCATATATTTTTCTCCTATGTGAACCAAGAAAAACCCTAAAAAATTGTTAAATAAAAAATTTTTTTCAAGTTTGAAAAAAATGTGTTGTTTGCAACAACAAAATCATTTCAACTTGCTAAAAAAGTTGTTTAGACATCTTTTTTATGAATATTTTTTGTTCAAATAGAAGAGAATACAAAAATGAAGCTAACAAGCCTTGGTTTGTTTTGATTAATCGTCTAGTTTTCTTGCAATCACGCCCGCCAGTTTAGAAAAATCGTAAAAACGAAAACTCGAGAAAACGCGCTTCAAATGAGCTCTATTTGTCGAATATATTCCACGAAGAACCCCGCTATGCTCTAATATTGCAAAAATGTCACCATTGGATATTGATAAAACAATCTGTTCTTGGGCTGGCACGGGAATATAGGTATTTTTTTCTTTTCGCGATCTAATTGGATAACCAGCAGGAAAAACATATCTTCGAAATTCGAAACGTAAATTCTGATTTCTGCGGGGAATAAGCCGAATGTATCCAAGTTGTCCAAGTTCGTATCCAAGTACCTTAGGAGAAGGAGGGCTACCAGAAGGCGACCTGTCCCTGGCACTAAATGGATGCTCCTCGGGAGACTGACGTATACGACGTGAAGGAGAAGAGCGACAGTGTGCTGCACGAGGAGTGTCAAGGCCATCTTGGCTTGACTGCGAACTTAACCCTGGGAAAAGAAATACAGGATTTATGTTTATTGTTGAACAAACGTCAAAAAGGGCTTGATACTTTCTTCTCGTTTTTGGTAGAAAATACTTTAAAGTCATAAGTATAGGATTCTGTAAATAAAAGATGTGCAATATAAATGTCAGGTTAGAAATGATTGAGGCTCACTGTGTTTCAATTTAACACAACTGATTTTTTTGTTTTTATTTTTTGAATTTATTATGAATTCGTTAAAAAACACCTAGAGTTCTCATGAACTTCATGAAATTTTTTTCAATTCTTCTAAATTCAAAATAACAGAAATTCGATTATTGATGCACGTAATTCACTTCTGGATAATTTCAGTACCATTTTGGTTCAGAAATTATTATGATGCCAAAGAACTTTATTTAAAAACAAAATCTCACTTGCAAATAACTTCCTCGTTTCTTAAAAATGCAACCGTTTTGTGGAAGAAATGAATTATTTTGTTCAAAATTGTGCTCCCTTGATTGCAAACTCAACTCTTTGTTCGTAAGACCAACTGTTTGGTGAAAAATCCAAAAATTAATTTCTTTATGTTCTACCATCTGACCGAAACTGCATCTTCACTGGTTGAAAATAGCGCTTTTCAGTTTGAAAATTCGACAATCCTCGAATAAATTCGTGTTTGTAGGTTGAAATTTCAACTATTTGGTTAAAAATTCTATTTTATTGTTAAAAAGTAATTTATTCGTTGTAAGCTTAGAAGTATATTATGCACGAAGGCAAAGAACGGGGATATTATTGATACATGTATGTCTTTAGTGAGAGCCGACCTATAGAGCCGATTTTCAAGTTCGTTGGTATGTGTTGGTCATTCTATCTATACGTCGTGATGCGGTACGAGACGAGGATTACCGATTAAGGCCATGTGACGAGTGGGTCACGTGACCGGCTTCCTACCTTACTGACACTTTTTTTATTTGTAAACTTATTTTCACATGAATAGCCATATCGAGTTGCAAGTTTGGGATAATTAATAAATAAGAAGCACGAAGAAACGCGGCTCTGGTCCTACATTTTTATGATGCTGAAGATTTGAAAAATCTTTAAAAATTATAAAAATTTCCTCAAGATATTCTGCATTTTTTTCTCAGAATTTTTCGAAATCTTTTGACATTTTTAAAAATCTTTTCAAATTTTCGTATGCATTTTAAGAATATTCTTTCATTCTCTTGAAACCTTTCAAAATTCTTAAAAAGTTTCTAAATTTGTTGCTCGAAATCATTAAAAATGTACATTTTATTTTGATTTTTTTGAAATCTTTTACTTTACATACTTTAAAACTAGAAACAAGATATCCTTTTTCTTAAAAGTTGTATCGCATGATTTCGCATACATTGCTGTCGAAAACCTGACTGTTCGCATTCTGTTGAATATGACTTTTACTGGCTGTTTCCAGTTTGTTGTTTGCTGAGATTTCAAAAAATTTGAAAAATAATATAGATTTTTCCAGATTTTGAAAAAGGAAAGCTTTTTAAGAATTTTAACAGATTTTAAGAGGATAAAAAATTTTCTTAAGTTTCCTAAGGAAATGTACAATGATTTTTTCATTCTTAAAAATTAATTTGAAGAGCATATTTAAAAAGATTTGTAAATATTTCAAGATAATACAACCATTACAAGACACTTCAAAAACTTTTAAAAAAATGGTCAACTAAAATCTGTTATAAATTTGCACAATTTGAAAAAAAAATTCGGAAAAAATTTGAATTCATTTGAAACATAGTTTTGGATATATTACAAAATAATATTTATATTGAGAAGATTTTAAAAAAACTAAAAGAGAATGTAGGTTTTTGAAGATTTTGAAATAAAATTTTGGAATCTTTTGAAGAATTTTGAAAGGTTTCAAGAAATAAAAATATTTTTTCTAAACATTCCTTGACAACATTGGAAGTCAAAGTGTGGATTTATTTTGAAAGGGCGCGAGGAATCTTAAAGTCTTGTCACCTCTACTACACAGAACCGACGGAGAGTTTTCGAAAAATGTACCCCAAACAAATGGTATAAAAATAGAACAGCAACTTTTTAAAAAAGGCTTCCTTGAAAGCTTATGATGTTTTCCCCAATTGGAATAATTTTTAGTGCAAAATAAAAAAGTATATTTCGAGATTTGATAACAAGGAATCACGTTTTATCAGTTGAGCAATGGGAGGAATGGTGATGGGAGTAAGGAACGAATGTATAACGAAGAAGGATAAAAAGGATATGAAAGAACACAAAGAAGGATTAATAGTAGAAGAGATAGATATAGGAGGAGAAAGGTGGAAGATAGTGACGGTTTATATAAATGATGATATGCAATAGAAATCAGAGGAGGTAAGAGAACTGATGAAAGAAAATAAGCAAGAGATTAGGCTCATAATAGGAGGATATTTTAATGCGTGAAGAGGAGGTAGAGGAGGAAGGGAATGGGATGGAGAGCGAGGAAAAAAATCCAAAGACAAGATAGTGAATGAGGAGGACCAGAAATGGTTAAAGAGCCTAGGTGAGATGGGATGGTTTATTCTAAACGGAAGTATTGAGGTGATGTGGAAGGGGAATATAAACGTTCAGGAGGAAAGAGGGGAACGGTAATTGATTGTGCGGTAGTGAACGGCGAGATAAGAGAGAAGGTTAAGAAACTAGAGGTAGGCAATTATATAGATTCGGATCACCTTCCCATAATAGTGACAGTAGAGGGAGAAATAAGTAATAACAATAAGGCTAAAACGGAAGCAATAGTAAGAAGAGCAGGAAGAGGGGATTGGTCAATGGCAGGTAAAGTACAGTTTAAAGAAAAAGTCTGAAATATCAAAATGGGGAAACGAAATGTAAACGAGGAAATGGAAATAATGATAGGAAACATAAAAAGAGTATTAGATTGCGTAAGCAAAAAAGAAGTTAGTGAAGGAGGGCATAGGAGTGGATGCGATGATTATTTTTAACAGAAGAAGAAGGAAGTGAGAAAGGAATGAAGAAAATGGAGAAAAGGAACAAGCAGTGAAGAAGAATATAGGAGAAAAAAGAAGCAGTATACTGAGTTGTTTGATAAAAAAAAAAAAAAAAATAAAAGGTTTGAAGAAGAAGCGTAGAGGGCTAGGTGGGAAGAAGAGGTTTGGAAGGTAGTAAATAGAGAGAGAAGTATAAAAAAAGAGTAAATCAGGATATTGAGATGGTAGAATGGAAAAAATATTTTATAGAATAAGTAGAAGGGATAGAGGGGAAAGTTAGGAAAGAAGGAAAATATGGTAGGAAAAAGATGAGGAGGAGGACATTACAAGGGAGAAAATTTTCAAGGTATTAGAAATGATAAAAGATTGATAGGCGCCTGGTATAGATGAGATTCCAAATGAAGTCTGGAAATATGGAGGGACAGAATTAAAGGAATGGGCATGGATAATGTGCAATAGAGTATGGAGAGGAGAGGGGTGGCCAGAGCTATGGAACAGATTTTTTGTCTCAAACCCTTCTTTCGAACAGTACATCACTTAAATGTCAGGAAAATGGCATTTTTCACTTTTTTTAGCTGAACTGAGGATTCAAGTGAAAAAATAAATGTCACAAAAACATTTTACTTTCTTCTAAACAACATTTTTTGTTTATAAGACTTTTGCCTAAAATCCTGCTTGTTTTAGCCAGTAGACCACTTAATTGTCAATAAAATTATGTTTCCCACTTTTCCAGCTGAACTGCGTGTTCCAGAGAAAAAATAAACGAGAACAAACATTTTACTTTTTTATCAACGACATTTTTTGTTTACAACACTTTCGCCTAAATCCCTTCTTTCGAACTGTAAATCACTTAAATCTCAATCAAATGACATTTGAAACTTTTTAAGCTGAACTGCGTGTTCTAGAGCAAAAATAAATGCGAAAAAAACATTTTAATTTTACATAAACAACATGTTTTGTTTATAAATCTTTCGTCTAAAACCCTTTTTTTGGCCCATAGACCACTTAAATGTCAATAAAATGACATTCTCCACTTTTGTAGCTGAAGTGCGTGCTCTAGACAAGAAATGATCGTGAAAAACATCTTACTTTTTAAAAAACGACATTTTTTTGTTCATAACACTTTTGCCTCAAACCCTTCTTTCAAACAGTACATCACTTAAATGTTAAAAAAATGACATTTTCCACTTATTTAGCTGAACTGAGGGTTCAAGTGGAAAATCAAGCGCGACAAAAACATTTTACATTTTCGTAAACAACATTTTTTGTTTACAACACTTTCACCTAAACCCATTTTTTCAGCCAATAGACCACTTACATGTAAAGTAAAAATATTTTTCAAAAGAATATAATATAACTTAAAAGAAAGATGTGCATAAAATAAACAAATTTTTTCTGAAACATTACATCGAAAGAAGGGTTTCAGGCGAAAGTGTTATAAACAAAAAATGTCGTTCATAAAAAAGTAAAATGTTTCTTTCACGTTCATTTTTGCTCTGGAACACGCAGTTTAGCTAGAAGAGTGGGAAATGTCATTTTACTGACATTTAAGTTATGTACTGTTCGAAAGAAGGATTTTAGTCGAAAGTGTTATGAACAAAAAATGTTGTTCAGAAGAAAGTAAAATGTTGAAATGTTAAAATGTTGTTGTTCAAGAGAGAAAATGAAAAAAAATCTGCCGGCCGCGCGGGCACATTCTCATCGCGCGCCTAGGGCGCGCGACTGTTGGTTCTCACGCTTCGCGCTCGATAATATATTTATCTCGCGCTTCGCGCTCGATTATTATTCTTGGAGTACTTTGGCGCAAAGTAAACTTTCTTTTACGAAAACCTGCCCATCGATAAATTGATCAAAAATCGCTAACATTTTGTGCATATGAAATGTGTTGTTTTTAACATAATTTATTTTCAAGAGAAGCCCGCCTTAAAAGTGGGTATAATGTTTGATATTCAATAAACAAAAGTACCTTTTTAATATTATTCTTGGAGTACTTTGGCGCAAAGTAAACTTTCTTTTACGAAAACCTGCCCATCGATAAATTGATCAAAAATGGCTCACATTTTGTCCATATAAAATGTGCAGTTTTAAAATAATTAATTTTGAAGTGAAGCCCGCCCTGAAAATGGGTATAATGTTGGATATTCAATAAACAAAAGAGCCATTTTCGTATGATTCTTCGAGTATTTTGGCACAAAGTAAACTCTCTTTTACGAAAACCTACCCACGGATAAATTGACCAAAAATCGCTCACATTTCGCAGTTAACAATACGTGCCGGCGCGTAATCGGCCCGATGGGTTGGAGACCAGCCTACCTGCTAAATGCACGCGTCAGGCCGCCTGAGTCGGAATGCGACCGAAGGGCGGACAACGGTCGGGCAGATTAGACGCCCGTTGTTCGTGCAAACGGCGAGGAACAACGTTCTTGCTGTGTGTACTGTAGGGATGTTCGATTCTTCCAGAAGAATCGATTTTTGAATCGATTCTGAATCTAATCACGAAAATCGATTCACTTAAAAATCGATAACAAAAGAATCGATTTTTCAAGAATCGATCGAAAAAATCGTGAAAAATGATTATATTTATAAGAAATTTAATTCTAAATATAATTTTACTTCAAATAAAGAATAAGTTTTTATATGGTTTTACTATTTTTATAAATAAACTGATGAATAAAATAGATAACTAAACAATTCAACTATAAATTTTTGAAAAATTTCATATTATAAAATCCGTATGAAATAAAATAAAGGGAGAAAACTATTGATTATGTTTTTAATTGTCAATTTTTTACAGAGATTGATGTGTGAACTAGTAGTTAGAAATATAAAAAAATCGTACTGTACAAATCCTACGTATACAATTAATTATGGTTGAATTAAAATATTACGTACAGGAAAACTTATTCTGTTGCTATTTGCCAATCTTTAAGAGACGGAGAATTCAGAAACAGCAATCGTTGCAGGTGCTCGGGGGAGAGTCGGCTCCTTTAGTCTGATAAAATAATACCAGCCCTTGAGAATAATCTCTCAGAAGGGACCGACGTTGCAACAATTGCCAAGTATTTTTTGAAGGAGTTTAATATCAAGAAACTTTAGCTCAATATTCAATTTAATACTAAGTACTTCTCAAATTTTCAACCTTTATAGACATATTACATGTCGTTGTAATCGGAAAAATATGTAGATTCCAAATACATTACTTTTAAATCGCGGATTGCAGAATTAAGAAACTTCAAATTTCAAATTTTTCTCCCATTTTCCAACAAAGGATCCCTGAGGGAAGGATTAGTCTGCCCAAGCTCGCAGGTACCTGACCAGAAAGTAAGTCGTTGGTCAGGCTGGTCAGGCTACCCTGACTTGGTCAAGAGCGTGCCGACCATTGCCATAGGTTACTCTCCGGAGACTTTCACTCCTTCTCCTTCACGCTCTAAGAGAAAGGCTGCCCGGCTAGTGCCATAGTAACATTGAGTGTCACCTGGCAAGTTATTATATTAAACCGTGTCGCTTCAACGCACTCGCGACATCCTCATCTGGGTCAAATGCCCATTTATCATTTACTTCTTGCCGCTTCCGATTTCCGACCTTCCCTTCAGCCAATCCCCTCTCTAAATACTCCCAGTCTCATTATGAATGACCTGGAAGCGTGGTAGCAGCTTACCCAAAAGGAGGGCATGAAGCTGGTTCATTTGCCACCCCTAACTATCCAGAAGAGCATCCCGCACGGAATGAAAGAACTGGGCGCTTTTCTGGCTCAGAAAAAAGCAACTCCCGCCAAAAAGAACTAAAGAGTAGTCTTCTCTCTTACTCTCTCGGCCCCATACTCATATAAGCATCGCAGTCTCACATACCCCCCCCCCCTCACCCATCGGGCCACTATCGAATAGGGAACTTAAAAATATCATAAAATAACTAATTTTTTCCGCCAAGCTTAGCCTTGTGTCCCTGCTGAATGAATAAAAAAGGTTTCATAACGTCATCGAAAGTACGAAGGATTAGAGCCAGTAGGTCTGCTAAAACAAAGTATCTCCGCTATTAGCGAAAACGAATTTTGATTACTTTGCCATTTTCCACATTTGATCCGTCATTTTGAATTTTTATTATTTGCTCCAAATTGTATTTAGTATCATAAAATACCTCTGTTGACCAAATTTTATCAAATTAACAAATATTTATCAATATCATATATATAAATATTTTACCAAACCGGAGGGGCGCGGCATTATTCGATTTGGATAAATTTTAGAGTGTGATTTCAGTATACAAACTGACAACTTTTTCCGGTTGTGCCCGATAGAATTTCCAAGAAACAAGGTGTTTCGGCACACAATACTATATATATATATATATATATAATCAAAAGAGCCTTTGAAATAAGTTCCAGTATTTTCGCAAAAAGCGGAAAAACTGCCAAGTTAAAAATACCTGAGCAAGTTAATGCTGGATCCCCGGCAAGTTAATGCCCATGTGTTTTTTATTTAACATTGAAGTACTTATTTTTCGAAAGTTCATCTGATTATTCACCTTGTAGTTACCAGTAACAAAAGCCGAGTGGGGGCAACAGCCAGGGTAGGCCCCACCGCTGCCACCATCAGTTTGTCACGTACGATAAAAATATATTTGTGTCCTAATTTCAAATATCTCCTGAAAATAAAAAGTGCTATCTAAATATTCCGTGGATTTAATTTTGAAAGAGAGAGAACATTTTAATATTATTGAACGCTGGAGGAGGCTATCCCGAAACTGAAAGAAGTCGAGAACTCGTCTTCTTTTTATATTTATTTTTGTGGGTAAGCTGCCCTGCCCTCGGACCGAGCGTTGTTGCCCTAGACATCTTATTTAAGCAAGACAACAGGGCTCGCGTAGCAAAAAGAATACGTCTATCAATTTTAGCACATTGTAAATTTTATATTTTTCCACAGATATATGTGTGTGTGTGTGTGTGTGTGTGTCAACAATTTCACATATAATAATTCTATTAAAATTAACAAAATTCAATTGCAACGATACGTTGCTTATCGGTTTCCTATGTCTACCGCTGGAGAGAAGAAGGCAACAGAAGGGAGAACGAGGATGTCCCCTTTTCTCTGGATTTTTCTTCCCGTCTCGGGCGGGCGAGATTTAAGATTTTTTTCCTTACTCGTCGTGCCAATTGCCGAGTGATAATTGACTCTAGTTCTTACCGCGTTCACGTGCACATAAAAGTCACGAGCGAACGCCTGTCAATTTTTCGAATTCGCTTTTATGAGAAATAGTCTAAATAACCATTTTCCATAAGAAGGAATTATAGCCCTTGCGATAAAATTGCTCCTTTTCGTTTTGAGATTCAAAAAGATGCCATTTTATCTACAATAATTTTTGTTGTGGTTGTTTTCACAGGTCGGATATAACTTAATAGACAATAATACTCCCGTCACCGGCCTGCTTCCGCTCGGATGGAGATTTTGTTTCATTAACGTCCGTATCGAGAATTTATATTCAAGTGGTTAGATCCATCGATCCCGGCGGTCCGCTCTCGTTAATTCCCGTACCGAAAATAAATATTTTCGTTGACCTGGACGAGGGTTTACGACTTAAGGGCTAGATTCCCAAAATAAATAATTCCATTCTCAATCCCGAAAATCGGACGGACAAAAATGAGCGAGGCAAATCTTCCACCACATCTCGACCGCTTTTGAATGCACTGCACCACTCATATGCACGTGTTTTTGATAATGTCGATTCACCGTAATCCTTCTGTAACATTTTCACTGTGAACAAACTAATTATGAGATCGCGCTCGAACTCCACGTCAGTAAAGAGGACAGTGGTGCCAACTTAGCCTCAACAATGTTTTTAACAATCTCTTTAAGCAAGCTTTTTGAATGATCAATTCCCGGTACTTTTTTGACAGAATGTATAAACTACCGCACACAAAAACGTTCTCTTTCCACTCTCCGATACTATTGATCTGCACATCATAAATATAGGTCATATTGAAATTTAACGTAAATTATCTAACCTTGATGTCAATGAGGGAGCTGGACCAGATGGTGTACTTCCCTACCTCATCAGATCATGCTGCTCGTCTTTAGTACTTCCGTTGTATCTTATATTCTTCCACCTCAGGAGTGCCTCAGGGATCGCATCTTGTTCCACTCTTGTTCCTTCTATATATCAACGACTTGTGAAATATTTTCAAATTCTGCTCTTTTTTATTATATGCCGATGATCTTACACTTTATATAATAATTCGATCCCTCATGGAGTGCATCGAACTGCAAAGTGACCGTAACAGGTTGCAGTGCTGGTGCTCTCTAAACGGGCTGCAGTTCAACATTAAAAAATGCTTTATTATTTCATTCACAAGAAGGAGGACTAGAATTATACACAATTACACGCTTGAGGAAAATGAACTAACTAGAGTGAGTAGAGTGCGTGACCTGGATCTACTACTTGATGAGTTGTTGTGTTTTAATGATCAAGTGACCGAAGCCATGCATAAGGCCCTTAAATCAATGATCTTCGATATTCGGAATGCCATGCTTTTACATAACCCAATAGCTCTTAAAACCCTGTACTTCGCCTTAGTTCGTCATCATCTTGAAACGCGTCCATCATGTGGACCCCACAGTACATGATCCATAAAATTAGACTTGAGAGGGTTCAGAATCGTTTTCTTCCATTTGCAGCCAGGCAGCTTGGAATGATAATGAATTGACGCGATCACAATGATGATGATATCAGATTTTTATTAAATATCCCCAAATTGTCGTCAAGGATGGTGTGCACTGATGTCAATTTTTTATGCAACGTACTAAATAACATATTTGTCTGTCCTTCAATACTCGCTGAAATATGTCTACTTGCTCCTGAAAAATCTCTTCGTAATTATAAATTGTTTAAGCTACCTTCGCATCGCACTAATTATGGGGAGAATTCAGAAATTG
Organism: Andricus grossulariae; assembly: GCA_011634705.1. Taxonomy (NCBI): domain Eukaryota; kingdom Metazoa; phylum Arthropoda; class Insecta; order Hymenoptera; family Cynipidae; genus Andricus; species Andricus grossulariae. The sequence goes on along the minus strand of JAABKJ010075445.1, from coordinate 193,497,737 downwards.
CAACCAACGATATGAGTTGATTCCAATACTGATAGGATATAAAAACTAGCCCTAACCATTTTATAACTGAACTTGATAATTAAATAAACAACAATTGAGTGAGATTAATTTTCACAATAAAAATTCCCAATAAAATTTAAATCGTTATTTGACGATAAAAGTGACGAATTGTGGATTCACTCAAGAGAGAGATGATTGCGTACTTTTCTGAGTTGAATTTGATTCCAAAATTATTAATTTTATTATAATTTGGATTTTCCTTCCTTTCATTCTTTTAGATGCTCATATACCAAAACTTTGTTCGCACAACAAGGTCTTTATTGTTAGATAAAGTGCAAGGTCGTTACAAACTCCATTCTGGCTTTATTCCTTTTGAAAAATTGAAACAAACAAAAAAAACCCCCATTCGAATTTCAGAAGCTGATGCGACCATGCACAACGAGGTCTTTATCGTTAGATAAAGTGCAAAGTCGTTACAATAAATGTTGCATGCACTTCTTTTTCATTCATTTAATTCCCCATAATTAGATGCAAACATGCACAACGAGGTCTCCACCAAAAGATGGAGTGCAAATTCGTTACAATCATGCATAAACTAATTTACATAAAAAAAAATTTCCCATAAACTCACTCTTACTATTCTTATTCACACAGAATTAGGATAGTATCTTTGAAGTGAAGTCAAAATCTATGAAGGAGAATCCTGATTAGTTGCTTCCTATCACAAAGACGCCAATTCGCTAATCTGTCACCAATGATGGGGTGTATTTTAGGAGAGACCAAAAGAGTCCTTCCTCGTAGAGCTTCGAGTAAGAAGTCCTGTTGGTACCGATGCCAGGATCGATATATAAAGTGCATTGGTCCCACGCTATCCCCACTTATTAGCCGATGGCGCGCGCAATCGATCGTCTGGTCGAACGATTTCGTGAATCATCCCTTCGTTCCACCTGCTTGTCCACTTATGAGTCAGAGGCGTATCAATTTAAATATTCACCCGTAGTTTAAAGATTTTATTCTTATTATGAAAATAGAACGGACCGTCTCACTTTCAAATGGCTGACTCAGCATTGGATTCCCTTTAGGGGAATTTTTTGCATACTTACCCGGTTACACCCTTTGCACCTTACAATTTTTCAAACCCATCTTCTCATAATATGTCTCAACTAAAAGAATAATAATAATAATAATAATAATAATAAATAATTTCTGAGATGACCCTCGCTTTTTCAGCAAAAAAGCATAGCCGAGATTTTGTCACGAACGTTCAAGCGGTTCCATATTTTCCACCACAATAGATGAATTTTTCACCAAAAATTTAATAATAGAATTCTCAACCAATGAAGAAGACCCCGAGTGCAATACCACTATTTGAAACATTTTCAACGAAAAACAATTTTCAATCAAGAAAGATGAATTTTCAATTACAAAGATGACTCTTTAAGAAAATAGTTTAATTTTCAGGAAAATAATTGGAATTGAAAGAAAATAGTTACATTTTCATGGTAAACAGTTCAGCTTTCAACCTACAAAGATGAATGTTCAAAGAAAATGTCAAATTTTCCAACGAAACTATTCAATTTCAACCAAAAAGCAAATGGTCGAATGTTCAAGCCAAAAGTTAAATTATAAAATTCATCATTCTAGTACACATCGAACTATTTCCTTGTAATTTACATTTTTGTCGAAAATTCACATTTTCGGGTTGCAAATGCGAGTGTTTTATAGAAAATTCCCCTGTTTGGATTACAAATTCAAGAATTTTGTATAGAATTCAAGTACTTGATTGAAAACTTAACTTTTCGGTTGAAACTTTGCCTTTTTGGGTAGGATATTAATCTTTTATTTTTAAACTCTTCCGTTTCATTCAAGATTCAACTAGTCTGTTACAAATTCGTCTGTTTTGTTGGATTAAACAGGTCGAAAATTAATTTTTTAAAGTAATTTGTTATGCTGCAAATTTCAATATTCAATGTTTGATAGAAAACTTATTTTTTTAGTTGAAAATTAAAAAATCTGATTAGAAATTTATGTATTTTTACAATCATTCGTATTTTGGCAGAAAATTATTCTTTATGGTTAGGGAATCATATCTGTGGTTGAAAATTAAACTATTTGGTTTATTAACGTCTAACTCTTGTCTCTTGTTGGCATTTTTTTTAAGATCCATAATTTTAGTTGAAAAACGATATCGGGATGTTATTGGAAAATCCGGTTTTTCTTGAGAATTTATTTTTGAAGATGTTGAAGACCATATAAGTTTGTAAATTTTTATTGAGTTAAAAATTCCATTAGGTTATTGTGCGTGCATGTTCCTCTAAATTCATATGTTTACAATTAGAAAGTGAACAAAAATATGTTTAAAAAATCTTGAAATGCTGAGAGAAGCTTTTATGTTTTCATTTCAAGTTCAATATTTAGTATTTGCATTTATAAAATAATTTTTGTTCCATATTTCTTCAGTCATCGAATTTGTGCATATGTGAACAGTAATAATTTCGCATTCAAACAAGACAGATAATTATTACTGTTTCAGATCATATGTAATATAAAAATTGAAAACTGAAAGATAAAAATATCGATAAACAAGCAAGTTATAGTTAATCTGCCAGAGGTCCAAAAAAAAGTGTTTTGCGGTGCGCATCTTAACTCATGACTGGATCGTCTGAAACAAAAAAATACAGCGGGATTAGTTGAAAAACGATATTCTCTTGTACTTGAACGAAGAATTAAGACAAAATTTTAATTTTCAAGAAAATGGCGGATGTTTAAACACAACATTTTTATTTTTCTTGAAAAATGTTGTTTTGACACATCCGACATTTACTTGAAAATTAAAATTTTGACTTAATTCTTGGTTCAAGTACAAGGGAATACCGCTTTTTAACTAAGCTCGTTTTATTTTTTGTTTCAGATGATTCAGTCGTGAGTTACGATGCGCACCGCAAAAAACTATTTTTTTCTTGGACCTCTGGCAGATTAACTATAACTTGCTTGTTTATCGATATTTTTATCTTAAAGAATTACTGTAACTTCTTGTAATGTGTATTATTTGAAGTGTAGAACATCTGTCAATAAGTAATAAAAACTGTTTTCCAAAAAAATTCTTTAAAAAATCGGGGGTTTTTGGTCTTGCAACTGACCCTAACCCCTTAAAATTGCTTAAAATTATTTGCAGCTCAGTTTTTATTACTTCAAATGGACACATTTTTAGCTTTAGAATTAGAATTTTTTACTTTAATTGGCCGTGAAAAATGTTAGCGAACCGGGGAAAAACCAGGAATTTTTTTCTGTGGTTAAAACGACCAGCCTGATTTTCAAATATTCAAGTCCAAAAGAAATAAGATATCGCGCTTGAAGTTTGGGAAATGAAAGAGGTGACACTAATGTTTACGGCTCTGCTCTTTTTCGGTCGAAATTTTGAAAAAAAAATTTCCCAATCAAATAAAACTGGAAGATATATCGTTACTTTTCATTGTAAACTTACATCCACACGGAATAAGATATCGCTTTGAAATTTTAGCACGCTAATTAGAAGGCACTGTCGCAGCAAGCAGACAACTTCGTACTTCCACGAGTCTGTGGGTAAAGCAGATTGCATGATTGTCATTTACGCATGACGGAATTCTTTTTCGTCAAAATTACACGTATTTTTCCCCAACTTATATCCAAACGAGATAATATATCGGCCTGAAAGTTCAGAAAATTGAAGGGGAGGCAATAAAGTTCACGCCTCTGCTTTTTTTCGGTGGAAATTTTGAAGAAAAAGTTTCCAAATAAAATAAAACTGGAAGCTACATCGATACTTTCCTTTGTAAACTTACGTCCACGCGGAATGAGATATCGTTTTGAACTTTGAGCATCCACTCAGAACATGTCCAAGTGTTTCTGGCTCTTGCTTGCACGCTCGGCAGTTAGTATCGCCTACATTATATACATTATATACGCCTTTATTATTATTATTATTATATCAAATCAGAATATTAGAATACTAGAATTCTTGTTGGTAAATAATCTATAAACAATGCACATGTGAAATCTGCAAAAAATTAACTTTTGAGTAACATAATTTTAAGCCCGACTCCGTCTCCTCCTATCTGGCGTTTTGCTTGCGAAAGAGAGAGAAGGAGTCGGCGTTTTACGCCGAGCGCCAGCTGATTATCAATATAGAGAATTCATGGTGCTTTGCAGTGCGGAACGAAGAATGCGAATAGTATTTTAGAGTTTTTCTTTCAATACCTAAGAGACCTACTAGAATTTTAATCAATATTACTAACAATAGACAAAATTATTCAGATGATTTAACATTCACATGGAATTGCTCAATGATTAAAAATAAATTCGACATTTGTTTTGCTGTTAAAATTCATTTGTACCATTTTTCAAATATTACTATAATACTAGTATTAATATTATTATTATTATAATTATTTATTATTATTTTAAATATTTGTTATTATTATATTAGTATTATAATTTGAAATACGCGCGGGCTTTTCGACACATGCGCAGTAAAACATGGGAGTCGGAATCGATAGAATCGGAATCGATTGCCGGTATGAATCGACTCTTCGATTCCTGGAATCTAAAACGCGATCGAGAATTGGAATCGAGAACCGGTTCTCGCCAAAAAAATCCTAACCCTAGTTTGGAGAGAAGAGTGAAGCTAATAGAGATAGCGATAGCAAAGAGAGAGAGGGTAGCGTCGTTGACGAAGCAATCAGTGAGGGGAGCGCATATGAGACGTTCGCTATGCCTTCGAACCCCGTAGCACAGTACCCCGACTCACATGCATTTTTCTGGCCACATATTTTGTGCGAATTGTTTTCCTTCTTTTAAACAATTTATATTAAAGTTATACAGATTTATTAATAAAATAAGGGTCGATTCTCACAAAGAAAAATTTCGGAGTTGAAAGAATTATTCCTAACCAATTACAACTCCTATCAACAAAATTTTTTTCATTTTTCATAATTTTTCCAACAAGAAATGGGGAGAAAAAGGTTATAATAATTTTATTCGAAAAAAAGCAGGGACCCGACCGAAACGAAACAAAAAAATTTCGTGATTTTCGTTCTGTTTCTATACTGCCAAAACGTAACTATATTCAGTTGATTTAGGTTACGTTATTCAAAATCATCGACCATAACCTCGCAAACAAAACAAGATACTTTTCATCGTGAAAATATACGAGATCGGCTCTAAATGAGTTAACTAAATTCTTATTTCGTACCACCGCAGCATTTACACAATTTAATTATCCTCTTATTGGGTTTTTATATTTGTTTAACAATATGTCAATTCATCATGGCGGTCGACCAATGAAATGCGAGAATTCAAAAATGGCTCTTGCGCAAACATCTTTTTCCAAACTCGGGTGAATTACGGGTTGCATTTGGGGCTTTTTCTTATACACGCAACAACTATATGACTACCAAAATCTTGTCCTTACTGTATATTGATCCCGGTATCGGTACCACAGGACTTCTTACTCGAGGCTCTACCTCTACGAGGAAGGACTCTCTTGGTCTCTCCTCGATCCACCCTGTCATTGAAGACTGATTAGCGAATTGGCGTCTTTTTGAAGGAACGCAACTAGCCAGGATTCTCCTTCATCGGTTTTGTCTTCACTTCGAGGATACTATCCTAATTCTGTGAATTAGAATAGTAGAAGTGTGTTCGTGGGAATTTATTTTTATTTTTTTATGCATGATTGTAACGACATTGCACTCTATATTTTTGTGGAGACCTCGTTGTGCAGGTTTGCATTTAGCGTGGGTGTTTAAATAAATGAAAAAGTAGTGCGTGCAACATTCATTGTAACGACTTTGCACTTTATATAACCATAAAACCTCGTTGTGCATGGTTGCACCAGCTAATGAAATTTGAATGGGTGGTTTTTTTAGTTTCAATTTTTCAAAAAGAATAGAGCTAGAATCGAATGCGTAACGACCTTGCACTTTATCTAACAATAAAGACCTCGTTGCGCGAATAAAGTTTTGATATCTTAATCTCTAAAAGAAAGAAGGGAAGAAGAATCCAAATTATAATACCTTTTATCGTCAAATAACGATTTAAATTTTAGTGGGAATTTTTATTGTGAAAATTATTCTCACTCAATTTTTGTTTATTTAATCATAAATTTTAGTTATAAAATGGTTAGGGCTAGTTTCTACATCCTATCAGTATTGAAATCAACTTATATAGTTGGTTGCAATTTACTGGACAGGAAAAAGTAAACGCAAATTGAACGAATCTCTCAATGAAACTAAATATCATTGAGAGAAGTTTAAAATGCAACACTACCATTACTAAAAATTAGAATAATTTTTAGTAAATGTAAGATCTTAACTAGAATCAGCCACTGCAGTTATAATTAAATTGAAAATATTAGTGAACACAAAATCGATCCCCGGTTAGAGAAGTCTGTTTTATAGGGTCCCAAGGAAACCCCATAAGTGAAAAAATGGGTTTTGCGAGTTTTTGGCGCTAATTATGATTTGTTTGCGGTTTCTTTGATGCGAATTGTTTCTAATACATAAAATATTACTTTATAATGAAAATTAGATATGTTCATGAATTGTTTAAACAGTTTATTATTGTTTTTAGCAATTTTCTCATAGAATGGAGTTAGAAAGACGCGGCTTTTTCACAAATTTTATATTTTTTGTCCAATTTTCAATTAGATGGAAGTGACAGTTCATCAATGTTAATGACAGTGATTGTTTAAAAAATGTATTATAATGAGTAATAATATTATATGTGAATAATGCTAGAAAGATGCGTTTTTTTTTTAATTTCTGGCTTTTTGTCCAATTTTCATTTAGAGTGAAGTAATAATAAATTCGAGTTAACAAAATCATTGTTTAAACAATATATCATAATTATTAATAAAATTATATTTGAATAATGCTAGAAAGATGCAGTTTTTTTCTAATTTCTGGCTTTTTGTCCAATTTTTATTTGGAGTGAAGTAATAATGAATGCAAGTTAACAAAATAATTGTGTAAACAATTTATTATACTTATTAATAGTATTATATTTGAATAGTGCTAGAACGATGCGGTTTTGTTTTCAATTTCTGGCTTTTTGTTTAATTTTCATTTGGAGTGAAGTAATAATGAATTCAAGCTAACAAAATAATTGTCTAAACAATTTATCATCATTGTTGATAATATTCTCTTTGCTTAATTGGTCGAATGTTGCGTTTTTTCCGAAATTTTCAACTGTTTGTCTGTTTTTTATTAGGCGTGACTTGATAATTAATTACAACTGAAAAGTTGTTTGAAAAATTTAATATTGTTATAACATTTTCATAATTATGAAAGAAGCAAAACCAATTATTTACAAAACAAACTTTTTTTATAATTATAAAAATTTAGGACCAGAGCCGCGTTTCTTAGTGCTTCTTATTTAATATCCCAAATTTTCTTATAAATAAAAAAGTTTCGGTAAGGTAGGAAGCGGGTCACGTGACCCACTTATAACATGGCCTTAAAGAAAAAAAGCTATTTCACACAAGAGGCAAAAACAAAGAATAGAACAACAATAACAATTGCTGCATTTCTGACACCTCACTGAAGTCTCTCAGTAACCCATTCAAGGGAAAGTTGTATTCATATGATCCGTATAGAAAATTTGAAGCGTATTTTAAATATCTGTTTTATTTCAGAATATTAAATTATCAGAATATATATTCACAGAAATCAACCGTTCATCTTTCATTCTTTCAAGATGTCCGAACCATCTTAACTGATTTCTTTCCCATATATCAACTAGTGTATCCCCTCTACCACATTCTTTGTGGATTATCTCGTTTCGGACTTTGTCCATCAGTGTTTTTCAGATAATAGAATTTTGCGGTTATTTATGGGAACTTACCATATATAACTGATGTTAGGTAAGTTACCATATTTACCTGTAAATGTACCATAAAGGACCGAAAATTCTAATAAATTTTCGGATATCAATGGAAATTTAAAAAAATAAATATTGGGTAATTTATGGTAAGATACCATATTTACCTGTAAAATTACCATTAATGACCAAAAATTTTCATAAATTTCCGGAAAATTTTGAAGATATATATTGTTTAATTTATGGTAAGTTACCACATTTACCGGTAAAATTACCATAAGTGACCGAAAATTTGCATAAATTTCCGGAAATGTTTGAAAATGTATATTGGTTAATTTATGGAAAGTTACCATATTTACAGGTAAAATTACCATCAATGATCGAAAATTTTCATAAATTTCCGGAAAATGGAAATTTTATTTAAACAAATTCTGGGTAATTTATGATAAGTTACCATAATTACCTGTAAAATTACCATAAATGACCGAAAATTTTCCTAAATTTCTAGAAATTCATGGAAATTGAAAAAAAGGAATTTTGGGTAATCTATGGTAAGTAACTATATTCACCTGTAAAATTACCATGAATGACCGAAAATTTCCGCAAATTTATAGACATTTTAAAATTGAATTTTGGGCAATTTACGGTAATTTACCATAAATCACCTCTAAAATGACTGTGAAATACGAAAAATTTCCCGCAATATTTTTATTGAATTTTTAATAATTTGGAATGATTAACATAAATTTCATGCTTCTTTATCCAAAATCTCATAAGAACTGAAGTCATTATTTCACAAAACCACAAACGTTGGCGGAAATCATATAATTGGAATAGAGGTATTTTGAATGTTAATAAACTGTTATTGTACATGTTGTAACGCAGTGATTTTTGTGCACGTGTAAGGGGTCATGCATAAATTACGTTGACACTTTTGGGGGTAGGGAGGGGTAAGATCAAATCCTACGAATGGTTACGCTAGGGGGGGAAGGAGTATTATACATATTTACGTTGATATATTTTTTCTTAAATAAGCATTATTTAATATTTAAAATATATTACATGAAAAGTAAATTGTGCCTTGATGTGTTACAAACTGAAACATCTAAAAATTCCAGATAAGTATACACAAAATAATGTACGAATAGCAATATCTGTCAAGTGCAAAATGTATTTTCTCAGTCATGTTACGTCATTTTTGGCGTTTGACGACACTTCAGGATCAAGAAAAAAAATACACAAAATGTGAGTTTAGTTTATCAGATCGATTTGATCCGAATCGGCTACTCTAACCTCAAATTTCGCATATTTGGTTGTATTTCGTGAAACTGAAAGGTCTTCAACCGATAAAAGGATGAAAGACAATTGCGCCAATGAATTCCACGCTTGAAAAATATTACTATTCAGACCTTCATATCTTGCTTTTACGTTTACAATATTTTCTCCAAAAAAGGGCATGCAGTCCTATGTCAAGATGGTTCAATGCTGACCTTTATCACTTTTCCACCTATCCTAGCATGACCGTGACGTCGTGCTACAAATCTCAATATTCCCCAAAATATTAAGTTGTTTTTTGATATTATTATATTGCTTCTCAATTGATAAATTGTTCTATTTCAAAAAAATGCTATATGTGTTCCGCCATACGTAAAAAAACATTTGAAAAAAACTGACTTGCATGATGCGCCAATGCGCTTCGCGGCACTTGAAATAGGCAAGAGTTCACTGTAATTGCAATTCTGACTTGTAATTTCCGTCAAGAAATATAATCAAGAATTTGGAACAGGTCATTTTTTTCAAGAAATGGGAAATGTAATAACTTAGGTTTTCATATCCACTTTTTTGGTATTTCATTTTACATCACTCTGGTATTTAAACAAACTAGACTACACTAAACTCGCTTGTCAAACACACTGCGGAATCGTTCGCGATTCATCCTGCATTATTTATCGGTAGTTTTCTGTGTGAGTAATCTTTTATATACGCATATTTGAATGAGGTGGCCAATTATTAGGCGGAGGGAGTCAGTGATTGTGCGATTGCCCTTATTCCAGTTTGTATGAGAAAAAATTTTTAATTTCGGAAATGCAACAGCACTCTCTTAAAATGAACAATTGAAATGTCACTGATATTCCGTGAAATATGACTGGCTGAAACAGTCAGAATTGTGTCACTAACGTGAACTTGTCGCGCCGCTCTAAGTCAAAGCCAAGTTGCCAGGGCCCACTTCACTTTCAAGCGAAAAATATTTCATCTCCAGCTTATCGCAGCCAGGCCCAAAATATTTCTAAGGAAGTGTTGTTCAAGTTATTTCACTGAAATGTAATTCATTTATAGCTCGGTAGCTTATTCATAAAGTGTTATGATTATGAGCAACGCAGTTGTAGGGCAAAGTAAATGAAAATTACCATCACTCAAAATACATTTTGTTATAATTCTAAGAAAATAATTATTGTATGCGAAGGACATGATCTGTACATTTTCATTTGTGTATTTCCTAATAAGTTCACTTGCTTGTTATTGTTACAATTTAAAAGCAACTATTATTCAATAACTGGTCAAATATCATAATCATAATGACTATTATAATTAATCATTCTTAGAAAATAATTATTCGACTGATGAGCGAGTAAAAATATATATAATGGGGTCGTTAAAATAAAAATTCTTTTCTTTTTTAATTTTTACTTAAAATATTAAAATAAAATGTTTCAAATGAAAAACGTGTCGGTTGATACTTCCATTCACAAAAATATTGAAAGAAAGTGAATAGCCAGAATATAGTTCGGAAAGACAAGTCCAGGAATAAGGGTTCTAAATTTTTTGCATTTCGACTCATGCACACGGCGCACTCTCTTCACCTACCCCACCTACACACATTTAAGCATAAACCACTGGTTCGTGGCACTAGCGCCACGCATCGCTGGTTCCCAAACTAAACCTAGCTACGCCTTCCCCTGCCGTCTCGCTCCCCTTAGCGTGCTTCAAGCTGCCTGCTGCACTGTCGCATCTGAACCTATCTTCCCTCTACGTCAGCACTAAACATATATTTAAAGTTTATTTACCCTCATATATTCAATTATAAGCAACCACATATCAAGCGCCATATTGAATTTCATCTCTCTTCGACAGCGGGTCTAGTACTCGGCTCGGTGCTGCTACCTATTATTAGTTTTGCATCACGAACCCCATGGCAGTATCATGATCCAATAAATACATGGTCTAGACACGTGCAAGTAAAAATAACGGAGCGAATCAGAACCCACCGCTTAATTTCTCCATCTTCGATAAATAAGGCGGCAAATGTAAGTGATTTTAAAATGTAAAATGTTAGAATTAAAATTTCTGGTAATTTTGAAATATACGAATACTTCAATCCTAATCAAATGTATTGTAATGTTGGAAATGGGTACAGAAGAATACGGATTAACTATAATTTTAGGTTATGTGTTTCATAACACATAACCTGTATAACCTGCAGAAATGTGCATAAACTCACTTTTTTGAAATTCTGGTATCGGTATTCGTAAGAGTTTTTTTTCAATGCCTATATTGTTAATCAAAAAATCATGTCAACTAAAGCGAGATAACAGCAAAAAACACTCTGGGCTTCCATACATTCCATCAAGGATGTGCAGTTACGCGTAACTGGAAGTTTTTTACGTACAATACCTAAAGGAGGTATTTTACGTAAAATACCTCGAACGACGGAACTGCCAACAAGAGTTTTCATTTAGTTGGAATATTTCTTTTTGCATCTTTTGCACTCAAATGATGTACATGAACATACTTTACTGTCGGCTCTTGCATTTCTCAAAGTTTGAAGCCGATATTTCATGTATAAAAAAAGTTCTTAGGTTAAGATGGGCAAGGCGTTTACGGAAACTCTTGACATATTGCGGAAAATGTACGGGGATCCAGTACTGTCACGCTCAGCAGTGTACGATTTTTTCAAAGGTTTTAGGCCTGCAAAAATCAAAATTCAAGATCATGTTCATCACTTTCTTTGATTCGGAAGGGATGATTTATAAGGAGTTCGTTCCCAATGGCTCCACAGTGAATGGCTTTGAAGTTTAACACCTCAGCCAAAAAATGCTAGTGTAATAAGTAAATAGACATTTCAAAGCCTAAGGTGATTTACGTAAATTAGCTTAAAGAGGGTAATGCAAAAAAATGTTGCGCTTTATAGACTGCATTTTTTTTTTTAAGTAAGAAATTTCTCGCACACTAATTAATAAAATTATTCAAAATTTCCAGAAAAGATTTGATTGTTTTTTTTCCTCGTGAAAATCGCGATATTTTTTAATATTTTGTTGTTGTTGGAAAGCAAGTATAAGAAACCAGCAAGGGTGTCTTTTTTCGGCGGGTCAGATAAGGCTTCAATGTCTGGGAATACCCAACACACTTATCTAAAACAGAAAGACCTATTGTTTTAAACGAGATTTTGGATCACAATAAATCTGATGGTAACGTTTTCGCTGCAATGGTATTTAAATGATATGAAAATCTATCTGAATCTAAAAAAACAAAAGACTGTTACATTCTTGGATCATTTTGTTACAGTTCAATTTGATACCTTCAAATAGTAGTATGATCTAGGGCACATACACCAATTACCGAGGGTGCACCAGTACTCGTGGATCGACAGATATTTTTGATGATAAATAGTGAATTAAAATCAATATTAAAATAAAACCAATATCATAATAATGCAGGTACTGTCAATCGGGGAAAATCGCTGCAGCGATCTCTCTTACAGATCCCTGTAAAAAGGCAACTTGTTAATAAATGTATTAAGGTTGCTACAACTTAATTTTTCGACTATAACCATTTTTTTCATGGTTATGACTAACTACTGTTACATGTGCCTGTATCCCACACTGTAATTAGTACAAAACTAAACCAGTCTATCGCACACGGAAAGAAATTTAGGACAGCTGTTGCGTTTGATGTAGTAGGGCAACACAACCACGATTTTAACGCGACAGCACTTGAAAACCTGACGTACAGGAGCAATTTTGAGCTCGGATTCGGATTCAGCGCATCAAAATCATTCGGAAATGTTAGGTCTGGTCTCTGGCTTTAAAATTTGTCGGCCTGTGTTATTAGAGACGGTAAGGAAATAAAAAGAAGCTAAAATGAAGTTGATGGAAAAGGAGATTAGGGCGTGGAAGGAAAGAACGGAAAACAGACTTGAGAAGGTGGAGGACAGGGCGGAAATAGAAGTAAGTGACATGGGGGAGGGCGAGAAGAAAGGTATTTGGGAGGGTGTAGAGAATATATTAGAAGAGGAAGTGGGGGAGCGTAGGAATGAAAAGTAGGAGAGGGCTTATAGGGAAAGGGTAAGGGCAATGGATGGATGAGGCGCTGCTACAGGACATAGGGTGGGCTTAAGGCAAGTTAGGAAAAGTTAGGCTGGAGGGGAAAAAGGAGAAGGAAGTAGTGGTTGTGGAATTGGAGATCTGGGAAGAGAAGTTGGGGGTAATGAGCAATAAAAATAGGATAAAGGATAAGAGGATTTTCATCGATCACGATTTGTCGAGGAAGGAAAGGGAGGTGCAGAGAATGCTAAACGACAAGGCTAGGAGAGAGAGGAGTGAAGGGATGGCGACGAAGGTAGGGTATCGTAATGTAAAAGTAGATGAGAAAATGTGGATGTGGGACAAGGAGAAAGAGGTGTTAAAGGAAGTGCAGGAGAATTTGTTTCGTAGGAAGTAGGGGGATGGGAGTAAAGCAGGGTGGAGGAGTAGTGAAGGTGCTTTACTGGAATGTAGCAGGAATAAAGAAGAAAGATGAGGATTTCTGGAGGTATGTCCAGGAATTTGATGTTGTGGGACTGGTAGAGACATTGGTAGAGAGAAAAAATGGCCTATAATAGAGCTAAAGCTGCCAAAGGGGGTATAGGTGGAGGCTGCAGAAGGCGGTCAGAGTGAGGAAGAAAGGAAGGGCTAGTGGCGGAATTATAACGGGTTTGCGGAATGGATTGGAGGGAAAAATTTCATGGAGAGGGAGAGCGTGCAAATGAGGGCAGTAAAGATTGGAGGTGTAACGTGTAAGTTTCTGACAGTGTACAATAAGGAAGGGATGGAAAGTCTTAAAGAAAGGGCTGAAAAATTGTTAGGCGAAAGAGAGGAGGGTATGTTGGTACTGGGAGGGGACTTTAATGCGAGGATGGGGAGAGAAGAGGGCCTCTGTTTTCTCAATACATGATGTTAGGATAAATTCATATTGCTATAAGTGTACATGTTCTGATGAGCGGTTTTATAGCCATCAGCAAGGAAATTTTAACAATTTGAGACTTCAGCAGCTTCAACATTCTACGGATTCTAAGCGGTAACATTATTATTTTATACCTAAGTGCCTTTTTACAAATGTGTCATTTCGTTACTGCGTCTTTCACAAGTGCATTTCCCGCGCGACGCCAAATTTTTAAGTTGTTGGAGTGACGCCATCGCCGCAAAGTAGGGAACCGGCGCCGTATGCGGCGCACATAAACGAAAATGCACGATTAAAATTCAAATATAAAGTAAAATATTGTAATAAAATATATTTTATTTAGGCCAATATCTTAACAATGCTGTATGAATGGATATAATTTAATTGGAGTTCATTAAAACAGTTAATTAATGTGTTTTCCAAAAAGTGCATCTGCGCCAAGTTGTCCTACCTTGTTTAGTAATGTGGCGCGTTTCGATTTGAATAGATAATTATTGAATAAAAAACCAATTATGAAGAAAAATTAGTGAAATTTAATAAAAATAATATATTTACGTTTAATATTATTAACATATTTGACGGATATTTCTGCCGAAATTTCAAGAAAAAGTTTTTTTTAACAGTGCAGAATGTCTCACAATAATTGGAGGGTTATGTCTGCAGAAACGTCAAAAAACAAATTTTTTATTAACAGTGCAGAATGACTCACCAAAATGAAAAATAACATAATGAAGGATATATTTAAATAATTATCAATTGGGAATTTTTTTATACAATTCTTTATATTAAAAACCCCGAATGCGCCATATTAGTCGCATGTCAATAGTATTTAATAACGATTTTTTACATAAAGTTTATTAATTTTACTCAAAATGTTAAACTTTGGAGCATTCAAAAAACCCGGAACAGTATATTTCCAAAAAAATGTATAAGTTTACACGAAACTTCTGTAATTTTTTACTTGTTTTTAGCTGCTCTGACAATACACGCCGAAGAAACAAAACTAACGTTTCAACATAAAAATCAGGCGATTAATTTAATTATCCCAATTTATTAATAATGTAACCTTGAAAACATATATACATGTTGAGGTCAGTCTGTGGTTTTGAGGCTGATACAAAAGTTTATTTAAAATTAAATAAAGTTGAGATTACTTCATTTAATTCAAGACAGGAATCTTAAAAAACAGAGAGTGGATCTACGTTCGAAACACTTGGCGGTCCTGAAAAGGACCGATTGTTTTCGTGAGCTATTTAAGGGCATGTGACACGCATAAATACCTACCTTACCGGCCTCACTTTTTTAATTTTCTGAATTTTTTTCTGAATCTAAGAACTTTTTTTCTATTTTTTATGTATTTTCTTTGCTTATTTTAAGGTTATATAAATATAATTTTCACATAATTCTTGACAAAATTTCACCAATTTTTTCAATATTTCAGATATGTCAAATAAAAATGTCAACAAAAAATATAATTTTCAATTAAAAGCTAATTAATGGAGATTAATGGGATAATTAATGGGAATATTTATAAAAAGTATTAAGGCTTCCGTTTCCGGTACCGAATGGTAAAGTACGCGTTTTTGTTCTGTGCTATCTTTTTTGTTTTTGGCGACGGGCGTGGAGGTGTGATTGAGGTTGAATGGCGGTAAGGGAGGTGAGTGTAGTGAAGGGTGTGTGTGGTAATGTGGGGGAGCTTTTTTGTAAGGTTGAAAGGGTTGAGAAGGAAGTTAAAAGTGCTAATTTGGAGGTTAGTTGCCGAGGACGGAAAAGAGAGAGGGAATATAGAGGACAGCAGATCGGTAAGGTAGGCACTAGGCCAGCACGTTTGCAATGAGGAGCCCAGTGGGGTCCAGCAGAGTGGAGAAGCAGGTAGAAAACAACCCCGGTGCTGATCTCACGGAGGTTGGCGAAACTGGGAGGGGGAAGGGTGATGCCGAAGATAGTACCGATGATGATGGCGAGGTGCAGTTTACTACGCCAGGGAACTTGTGGTCGGTGGAGAAGGAAGGGGGAACAGCTGACAGAAGGACGCGAGGTAGGCCATCAAATCGAGATCTGCTTAATAGATCAAGATCTAGTAGCTTAGGATCGAGACAGCTTTTTAAGAAATGGGAACAGGGGGGAGAGTTTACGGATAAAAGCGATGAGGGGGATAAGACGGAAGACAGTAAAAGCTCAAGGGAAGAAGAGGAGGATAAGCAGGGAGAAGAGAAGTTGCGGAAAAAGATTAGGAAAAAGTCTCCACCGGAGAGGAATGAGGTAAAAGGGAAAGTCGATCTAGAGAGTTTGGAAAAACTCATTAAAGGGTTTCGAGAGGAAATGAACCGAAGTATAAATGAAATGCTAAAGCGAGGAGATGAGGTTTGGGAGGAAATGAGGAAAGTTAGGGAGAAGTGGGAAGAATGGGAGCTAGTGTGGCGGCAAGAAAAAGACAAGGTTTGGAAGCAGTTGGAGTATATGGAGAAAAAGCAAAGAATGAGTGAGAAAGAGAGAAAATGTGATATGGAGAAGTTGGAATAAAGAGTGAGAAAGCTAGAATGTAAGTCTGGGGATATAAAGAAAGGGGATGAAGGGGTGAGAGAAGGAGAGAGAATAAAAGAAGTGAATGAGAACGATTCCCTAGAAAGGTTGTGCTCTTCAAATTCGGAGCGCCTGTTTTCGGTTCATCGTGGGTTCCTTCCCGGTGGCGGATTGCTCCTTTCCTGGCACATGAATGAAGCAAATTTTCAAATAATTAAAAAATAACAAAAACAAGACCATTTTTCGAAAAACGAAGGCTTTCTTTCTCTGTATTATGCCATTGAGATTATGTGGTAAAAATATTACATCGAACCATTCATCCGCGTAGGAGTAAACTGCTGTTATGTATTACATGGGCTAAAATTCAAGCCTGAGGAAGCGCCTTAAGGGTAGCGGGAGATTGCATTTCCCTCAACTAGCCTTATACCCAAAACCAAGTGCAGGAAGTCTAGCTGACTTAGAAGAATTGTCTAATTCAACAATTCTTCTCCAGAAAGGGGGAATTCCTTTAGGAGAGGTCGAAGATTGTATCTTCCAATCCTGTTCAAAAAAGGATATTCTGTTGAACGAAACTCTGTGTAGCTGAACGTTACATTTCCAGCTATTTTTATTTTGATCTCTTGAGGGATATCTTCACATGAATTTTTGAGCAAATTGTGCATTATTTTTACAAAATAAAATGCCCGTGTTTTGAATTGAGGCCTTTTTAGGCATTATTATTATAAAAATATTTTCTCAAACAGAAATTAAATCACTACATACAGACGAGCTGAGCAAGATTGTATCTTGTGCCCGGGTCCAAGAAGTAAAGTGATTTAATTTACAATCTGCTATTAAGCTTAGCTTCTTATAAGAGGATAGGAGTTGTACTCCTTCTCCCTGTTGAGAAAGCGGCTAAGCCCGTATGCCAGAGAGAAGAAAATATTTCTCTTTACAAGTTCGACCTGAGAAAAGGTCTCTTTTCAAATTGAAAACATTTCAAGGATCATTCCTCTAGAGATTATAGCTCTCTATCTTGCAAACTATCTCTTTCTCTCTTTAAGAGCAAGAGAGTACACACCCGTAGTTTGAGGACGCCTCAACTCAGGGCCTGCTCGGGAAGCACTCGGTATTTCGCCTGCGAATCTGTCACTCACCTACCAAGTGCGCTGGAATTGAGCCAGCGGTCAGTGTTTGACCTGAGCATTGGTGGGTCCCATTTATTGTTCGCTCGAATTGAGCCTAAACTGACCTCTCTCCAACTTACCTTATACCTGGGTGCTCCTCCTACTTAGATGTACTATACCAGCGTTTCCCAAACTTTTTTCGCTGTTTTTAGGGAGGGGCAGGGCCGCCACCCTGCAATTTTTTCACAATACTGCAACCCAAGTGGGAAACTTGACTGCCGGTCAATTCAGAAAAAAATTCAGAAAATTGAAAAAGTGAGGCCGGTAAGGTAGGTATTTATGCGTGTCACATGCCCTTAATGGTATTAATAGAGGAAAGTCTCCTGAGATGTTTGCTACTTTTTTTTTAGTTTTCAACCTTGTGTATAAATGCGTGGGAGGAAAAATTCATAAACCGGTGTTTATCAGGTCGATAAATTAGAAGCTTCAAAATGACACGTAAAAGAAGACGTAGAAGAGTGAAACTTATTTAGCACGAAGAACACAAGTATCCCAATCTGATCAACGTTTTCAAAAGCCGCAAAAATGATAATAAACCAGGTTTTTGTAAGGTTTAATTTTCAAGCGATTCAATGGTGTTTTTGAGGCCGCATTCACACATGAAACGGTGTTTATCGGGTCGGCGAGGAAATGAGACTTTGTTTAATGATATTAATAGAGGACAGTCTCCTGAGACGTTTACTACCAATTTTGTAGTTTTTAACCTTCTAGTAAATGCGTGGGAGGAAAAATACATAGAGCTGTGTTTATCAGGTCGTCAAACTAGAAGCTTCAAAATGACACGTATAAGAAAATGTAGAACAGTGAAACTTTTTTAGCACGAAGAACACAAGAACGCCAAACTAATTAACGTTTTCAAGAGTCGAAAAATGATGATAAAAAAAGGTTTTGTGAGGTTTAGTTTTCAAGAGATTTAACGGTGTTTTTGAGGCCATGAAACGGCGTTTATCAGGTCAGCGAGGAAATGAGACTTTGTTTAATGGGATTAATAGAGGGCAGTCTCCTGAGATGTTTACTACCTTTTTTTTGTTTTTAACCTTTTAGTAAATGCGTGGGAGGAAAATTACGTAAAGCGGGGCTTATCAGGTCGTCAAATTAAAAACTTCAAAATGACATGTGATAGAAAACGTAGAACTGTGCAAATTATTTAGCATGAAGAACACAAGAACGCCAATCTAATGAAAGTTTTCAAAAGTCGAAAAAATAATATACCAAGGTTTTGAGAGATTACATTTTCTCATAGATTTAAATGTTTACTAGGTCTCATTCATACATGAAATGGTGTTTATCGGTTCGGCGACATAATGACACGTAAAAGAAGATATAGAATAGTGAAACTTGTTTAGCATGAATAAAAGCAGAACCCCAATCTGATCAACGTTTTGGAAATTCGAAGAAATATTAATAACCAAAGGTATTGTATTGTTTGAATCTTGAAGATATTTAACGGTGTTTATTGGGTCGCATTCATACATTAAACGGTGTTTATCGGATCAGCGAAATAATCAGAGCGTGGAGGTGTGATTGAGGTGAAAGGTGGTAAGGGAGGTGATTTTAGTGCAGGGTATGTGTGGTAGTGTGGGGGAGATTTTTTGCGAGATTGAAAGGGTTTAGAAGGAAGTTAAGAGTGCTAATTTCGAGGTTAGTTGCCGAGGACAGAAAAGAGAGAGGGAAGATAGAGAACAGCAGATCGGTAAGGTAGGGCAGCATGTTTGTTGCGAGAAGCCCAGTGGGGCACAGCAGAGGGCAGCAGCAGGTAGAAAACAACCCCGGTGCTGATCTCACGGAGGTTGGCGAAACAGGAAGGGGGAAGGGTGATGCCGGAGATAGTACCAATGATGATGGCGAGGTGCAGTTTACTACGCCAGGTTACTTGGGGTCGGGAGAGAAGGAAGGGGGAACAGCTGACAGAAGGACTCGAGGTAGGCCATCAAATCGATATCTGCTTAATAGATCCAGATCTGGTAGCTTAGGATCGAGACAGCTTTTTGAGAAATGGAGACAGGGGGGATGGAGACAGGTTAAGAAAAAGTCTCCACCGGAGAGGAATAAGGTAAAAGGGAAAGTCGATCTAGAGAGTTTGGAAAATCTCAATAAAGGGTTTCGAGAGGAAACGAACCGAGGTCTAAATGGCATGCAAAAGCGAGAGGATGAGGTTTGGGAGGAAATGAGGAAAGTTATAGAGAGAAGTGGGAAGAATGAGAGCTGGTGTGGCGGCAAGAAAAAGATAAAGTTATGAAGTAGTTGGAGGATATTGAGAAAAAGCAAAGGATGAGTGAGAAAGAGAGAAAATGTGATATATAGAAGTTGGAAGAAAGAGCGAGAAAGCAAGAATGTAAGTCTGAGGATATAAAGAAAGGAAGAGAAGAAGTGGAAAAGTTGATGGGGGAAATTGGGGCAAAAGTGCATGTGGAAGAGTTAAGTGGAGGGGGAAAGAAGAATGAAGGTAAATCACGTATATATATAGTGAAAGTGAGAAGTGAGGAAGAAAAAGATCATATCTTGAGAAAAAGAAAGCTTTAAAGGGGAGGGAAGAAAGGATAGAGGAGGATATGACGTGGAATGAAAGAAGAAGAAAGTGAGTGATGAAGCAGAGAGCATGGTGTGAAAGAGTGAAAGCGAACACGGTATGGATTGGGAAAGACAGGATGTGGATTATTGGGAATGTGTGGATATGGGATGATGAGAAAGAAAAATTGAGTGAAGTGTATAGGGAGGGTCCATGGCGACGAGGGAAAGAAGCGGAGACTAGGGATAGAAGGGAGGAGGTTACAGAAACAGTAGAGGGTGAAAGGTGAGACCCATTCAGCAGCGATTATGAATGGGTATTATCTGATTCAGGAACAATAGTTCCCATAGAAAATAATTCGCTGAAAGTATAAAAGTTTTTATTTGAATAGCTTAAATTATTTACCAAAAAACAGTTAAATTGACAACTTTTAAGCAAATCCTGGCATACATAGTCTACTCTAATTTATAGACTATTTTCGGGATTTTTAATTGATTGTGTCAAACATTATTTTCACATATTTGCATCACACCACATCTGAATGTTGAATATTTATTTATATATAGTTCACACATTAAAACCCGAATTTTTTCTTTTAATTTACGTTTATAAAATCTCGTTATCACTGTAAGTGAAAAATTAATAAGTTACAATCTATAGGTTATGAAACTTCGCATTCACCTTATATCAATCTCAAATTCACAAAAACTATCACTCATGTTTTAGTTTATAGAAATAATCTTGAATAATAATGCGGGTATAGAAATCCTGAACATTTAGATGTTTGGGATGCAAATAGATATGAGCGTATTGCGGATTTTGTTTCTGACACTTCTACTCCCTGCAACCATTAGCATGTACACTGAATAAACTGAATGGCAGTAATGGCACTGATAATTAAAATTTCATAATTATTGAATTTAGAAATAAATGGTTGCATCAATTATAATATAACTAAAATATTGTTTAATTTGAATTTCTTTAATTTTTATTTATTCTGCATTGTCCTATTCAAATTTATTACTTCATACTTCTCATTTGAAACAAGTCATTCTTTACAATTGTAATCTGCATATTCCGCTCGGTTGAACATAACCCGAGGTAACCCATAGGAGTAACCCATAGCCCATAGGAATTATTTCAGGTTGGTCAGTCTCATTCAACTCTATTCACTCCGCAATTTAACGAATGTGGAATGGCAGATTTAAAGCACCGCGCACAGGTGACAGACTAAAAATGTGGCCAACCGATTGGATTTTCATTCTTTCTTTCTGCAAATGACAGATACGCAATTCCAACCGACTCACTTCCTATCGGTTCTTTTGTCCTGGGTATGTTTCAATATATAAGGTATCCACAAAATATACTGATTAATAGTATAAATTCCCGTTCCACTTTTTGAGATAAGCTGATAGTTACTTTTATATTTTCCAAAATAAAAAAAATGAAACTCCAAAACTGTCACTTTACTTAAAAAAATATTTTTTTAAATTAATTCTGTCACTTTCTGTAATTATAGGTATGCGAAATTGATAAGTCGCTGCATACATTTTCTTTCTTATTACTCTGCTAATATTTAATTAAATCAAGGTATTATTTATTTCTTGCGAGCCAACAGATCTCTAATGCAATCAAATATTTGAATACAGCGAAGAAGGTAAGTATTCAAATCAACAATTACACTATTCATATAAGTAGTTCACTCTTCAATTCAAGAAATTATATATTAAAATTTAAGCTTCGCGTATTTGTAACAAGCCTTCACTCATTGACATGAAAAAAATATTTATTAGGTCTTCTTTATATATCTTTGTATCGAAGAAATATTTTTTTAGTTTTAAATTGCTTTCTTCAGATCGATCTCGTTTTTTTTGGATGTAATACTTAATTTCTTTGTTCATGAATTCAGGTTATAATTCCTAAAGTCAGTGTCGTGCGTATTTTGAATGAATATATTGAACGTCAGAATCA
This sequence comes from Andricus grossulariae, assembly GCA_011634705.1. Classification (NCBI taxonomy): domain Eukaryota; kingdom Metazoa; phylum Arthropoda; class Insecta; order Hymenoptera; family Cynipidae; genus Andricus; species Andricus grossulariae. Next base: position 193,475,498 of record JAABKJ010075445.1, on the reverse strand, counting down.
CAGAAATATTCATTCGTATTTATATTCCCTTGTACTATACCAACATATCTTATCTTTAAGTCTAAGACAAAGTTGGTTATTTCAATAAATATATCTTTGAATTTAAGAAATATTTCTTTAATTTGAAAACATTTTTCATTATATTAATCATCCGATTTTTGGTACAAATCACTAATTTTCCAAAGACAATACTATCGTATTTTGAATCAATCCATATTTATGTAACTTTATTACTTATTTTATCTAAACAATATATTTCGTCTTGGCACTAAAAACATATTTATTCCTCTCAAGGAATATTTCTTAATTTTTAAGAAGTATTTCCGTCAATTTATAGTACGCTTATCTCAAACAACGAATCACATCTTTCAATCAAAAAATACTGTTAATTACGCCAAGTAATATTTATTTGCATGTAATAATTATCTTTTAGAATTTAGGCTATACTTCTTTACATTAAAGCAAACACTGTTCATATTAGAGAACTATTTCTTACAGTTGATGACATATTTTTCTAGTTCAGGGAATATTGCACAGTGTTAAGTAAATATTTATTTGTCCTAATCATTGTGATCCTTAGATATAAACAAAATATTTCTTTGCACTGAAGAAATATTTCTTCGGCCATATTCTGCTCTACCATTTCTTTGAATCAAAGAAATATTCTTTGGAACAAATAATTTTTTTTTCAGTGGGCTTGTAAGCATGTTCTTTTAGTAGAATCGTATGTTCTGCTTCCAGTACACGACTTTTGAGCACCAAAGGTGTTAGTGATGCTAGGCCGTGTGTAGTGTCGCTAGAATCAAACGGGAGGCCAAGCTCCTCTGCGGCCCTATCTGCGGCACGGTATAGAAACGCCGCAACATTGACGACTTCATGTTGATGTGTTAATTTTCGTTTCCTCTTCTGGATTTTGAAAATGCTGTAAGTCTGAAAATTTTCATTTTATCGAAAAATGTCATGAGAATAAATTATTTGAATTTTTGAGTACTATGAACAGATGCACATATAGTGCTTGCTGCATTACTCTGAAGAGCGCATCCAGATGCTGGCAGCGCACGATAACCATTATACCGACCGCATAGCCTATGACGTGGTGGCCCTGACATGAGAGTAGATGAAGGAGTTCATCCACTACTAAGCACCATAGCAAGGGCGATAAAACTCCTTCCTGCGGACATCCCGAGTCAGCGGTTCCACATGAAATGGCATCACTTTATGTGGAGTTCAGAGTGCCGATAATAGCGTCCGGATTTCGAGAAAGTAGCTTATCCAGTCCAACTGCCTCAGCTCCCTTCTCGATGTCTGTGCAAAAGTTGTTCCAGCTCTCTTGATATGCCTCACGTATTGCACCCCTGTATTCATCTCTCATCGTTGTGAATTGAGTCCATAGTACCTTCATTTTGCCAATACTGGCACGTCTGAACCTCTCTCTGGTTTCCTTGCGAAGCTCTTCGAGTTTACCATTCCACCAGTTTGTCTGCCCAGCCTTTCGGACTGTTGTAGGCCGATAATTACTTTCATAAGTAGCTTTGATGTCTTCCGTGAAAATTTTGGCACCCATCTCCAGGGTATCCATGTCTCGAATTGACCTGGGAACCTCTGAAAGTGCACATCTTAGTTCGATGGAAAAATAATCCCAGTCTGTTTTTCTTGGATTTCTAAACCATTTAGGGCCAGCGGGTACAATGAATTGCAACACAAACTCTATCTGTGAGTGATCTGAGATAGTGGGTTCATCTAAAACTCTCCACTTCTTTATATTATCTCTAAAACTACTGGTAAAGAGAGTGATATTGATGACTTCCTCCCTAACCGAGTTACGGAACGTCGAGGTGTTCCCCATTTTTACAAAGTATGGTCAGAATTAGCATCGCATCACAGCAGAAGAGGAATTTCCCTTACCTTGCAATATTCCACCAGTGCATATACCTCCACTGGTGGATTCGTATCGCTGTCATAAGGAAAATAAGCCGATTGCAGAATTAGCCTTCCTATTCCTTTGAGATTCATGGCTATCGCCATCAGGTGTCTCGAACATAGCTCAAGCAGCGGGACAGCGTTAACTCCCTTCGCTAGTATGCAGGCCCTTAGTTTGGCCGCCTTAGGGTCCCTGTAACAAAGAAGACCAGCCCCCCATAATCCCCATATGGTATCTCGAACTAACCAAGCCTGAATTTTAACGTCAGAAGTGAGGAAAGTGCATTACTCCATCTAGATGCTTCACTTCTGAAAGCCGAAGTGAAGGAAGCAGAATTTGAAAAATTCCATCAAGAGCTATTCGACCCGAAAATGCACGGAAATTTTCAAAGGAATGTAGAAAAACAGTCCTTGTCGGAAGAGCAAACTTTTGCTTTTCTCAAATAATCAGGGCTTAATTCAGGTACAGAGGGTTTTATTTTCGCATGCCAGGAAAGAGTCCTTTCCACCTTAGCATACCTTTATCCGCATTTTAGGTCAAGAAGTTCCAAGCACCACCCACGCAGGAACGACGTATATCTAAAGGCACATCGCGGCCCTGCGAGTGCTTTATAACCATCTTTTTCGTTCTTACGGTGTTGGCCGCGACCCTGCCCTGCCAAACACTTCAAGGCAGATAGTCAATTGTCCAAAACGAGAAGTGCCAAATTTTCTGGAACTACGATTTTCGGTGGTTGTTAACCTTTGGTTTTTTAATTATATATATATATATATATATAGCAACAGCAACAGCAAAGAAATCCTGCGACAGCAGGATTTCGCCGTGATCAGGTGATAATCTTAAAAATTGCACCCGCTCCCAGCGAAATCGCGGTGAAATCTCAGCTGTAATCACGTCTCAGCTAGTCTGCGACGAATTCAATACGATGATCCGGCAAAAATCTCGTGTACCCTGAGGACACGGATATATATTATAGAAAAGTTTTGAGGGCAGATTTATAATTTCAACATAATAATAATAATTATACCCTGCAAAGAAAGAATTTATTGGAAGATAAATATTTCATTTAATTAGTTGAAATTCAATATTTGCTTATATATATAATTAAAAACTAAAGGTTAATAACCACCACAGGGTCCCACTGGGAGCAACTGTCATCTAAAAAATGACATCGGCTCTCAGTAGGACCGCTGTAAATCCCATTCATGGCCACGTCTCACAACCGCGAGATGGGTGGCCACAGGGCACGATGAAATCACAAGGACAGGCCAGTGAAACTCTCGTGTGTTTTGAGGACACGAAGCGACCTAAGGATGACAGCTTTCTGCATCCATTTCGCAAGTGCCGTGGCATATTTTTGGCACGCGCTTATCGCCTTAAGGTTACGAACCACTGATAGTTTCGCACTTCCAAGAGCACCTATCACAAGGACAATTACTCGTACCGAACATTTTGGATACAGTCGTTGCAGCTCTCTTTTAAGGTCTTGATACCTTTCCTCCTTTTCTTTCTCCTTGGCAGTGATGTTGTATTCCCAAAGAAACCCCATAAGTGAAAAAATGGGTTTTGCGAGTTTTTGGCGCTAATTATGATTTTTTTTGCGGTTTCTTTAATGCGAATTGTTTCTAATACATAAAATATTACTTTATACTGAAAATTAGATATTTCCCTGAATTGTTTAAACAATTTATTATTGTTTTTAGCAATTTTCTCATAGAATGAAGTTAGAAAGACGCGGCTTTTTCACAAATTTTCCATTTGTTGTCCAATTTTCAATTAGATAGAAGTGACAGTTCATCAATGTTGATAATAGTGATTGTTTAAACAATGTATTATAATTAGTAATAATATTATATTTGAATGATGCTAGAAAGATGCGGTTTTTTTTAAATTTCTGGATTTTTGTCCAATTTTCATTTGGAGTGAAATAATAATAAATTCAAGTTAACAAAATTATTGTTTAAACAATTTATCATAATTATTGATAATATTATATTTGAATAATGCTAGAAAGATGCGGTTTTTTTCCTGGCTTTTTGTCCAATTTTTATTTGGAGTGAAGTAATGATGAATTCAAGTTAACAAAATAATTGTTTAACAAATTTATTATAATTATTAATAATATTATACAGTCGAACTCGGATTGAACGTTCCCGAATTTATGGATTCCGAGAATTGACGCCGCGCCGCGGGTTGGCTTGTCAGGGGCTGCGCGGGGTGTGTTTATCGCTTCCGAGAATTAACGCCGGGCCGGGGGTAGGCTTGTCAGGAGCTGCGCGTGGTGTGCGGGGTTCACGAAGGCGTGACAAAACGTAGCAAAATCCGGTTTAGTTAGGGTAGGTCAGGTCCAAGGACAGCCCCAAAAATGACGTTAAATCCGAGTTTGACTGTATTTGAATAATGCTAGAAAGATGCGGTTTTTTTTTAATTTCTAGATTTTTGTTTAATTTTCATTTGGAGTGAAGTAATAATGAATTAAAGTTAACCAAATAATTGTTTACACAATTTATTATCATTGTTGATAATATTCTCTTTGCTTAATTAGTAGAATTTTGGGTTTTTTCAGAAATTTTCAACTTTTTGTCTGTTTTTTTATCAGGCGTGACTTGATAATCAATTAGATTTGGCAAAAATAATTGTTTAAACAAATTATTCTTGTTTATGAATATCTTTATCTATATCGATTGCGCCTGATAGTTGCGGTTTATCGGCAATTCTTACCTTTGTGTCCTTTTTTCACTCAGTGAGGTAATGATTAATTAAAGTTAACCGAAAAGTTGTTTAAACAATTTAATATTGTTTATAACTATCTTTTCTCAAGTTTCCACGGAGCAAGTAGGCGCAGTAAACAAGATATTACAATCATCGACTGCCAGACATTCCCTCAATGTTTCTTTTGAGCGAATAATACACTAAGAAGAAACATTATAGATTAATAATAATTTAATAATATAATATTAAAATTAGTCTAATTCACCCTAGATGAATACGGCCGTCCACGTACTGCTTACTTTTGGCATGATGTTTCTTTGGACGTCATTGTGTACGTAGTCGCTACAAACTTTCATGTATACTTCTCCAAAGTTGGGCTGCGGCACTTTCCACAAGGATATATTATATTTAAAAAAGCATGCTCAAATGATTAAACCTATAAATAAGCTAATCATGGGCCGTTTACATTTTTTCGGTCATTATTATTACTTACTACACTTTCCGTCTGTGCTGCTTTCATGATGAGGGTTTGTCTGTATACTTCCGCTTTTTGGAAGTCTGCTTTGTGAGTTTTTAAAATTTTTTTTTGTTGACATTTGACTTTCTTCATGTGCCGGCCTCTTACTGCCCCTCTTGAAGTCGGTGACGAACTCATCGTTGAACACCTTCTTCGTTACAACCTTCCGGGTCTCTTTCGTGCTCCCGGCAACTCCACGCTTGCAATATTGCTTGCAAGCATGAGTCATCTGCCTCCATTCTGTACATTTTTATTTTATGATTTTTTCTGCCAAGTTATGCAATACCTAATTTTATATATTTTATTGTGGACGTATTAGAAAAAATAATTACTATTTTCTTACCTTTAACATTTAGAACGCTAACTAAGCGGCATCTCACATCTGCCTGTATTTGCGAAATTTTTTTCCGCATTGCGTATGGCGGACAAATCAATATATTTTGCGGCCACCTTATTACGACCGTTATTTTTCGATCGATTCGATCTTTCGTCTCGTTTTCCGTCAAGGTATGCAGCAACCACGATGCATAGCCAACAAAAGGTTTTGCCTCCTTCTCATTCAGGGGCATGCAAACAATACATTCATCGCCTGTTTCCTACAAGACAGTTTTAATAATATTATGGGTATATTTCGTTTTCAAAGATAACTTGTAACATGTGCGCTTATGGCTCTCGCCAACATTACATGCGTTTTTCTCGAAAAGCGGTTGTAGGGAACTTATCCGGATATATGATTCTGTATGTAAATCCATACAGGCTATAAGGGCCCATTTCATGTGGACGCGGGACGCCCACATTTGTTCCTAATTTAAAACTTACAGAAAAGCTGAAGAATTCTAAGGAGATGATTCTAAATCAGAAGAAGTATTTCAGTATCAGAAACTTGGTGGTTACCAGGGAATCCCCCTACACGCTATCCTATGGAAGCACACCCAAACGCTTTACCCCTCCCAATAACTATTGACAAAAAGAAAACTAAACCTAACATTAAAGTTAAAGAAATTGAGGAAAGAAAAAATGTAAATATTAGAGATAAACCATTAGCTAAAAAAGAAGAAATTAGGAATTTAAATAGGAAACCAAAATTCGGAGGCAGCATCAACCTCCGAAGTACAAGAGAGTTTAAGAAAAGTAACCCAACTGTCAAAAATAGCGAAATCCCCGTATTACCTATCAATTCTCACTAATCCCCAAAAAGACAAAACGCCCGAATTCCCGTAACAAACCTACAAATGAAATCCCAAGCTTGCTGATCATCCCCACGAGCAACAAATTCCAACCCTTAGAGAGCATCCCCACCCAAGATACTAGCGACGACTCAAGCATAGAAGACTCATCTGATTTAGGTAAACCTAAAATTAGGAAGAAAAATAAAGTAAATAAGCTAGGAAAAATTTTTTATAAAAAAAAATACGAAGAAAAATATAAGAATAGCGACAGTAACCTTTGGAATAATTAAAAAGTTACTGGTCAAAATAAAATAGGAAAGGAACCTCAAAAAGCAAATGAGGTAAGGGAAACCGAAAATAAAAATCAATGAATTAATTTTAAAAACAAAGCAATAAGATTGCATAATATTTCGGATAGGTCAGGAAAAATCGACAAACAAAATGATTGTTCGCCAGAAATTTTCGAAAGTATTGTTGAGCTTAACGAAAGCCAACAATCTCAATTAAAAAAGCTCCTAGAAAATAAAATTAAAATACACCAGGGAAAAAAACATAGGGCGACTCATTTAACGAAACATAAAATCGACGTCCAAGGCCACGATCCCATTGAACAGCGATATTACCACGTGAGCCCAAAAATAAAAGGAGTAATTTATCAAACAGTCGATAAATTATTAGAACAGAACATAATAGAAACCTCCTGTTCTGATTGGTCTAACCCTATAGTTATGATGAAAAAACCAGGGAAAGACTATAGATTCTGCTTAGATTTCAGAAAAGTTAATAATGTTACTGAAAAAGACCTCTACCCAATCCCACTCATGACAAAAATACTGGACACTCCAAGATTAGCAAAATTCATCTCAAAAATTGTTTTAAAGTTAGCTTATTTACAAATACCTTTGGACGAAAACTCAAAACCAATAACAGCATTCACAGTCCCTGGAAAAGGCATGTATCAATTTAAAAGGATGCCATTTGGTTTAACCAATCAACCTGGTGCATGACCAGGGACACCAAGGTCATCGCAACTACATCTGAAGTTGATATTTTTATCATCGAAGTTTATATTTTAAAAGAATTCCTGTAGACGATGCATTTATCAACCTGGTGCATGACCAGGTACACCCGGGTCATCGTAACTACATCTGAAGTTGATATGCTTATCATCGAAGTTTAAATTTTGAGTTAATTCCTGTACAGGATGCATTTATCAACCTGGTGCATGACCAGGTACACCGGGGTCATCGTAACTACAGCTGAAGTTGATATTTTTATCATCAGAGTTTAAATTTTGAGAGAATTCCTGTAGACGATGCATATAGCAGCCTGTTGCATGACCAGGTACACCAAGGTCATCGCAACTACATCTGAAGTTGATATTTTTATCATCGAATTTTAAATTTTAAGAGAATTCCTGTAGATGATGCATTTAGCAATCTGGTGCGTGACTAGGGACACCAAGGTCATCGCAACTACATCTGAAGTTGATATTTTTATCATCGAAGTTTAAATTTTAAATAATTCCTGTAGACGATGCATTTATCAACCTGGTGCATGACCAGGTACACCCGAGTCATCGTAACTACAGCTGAAGTTGATATTTTTATTATCGAAGTTTAAATTTTGAGAGAATTCCTGTAGAGGATGCATTTAGCAACCTGGGGCATGACCAGGTACACGGGGGTCATCACAACCACGTCTGAAGTTATTATTTTTACCATCAAAGTTCAAATTTTGACAGAATTCCTGTAGACGATGCCTTTATCAACCTGGTGCATGATCAGGGACACCATGGTCATCGCAAGTACATCTAAAGTTGATATTTTTATCGACGAAGTTTAAATTTTAAAAGAATTCCTGTGGACGATGCAATTTAGCAACCTGGTGCATGACCAGGTACACGGGGTCATCACAACTACGTCTGAAGTTAATATTTTCATCATCAAATTTCAAATTTTGAGAGGATTCCTGTGGACGATGCATTTATCAACCTGGTGCATGACTAGGGACACCAAGGTCATCGCAACTACATCTGAAGTTGATATTTTCACCATCGAAGTTTAAATTTTGAGAGAATTCCTGTAGATGATGCATTTGGCAATCTGGTGCATGACCAGGTACAGAAAGGTCATCGCAACTACATCTGAAGTTGATATTTTCATCATCGAAGTTTAAATTTCAAAAAATTCCTGTAGGCGATGCATTTATCAACCTGGTGCATGACCAGGTACACCGGGGTCATCGTAACTACATCTGAAGTTGATATTTTTATCGACAGTTACGGGCAAAGAACAAAAGATTCTGAGTGCAACACAAACATTTGGAAATATCGCATTCAAATTTTTTGCATCGATCTCATTTAGAAGTGACAATGGGATTAGATCGTTTTTAAAGTTTGCTGAATAAATGTGTTTCAAATGAGTCATTTCATTCCATAGTTTGCCAGATACATCACTTTGGTATTTCTGTACGAAATTTACCGCGTTGTCTTCGAACTTGTCTTCATCCAACTCCGGAAATTTCCACAAAAAGTTAAACGTATCATTCAAACTTTTCGAAGCATCGAATCGAGTTGTGAGTCCTCCAGTCACTGAATCGACAATAACAAAAAAGGTATTCCTCTCGAAATTTCTCTCTTCATCTATCTCTTGTTCTTCTTCATTTTCATCATCAGAATCAACTCTACAACGTTTTCGTGTTCAGCCCACTTTTTGCGATGGTAGCCCTACCGAAATGTCTACAGTGTTTCGCAACGCTGTAGCGACCAATTTACATTCTTTCAAGAGTGCATCCCAACGATCACGAAAAAATTTCAAGTCAGTGAGTAAACTAGAAATATTTTCAACCTCAACGTCGATCGTAACGCTTTTAGCTTCGAGTGTCTGCGGTTAAATTTAATTTTTGGAACTCTTGCAAAGCCTTTGTCAGTCTGAGAATGAAGTGAGGAGGGGCATGTTTTTTCCAAATTTCCCAACGTTGTGGACTGCTGGCAAAAATATTATAGCATTTTTGAACGACGCCAAAAAAAAGTTTTCGCTTGAGTGCAACACTCCGCAGCATCAACTCCGCACAAATTCAAACTGTGGGCTCCACAGGGAGAATACACTGCCAGAGGATTCTCGCGGAGTATATGACTTTGAGCTCCTTCATATTGACCTCTCATATTCCTGCCGTTATCTTAACCCTGCCCTCGGCACTCAATCAAAGGAATTTTATGATTTTCCAAAGTTTCAAAAATCATGTTAGCGATCGCTTCTCCCGTTTTTTGACTGCAATCGACAAAAGTCAAAAAACGCTCTTTTATGACGTACTTTTTCTCTTCAAGATCAAGGTGAAGATACCGCAAAATAAAGGTCGTCTGTTCAACATGAGACGAATCAGGGGTGGCATCAGCGATTATAGAATAGTATATCGCCTTTTTTCGCTCTTCTAAAATCTTGGATTGAACGTGTTGCGCACAGATTTGAATGAATTAATTTTGAATGTCAGGCGAAAGATAATGAACTTGAAGGCGTTTATGGTTTTCTTGAGAAACCCTAACTTTTTCCAAATGATTGTAGGATTATTCCATACCCGATAAAGTTGATTTTATAGGGTATTTTTCGTGTCTAGGGGAAAATCCTGACGCGCTTGGTCAAAACTGATGTCAGAATCGTGTTCAGCGCCCCAAGTTACATGAAAATATCAGTCCAGATCTTTTTCGAGCCTAATTTAATGAAAATGGTTATTTCATTCCCGATAAAGCTGATTTTTTAGGGTATTTTTCATGTCTAGGGGAAAATCCTGAAGCTTTTGGAAAACATGATATCAGATTCATGTTCAGCGCCCCAAAATACATAAAAATATCATTCCTGATCTTTTTCCAGCCGATTTCAATAACAAGGGTGATTTCATACCCGATAAAGCTGACTTTACAGAGAATTTTTCGTGTCTAGGGTAAAAGTCTGACGCACTCTGGAAAACCTGATGTCATATTCGTCTTCAGCGCCCCAAAGTACATGAAAATATCATGCTTGATCTTTTTTCAAACGATTTCAATAAAAAGGGTCATTTCATACCCGATAAAGCTGATTTTTAGGGTATTTTTCAAGTCTAGGGGAAAATCCTGAAGCGTTTGGAAAACCTGATGTCAGATTCATGTTCAGCGCCCCAAAATACATAAAAATATAATTCCTGATCTTTTGCCAGCCGATTTCAGTAACAGGGGTTATTTCATATCCGATAAAGCTGATTTTATAGGGTATTTTTCGTGTCTAAGGGAAAATCTAGACGCGCTCGGGAAAAGCTTATGTCAGAGTCGTGTTCAGTGCCTCAAAATGCAGAAAAGTATCATGCCCGATCTTCTTTCAGTCGATTAAAAAAACAATGGTTATTTCATACCCGATAAAGCTGATTTTATAGGGTATTTTTCGTGTCTAGGGGAAAATTCTGACGCGCACGGGAAAAACTGATGTCAGATTCGTGTTCAGCATCCCAAAATACATAAAAATATCATGCCTGATCTTTTTCCTGCCGATTTCAATAACAAGGGTTATTTCATATCCAATAAAACTGATTTTATAGGGCATTTTTCGTGTCTAGGAAAAAAGCCTGACGGGTTCGGGAAAAACTTAGGTCAGATTCATGTTCAGCGCCCCAAAATACGTAAGAATACCATGCCTGATCATTTTCCAGCCGATTTCAATATCAAGGGTTATTTCACACCCGATAAAGCTGATTTTGTATGGAATTTCTCGCGTCTAGGGGAAAATCCTGACGCGCTCAGAGAAAACTGATGTCAGATTCGTATGAGGCGCCCCAAAATACATGAAAATATCATTCCTGATCTTGTTGCAGCCGATTTGTTGGTTTCAAAATCCAATGTGTTGCTGGCTGTTAGCCCTTTCAGCGATGGACTTTACAAATTTCGTTGAGTTGAATCCAAAATATTGCTCGCTATCGTTCTTCACAGCGCTTGACTTCTACAAACGTCCTTGGGTTGAATTAAAATTTCGCACTCTTGGCACGCATTCAATTCAGCTTGAACTTTCTTCAATGACTTCAATTAAATTTAACAAGTAGATTTTGTGTTTATATAATGACTATTTCCATTTCAAATTTTCTCTATTGTTAAGATTTTCAATCATTTTTATTCTTTAGTCTAATTCATACAGCCATCCAATCAAGAAATGTAGTGAATTCATTTTGGATGCTTCGCCTGGCGAACTAACCTCAAATTTCTGATCTTTACTACGGGTGAGCAAATTATTTTGGTTCTGTGTCAGAGTGTAGTATTTAAATGAGTGTGAGATAGTTGATTCAACAATTATTTTACTATAAGGAATAAGAACAGAGTTAAGAGTTATATAAATTAAACTTACATGTACCTTTCTACGCTTGAAAGGGCGAGAGTGAGTTGCTTTGTCGGTTTCATCTCCGTGTTTATCGTAGAGCAGCGACGGAACTCTACCGGATGTTTTTAATAGTAAAAATGTGTGCGAACACTTTCCAATAGTGACAGTGAGATACAGGGTCCTACAGCAGATACCCAATCTCCACTTGAGTTCTTTTCGCGAACGTTAACACTGCGGACTTTATTCGGAAAGTTACTGTACGACGACCGAAAGTCTCACCCGAAGGGGCATAGTTCAAGACTCGAACACGTTAACTATTTTGAATTTGAACCTAAAAGTACGCGACTTAGTCAGAGTGTTTCTTCGGTCACAATGAGATAGAAGCCGTTACTTTTTCAAAGCTATTCGTTAATCGTAGATCGAAGTTAACAGTATGACTGCCGAGAACGCAAGACAATTGACAAGGCTTGCGCTGGGGTTGATATACACCTTGGACTTCGCAAAAGTCACGTACTTGTGACAAAAGTGGGTAAAGGCACGTACTTGCGACTAAAGTGAGTAGTCACGTACTTGCGACAAAAATGGGTAAAGGCACGTATTTATGTAGATGTAGTTTTGAATCATTATTTTCCAAAGAGTTTTAGGGTACTCGAACTTAGCATATTTATGTCCCGTCCACCGAGACTGTTAGTGATCGGATGTATGTTTTCTAGATCTTCTTTCAGGAGTTTGGATTTTATACGTTAGCTTAGCTATAGGCGATATCTCTAGTCAGACACTTTCGGTTACAATCTTATATAGAGGCATTTTTGTGTCTTCTAGGATTAGGAATTTAGATGTTATGGCGTATCTTTGATATTTTTTAAAGAAGGATAGACCAATAATTCCAGCTTCTGGTAAAGGAAAATCGTCATCTACTAAATGAAAAAGATGTTTTTTCTTTGCATATGGTATGTAAGCTGCTTCTAATGATTGGTGCTGGTCATTGCCCATTGCAAATTGTTTGAAGAGTTTATTTTTTCGAATTTGTCCGGTAGTTCGCTTTTCTTTATAATGTTAATTGATGCTCCTGAGTCGACTAGTAAGTTATATTCTCTGCCATCCCTCTTCTTCCTCCAATGGACAATAGTTGTCCACATACTGTTGAGACTCGGCTCAGTCCTCGTACTCTATTTGTTTTATTATTTCTTCTTTCGTCATTAGGCTGCTGTATATTATGTTGTCTCCCTGTTCTCGAATTGTTCTTATTTGGGGTGGTCGTGTGGAAGATTGACCGTATTGTAAATTCGTAGATCTTACTGAGCATTATGCTGCAAAATTGCCAAGATTTCCGCATCTGTGGCACTTCATTTTGGTGCAGTCGACCAATGTGATATTCTGATTAGGGACTCTTGGTGTTGTATTTGCTTGAAGCCGTAAAGTTTGTGGTAGTGTGGGCCGACGTAAATTAGTGCTCATTAATGGTCATGAGATTGTTCTTTGTTGTGCCGGCTGTGCTTCTTTGAACCATATCTTAGATTCTATTGTCATGTTTTGTGCCTCTTGTAGGTTAATGGGATTTTGGACTTTAATTTGTAACCCAATTTCTATTTTTACATTAATTATGTATCTTTTTGTGTTTTCCTTTTCTTCAATATTTATTGCTATTTTTCTTTTTTTGGAACTAGAGTGTTCCGACTGCACCGCGTATTTAAGTTCGTTAACTGTTTGTCTGAACCTTGAATTAAAATTTTGTGTAGTTTCATTTATCCCTTGTTTACAGCTTTCAAGTTTGCTTCTTAGGGCTGAGACTGATCCAATTTTTTTTAAATTTTGCCCTAAACTACTGTATAGGTCATCGTTTCCGTGGATGGAAGAGTATCTTATTGCCCTTTCGGCATTTCCTTGATTTTTTTCTGCGATTATAAAATCCAAGAGTAAGCTGGGTTGGAAACACTGTTTTTCAGCTTTTTTAGTGGATTTGATGAAATCTTCCGTTCCCATATCGTCTTGTCCATTTAGAACCTTAATTGTCCTAATTATGTCTTTAGCGGGTATACTGTGTTCTGGTAATGAGTTCGTTTGGTTTTCACGCTGATTATTTTTCACATAAAACCAATACCTTCTCATTATGATGAGAATGTAATAATTCATTATGTTTTGTGCCAATAAAATTTTTATTTTCGATTTTTTGAGAATACTCAAAAACCCGTCATGAGAATCTTGCAGGACTATCAAAGCGTAAGACTTTCCTTCTCCTGACTTTTTTCCATATCCTGCTTTAATTGGCTCAAAATTTTAATTTTCGCTTTTTTGGGGAGATTTTGAAAATGCTATAACTCTGTCAATTTTCTTCATATTGAAAAAAGTTGTAGAAATAATTTGTTTCAGTTTTCAAGATCTACGAACGGCCGTCCATGGAATTTATGAGTTTTGAGGAAAATTGTCTAAAAATTGTTGAAAGTGCCCTAACGTTTTGAATTTCCACCCAAAATAACTAGCTAACGAATTTGATCTTTATTTTTCGTCCCTGAAACTGTGCGACAAAGCACAATCAAATCCGATTAGTCCTTCGAAAGTTATCCGAAACACAAACGACGACGACGACGACGACGACGACGACGACGACGACGACGTAAAAACTATTTTTTCTGACTCAGGGGGCCTCAAAACGTCGACATTCCATGAAATCCACGAAGGCCATTCTTCACATACAACCAATACCTTCTCATTATGTTGAGAATGTAATAATTCATTATGTTTTGTGCCAATAAAATTTGAATTTTCGATTTTTCAAGAGTACTCAAAAAGTCGTCATAAAAATCTTGTAGCACTATGAAAAAGTAACACTTTTCTTCTTCTGACTTTTTCTCATATCATGCTTTAATTGGTTTGAAATGTTAATTTTCGCTTTTTTGGGGAGATTTTGAAAATGCTATAACTCTGTCAATTTTCTGCGTATTAAAAAAAGTTGTGCGAATAATTTCTTTTCATTTTCGAGTACTACGGGCGGCCGTGCATGGAATTCATTAATTTTGAAAACAATGGTATACAAAATTTTGAAAGTGCCCTAACTTTTTGAATTTATATCCAAAATAGCTGGTTGACGAACTTGATCTTTCTTTTTTGTCCCTGCAACTGTGTGCCAAAGCACAATCCAATCCGATTAGTCTTTCGACAGTTATCCGATATACAGACGATGCCGATGACGACGACGAATACGACAGACGGACAGACACCGACGTAAAAGCTATTTTTTTGGCTCAACGGGCCTCAAAACGTCGACATTCCATGAAATCCACGAAGGTAATTTTTCACATAAAACCAATACCTTCTCATTATGATGAGAATGTAATAATTCATTATGTTTTGTGCCAATAAAATTTAGACCATATTCATTAATTTTCAGTGACACGAAACTTAATTTTGAAGCAAAAGTTATTGAAATTTCATAAAATTGACTCTGAAAAACTTCAGAGAACTGTTCTGAAAAAAATTTCACTATTTACATTGAATATCCATAGGATATTCATGAACATTTACAAAAAAATGTAATGCTTTACCTCTTAAAATAGTTTCAAAACTTACATTGAAATGTCAGTGTTGCATGAAATTTCAATTGGGGTTTTACTAACCGTAGTATATGACTTTTTAACGAAAATTTTGGTTAATTTTTTGATAATTCACCTAAATATTTAAGTAGCACTAAGTTTGAGAACAAATTTTTTTGTGAAAAACAAAACGTGCCTTGGGAAACCAAGGCTCAGACTACCCGATTTCATATAAAATTGTTTAGAAGTGTCACCCCTGTCAGTGATTTGAAGATGAAAAAATTAGAAAAGACGACTACCATAATAAAAATAGTAACAAATATTAAGGGTTCAAATGAAAATAATATTTTTTATTTAGAACTGGCGATTTTAAATGTCACTTACCGTTATTGTCAAATTTTAATTTGTTACATTTGAATTTTTGAATAAATTTATGAGTGTTATATTTTTCAAAATTGTTCAATCTGCTCTGCTGTCCAATGTAAAAAGATACGTAAGTGACTTTGCAGTTCCGGGTTATTCTCTTGAATCTGGCAATGAAAAAGACGACTTTAGCGACAATGTCACTGATGTTGCCTTGGACGGGAGTGCTCTGAATTTGTTTTGAAATTGAAATGGTTGAATTTCAAATGCTTTAATCTGAAATTATTTTTTAACCTTGTTGATAGAAAGTGGTATAACAAGAAAACTTTTAATTTTCAATTGATTAGTCTAAAAGGATTTAAATTTGGAATTGTCCAATTCTGGACATTCAGTTTTGATAAGCCATTTGAAACTTTTTAAATTACATACTGTTGAGCCATTACAATCGATCTCTATTATATAAGATTTTTCTAAATAGGACCTGACCGGAAATCAGTTAATCTGGTGTTCGAATCCCAGTGGAGTGAGAGGAGAGAGATCCTTTTTTTCTGGATAAATTTGAATTTAATAAAAATTTTTAATTTATATCCCCATCTAGTCTGCTTGACGAACATTATTTTTCTGTATTAGAGGATTTAACTTTGGTCGATAATGTAGATTTCCATTATTCACAGTATGTTTGATTGGATTTCTCAACGGATCGATAATTACTATCTCCGATGATAATACAGATTCCCATTTAAAAATATTGATTGTGATTTTTGATCAATTTATCCGTGGGC
>JAABKJ010075445.1:193239641-193459068 GCA_011634705.1 Andricus grossulariae | reverse complement strand
TGGTTTTAGTAAAAGAAAGTTTAGTTTCTGCCAAAATACTCAAAGAATATTGAGAAAATTGGACTTTTGTTTATTGATTGATGAACATTATACCCATTTTCAAGGCGGACTTCTTTTCAAAAGAAATCATGTTTAAAACTACACATTTTATATGGACAAAATGTCAGCTTTTTTTGATCAATTTATCCGTGGGCTGGCTGTAGTAAAAGAAAGTTTACTTTCTGCCGAAATACTCAAAGAATGTTGCGAAACTTGGACTTCTGTTTATTGAATGATGAACATTATACACATTTTTGAGGCGTACTTCTCTTCAAAATAAATTATGTTGAAAACTACACATTTTATATGGACAAAATGTGAGCTATTTTTGATGAATTTATCCGTGGGCTGGTTTTAGTAAAAGAAAGTTTAGTTTCTGCCAAAATATTCAAAGAATATTGCGAAAATTGGACTTTTGGTTATTGAATGATGAAAATTATACCCATTTTCAAGGCGACTACTCTTGAAAATAAATCATGTTGAAAACTACACATTTTATATGGACAAAATATCAGCTATTTTTGATCAATTTATCCGTGGGCTGGTTTTAGTTAAATAAAGTTTACTTTCTGCCAAAATACTCAAAGAATATTACGAAAATTGAACTTTTTTTTATTTAATGATGAACATTATACACATTTTTAAGGCGGACTTCTCTTCAAAATAAATTATTTTGAAAACTACACATTTTATAAGGAAAAAATGTGAGCTAATTTTAAACAATTTATCCGTGGGCTGGTTTTAGTAAAAGAAAGTTTAGTTTCTGCCAAAATACTCAAAGAATATTGAGAAAATTGGACTTTTGTTTATTGAATGATGAACATTATACCCATTTTCAAGGCGGACTTCTTTTCAAAAGAAATCATGTTAAAAACTACACATTTTATATGGACAAAATGTCAGCTATTTTTGATCAATTTATCCGTGGGCTGGTTTTAGTAAAAGAAAGTTTACTTTCTGCCAAAATACTCAAAGAAGATTTCGAAACCTGGACTTTTGTTTATTGAATGATGAACATTATACCCATTTTTATGGCGGACTTCCCTTCAAAATAAATTATGTTAAAAACTACACATTTTATATGGACAAAATGTGAGCTATTTTTGATCAATTTATCCGTGTCGGCCCAGACTCGGCGTACTGCTGTTCCCAACTTCGTCTTTACTCTGACAAAACATGTTTTAACAGGAAAAGCCAACGTCTGGCCTGACAAAGGCGCATCGCTGATCCCAGTGTGACTTTTACTACGCAAACCATGTTTTAGGAGGAAAAGCCAGAGTTCGGCCCAGACTCAGCGTACTGCTGTTCCCAACTTCGTCTTTATTCTGACAACACATGTTTTAACAGGAAAAGCAAAAGTCTGGCCTAAAAAAGGCGCATCACGGAGCCCAGTGTGACCTTCACTACGGCAAACCATGTTTTAAGAGGAAAAGCCAGATTTCGGCGCAAACTCGGCGTACTGCAGTTCCCAAATTCGTCTTTACTCTGACAAAACATACTTTATCAGGAAAAGCCAAAGTCTGGCCTAACAAGGGCGCACCACTGGGCCCAGTTTGACCTTTACTACGGCACACCATGTTTTAAGAGGAAAAGCCAGAGTTTGGCCCAGACTCGGCGTACTGCTGTTCCCAACTGCGTCTTCACTCTGACAAAACATGTTTTAATAGAAAAAGCCAACGACGGGCCTAACAAAGACGCATCACTGAGCCCAATGTGACTCTTACTTCGGCAAACCATGTTTTAAGAGGAAAAGCCAGACTTCGGCCCAGCATCGGCGTACTGCTGTTGCCAACTTCGTCTTTACTCTGACAAAAAATGTTTTAACTGGAAAAGCCAAAGTCTAGCTTAACAAAGGCGCATCACTGGGCCCAGTGTGACCTTTACTACGGAAACCATGTTTTAAGAGGAAAAGCCAGAGTTCGGCCTAGACTCGGCGTACTGCTGTTCCCAACTTCGTCTTCACTCTGACAAAACATGTTTTAATGGAAAAAGCCAACGACTGGCCTAACAAAGGCGCATCACTGGGCCCAGGGTGACCTTTACTACGGCAAACCAAGTTTTAAGAGGAAAAGCCAGAGTTCGGCCCAGACTCGGCGTACTTCTGATCCCAACTGCGTCTTTACTCTGAGAAATCATGTTTTAATAGGAAAAACCAACGACTGGCCTAACAAAGACGAATCACTGAGCCCAGTGTGACTTTCACTAGAACAAACCATGTTTTAAGAGGAAAAGCCAGAGTTCGGCCCAGACTCGGCGTACTGCTGTTACCACCTCCGTCTTTACTCTAACAAAACATGTTTTAATAGGAAAAGCCAACGACTGGCCTAAGAGAGACGCATCATTGAGCCCAGTGTGACCTTTACTACGGCAAACCATGTTTCAAAAGGAAAAGCCAGAGTTCGGCCCCCAAAAAACACGGGGTAATACACTTCTCTAAAATGGACGCATTGGGCCCAAAATTGGCACCCTCCTTTGAAGAGCATTATAGAAAAAAGACATCGGAAAGAGATTCTCATTTAACTTTGTCATAATTGAGGCTATTCCTTGAAAAATAGCCAGACTGAATATGTTCATAAAATTAGTTTGAACAATTATTGTAAATTTGCGAAGTACTGTAGAAAAGAGTTATTGGAAATACATTTTTAGTGTTTGCGTAAACAAATTGAGCCTACCCGCTGAAAAATAGCCAAAACCTTAAAAATAGGCAAACTCTGAATTTATTTATAGAAATTGTTCAAATAATTAATAATTCTTGCGAATTGACCAAACATCATAGAAGCAAGTCATCGTAAAGATATTCTTAGCTGACTCCGTTTTCTTATAAGATACATGAGTCAAGGATGAACACATTAAACAAATTTTCTAAACTTATACAAATTCAAAAAATAATTCTTATTTTGATGTTAAAAAAAATAGCACATAGTTTTAAGGTTTCCAATTGCAAATTACAAATTGTTGTAGGCTTTAAAATTTTTTAATTAAATTTATTTTATTTTGAAATAGTGTCTATGTATGTTTGAAGCCCTTCCAGGAATTAAGTGATATTTGGGGCATTATTTCCCGACAAAAATGTTGTCGTTGAGACACATATTTACCAAGGGGGAGGGCACTCTCTACATTTAGAGAATAAAAAATAAATGTAAAAAAATTGGAATTTTTTCGTATTATGTATTTTTTAATGAAACTAAGGTTCAGATTTTTTCCTCTCAATACGTTTAGGTTAAAAAATGAACATATCATGATGCCTATTTTAATATAAATTTAAAAGTTTTATTCTTACTACAGTTTCCATAGGGACCTTTGTATCCTTTATATTAAATAATTCATTTTTGATTATTTAAATTCATTGTCGTACAATGTTAAAAAAGACGGAAACCGTAAAAAACCTACCGAATGCTTATTTTTAGAAAATTTTAATACATACATTGTTTTGAACCTGGAGGTCAAATATTTTTTTAAGAATGCTTGTCAATCGAAGAAACATTTTGAAAACCCCTAGTGAATCTGTAGAGGGAAAACAAATTTGTATTGGTATTAGCAGAGTAATAAATAACCAAAGTAGGTGATAATATACATTTTATTTACAGCAACTTTATATTTTCACAAAATTCCTCGCTCAAGTTATCCATCTTAAGTACAATCAAGATCTTCAGAAATGTCACCCAGGGTTGCCAGATTGGGCAATTTATAGCGTTTTAACCCGAACATGTAAATTTTTAATAAAAAGTTAATTTTCAATGAAATAGTTGAATTTTCAACTAAAACAGATTTATTTTAAACCAAAAACGAAAAAATTTAGTTTTCAGTTTAAAAAATTAATTTTCAACTTAAATGATGAATATTCAACCGAAAAAAATGAATTTTTATCAACGTGGTTCCACTTTCAACCAAAAAAGATTGGAATTTTTAATCGAAAACAGTGGAATTCAACCGAAAAAGATGAACTTTCAACAAAATACATGAATTTTTAACGAAATAGTTAAATTTTCAATCAAAAAAATTAATTTTCTACAAGAAAAAGAAAATTTTCAACATAATACATACATTTTAAATGAAATAGTTGAATTTTCAGCTAAAAAAGATACATTTTTAACCAAAAGCGGTACAGTTTAATTTTCAGTTTAAAAAAATGAATTTTAAAAATAAAACGAATTTTCAACTCAAATGATAAAAAAACAAAAAAATTTTAACAACGTAATTCCACTATCAACCAAAAAATGAATTTCCAAAAGAGGAGCTGAATTTTCAACTATGAAAAATTTTGTTAGTCAAGAAAGAAACATTCAACCAAATTGTTGAATTTACAAGCCAAAAAAATTAATTTTCCACAAATAGTTGGATTTTTAACCCGAACACGTACATTTCTAACAAAAAGTTAATTTTCAATGAAATAGTTGAATTTTCAACTAAAACAGATTAATTTGTAAACAAAAACGAAAAAATTTAGTTTTCAGATTAAAAAATCAATTTTCAAGAAAAAACGAAATTTCAACTTAAATTATGAATATTCAACAACAAAAAAAAGGAATTTTTAACAACATAGTTCCGCTTTCAAACATAAAATATTTGAATATTTAATTAAAAAACAGTTTAATTCAGCCGAAAAAGATGAATTTTCAACAAAATATTTGAATCCTCAACTCAAACAGATTAATTTTTAACCAAAAAGTTGAATTTTTAAACAAAAATTTTAATTTTCCACCAAAAAGACGAATTTTAAACAAAAAACATGGATTTTTAACCAAATAGTTGAATTTTCAATCGAAAAAATTAATTTTCTACAAGAAAAAGAAAATTGTCAACATAATACATACATTTTAAATGAAATAGTTGAATTTTCAGCTAAAAAAGATACATTTTTAACCAAACGCGGTCAAATTTAATTTTCAGTTTAAAAAGTTCATTTTAAAGATAAAACGAATTTTTAACTCAAATGATAAATCAACCCAAAAAAAATGAATTTTTAACAACGTATTTCAATTATTCAACTTTTTTATAGGTTTTTAATCTTCTTGGCTAAAAATTCATCTTTTTGGATTAAAATGTAATTATTTGTTTAAAAGTTCCACTATATTGTAGAAAATTTGTCTTTTTGATTCAAAATTGTTTTTTTTTCTCTAAATTTTACCTTCTCCATTTTTTGTTGAAAATTTATCTTTTTTGTTTAATAATTAAACTACTTTGTTAAACAATTTTTTGTGTGTGGAAAAACATAATTTTAATCGAAAGTTTGAGTATTTTATTAAAGATTTGTTTTTTTTTTGTTGAAAATTAATTTACTTTCAAAAAATTTAACTTCTCTACTTTTTTAAAATGTGTCTTCTATGGTTAAAGATTCAACTATTTGTTTAAAAACTCTTTTACTTTGATAGAAATTTGCCTTTTTTGGTTAAGAATTGCACTGCTTTGTAATAAATTCATTTTTTTGGTTGTAGATTCATCATTTTAGTTAAAAAATTCTTTTTTTTAATTCATTTTTTTTTCTTAAAATGTCATTTTTTCATTTTAGTTTGAATATTTATCTTTGGCTCGAAATTCTACTATTTGATTAAAAATTGCAACATTTTGTCAGAAGGTCCTTTTTTTATCAAAAATGCAACTACTTAGTTGAAAGTTGAACTACTTTATTAAAAATGCATTTTGTTGGTTAAAGATATAACAATTTTGTTAAAAATTCTTGTTTTTTGTTCACGATTAATTTTTTTGGAATTTAAATTCAACTATTTAATTTTTCTTAAAAATTGATCTGTTTTACTCAAAAATTCATGTTATGTATTTTGTTGAAAATTATTTATCTCTTTATAGTCTTTTTATCTTCTTGATTGAAAATTCATCTTTAGGGATCAAAATGTAATTATTTGGTTGAAAATTCAATACAAAAAAAATGAATTTTCAAGAAAGTAGTTTAACTTTTAACCAAAAAGACCAATTTTCAAACTAACAGATGAACCTTTAAACAAAAAAGATAAATTTTCAAGAAAAAATAGAGAATTTAAATTTTTAGAGAAAAAAAAAACAATTTTCAACCAAAAAGACACATTTTCTACAACACAGTTGAATTTTCAACCAAATAATTACATTTTAATCCAGAAAGATGAATTTTTAATCAAGAAGATTAACAAGCTATAAAAAGATGAATAATTTTGAACAAAATACTTAACATGGATTTTTAACAAAAATTAAATAGTTGAATTTAAATTCCAAACAAATTAATTGCGAACGAAAAAAAAAACAATTTTTAACAAATTAGTTATATTTTTAACCTTTGAAACATTTGTAAAATCTTTCGTATTCGTTTGAAATCATCGAAATATTTTAAATCGTGTAAAATCTTTGAAACATTTTGAAAGCTTTGAAATCTGGTGTTCCATACCTTTTTTGAAATCTTTGAAATTCTTGTTTTCTTTTGAAAACTTTATGAAATTTTTGTGAAATCTTTCTGAAATATTTTTTATTGATTTGAAATCATAAAAATATTTTTAATCTATGTAAAATATTTTGAAAACATTATGAAATTTGTATGAAATCTTTGAAATATTTGTGAAATCTTTCTGAAATATTTTGTATTCATTTGAAATCATAAAAATATTTTTAATCCGTATAAAATCTTTTCAAATCTTAAAAATCTGGTTTACTATAACTTTTTTAAAATCTTTAAAATCTTCTGAAAGTTTTAAAATCATTGGAAATGTTCGAAATCTTTGTGAAATATTTGAAATCTGATGTGCATGCCTTTTTCAAATCCTTGAAATCCTTGCAAACTTTATGAAATGTTCAAAATCTTTGGGAAATTTTTTGAAATTTGTATGAAATCTTTGAAATATTTGTGAAAGCTTTCTTTAATCTTTGTCCGTAAAATCTTTTGTGTTCGTTTGAAATCATTGAAATCTTTTCAAATTTGTTAAAATCTTTTAAAATAGTTTAACATTTTTGAAATATTGTTAAATCTTTCGTATTCGTTTGAAATCATCGAAATATTTAAAATCGTTTAAAATCTTTTAGATGTTTTGAAATCTTTGAAATCTGATGTTCTGTACACTTTTTTAAATCTTTGAAATTCTTGTATTCTTTTAAAAACTTTATGAAATTTTTATGAAATATTTGAAATATTTATGAAACCTTTCTGAAATATTTTTTATTGATTTGAAATGATAAAAATATTTTTAATCTGTGTAGAAACTTTTTAAAACTTGATGAAATTTTTATGAAATCTTTGTGAAATCTTTCTGAAATATTTTTTATTAATTTAGAATCATAAAAATATTTTTAATGTGTGTAAAATCTTTTGAAATCTTAAGAATCTAATTTAAAAAAAAGATTTTTAAAATCTTTTTGGGTTGACAATTCAAGACTTTGATTAAAATTTTGTTTCTTTCTTTACAACAATTTTCTAAAATGAAAATTCAACTATTTTGTTCAATATTTATATCTTTTTAGTTTGATTTCTGTAGAAATTTCATCTTTTTTTTGGTAAAAATGCAACTGTCTGGTTAAAAATTGATCTGTTTCGGTTGAAAATGAACTTTTTTGTTAAAAACTCACATTTTTGATAACAAAACAGTGGA
This sequence comes from Andricus grossulariae, assembly GCA_011634705.1. Classification (NCBI taxonomy): domain Eukaryota; kingdom Metazoa; phylum Arthropoda; class Insecta; order Hymenoptera; family Cynipidae; genus Andricus; species Andricus grossulariae. Next base: position 193,451,464 of record JAABKJ010075445.1, on the reverse strand, counting down.
ATTTTCAACTAGAAGAATTACTTTTTGACAAAATTGTTGAATTTTCAACCAAAAACAATCAATTTTCAACAAAGAAGATTAATTTTCTATCGAAAAAGACAAATTTTCAGCAAAATACATGAATTTAGAAAAAATGTTGATTGTCAACTAAATAGTTGAATTTTCTACCAAAGTAGTTGAATTCTCAACCAGAAAAATAACTTTTTCACAATATTTTTGAATTTTCTTCCAAGCAGATTAATTTTTAACAAAACAGTTGAATTTTCAACTAGAAGAATAACCTTTTCACAAAAACATCAAGTTTCAACAAAGAAGATTAATTTTCTACCGAAAAAGACAAATTTTCAACAAAAGACATGAATTTAGAAAAAAAATTAATTGTCAACAAAATAGTTGAATTTTGTACCAAAGTAGTTGAATTTTTAACCCAGAAAGACGAATTTTTAATAAAACATTTGAATTTTCAACCAGAAAAATAACTTTTTTAATCAATTGCTCGATTTTCTACCAAGTAGATTATTTTTAAACCACCTAATCGAATTTTCAGCCAAAAACATGAATATTCAACACAGAAGATTAATTTTCTATCGAAAAACACGAATTTTCAACAAAATACATGAATTTTCAACAAAAAACGGTAAATGTCAACCAAATAGTTTATTTTTCTAACGAAATCGATGAATTTTTAACCCAAAAAGAGGAATTTTTAACAAAACAGTTGAATTTTCAACAGAGAAGATTAGTCTTCTACCGAAAAAGACGAATTTTCAACAAAATACATGAATTTAGAAAAAAAATTAATTGTCAACTAAATAGTTGAATTTTCTACCAAAGTAGTTGCATTTTTATCGCAAAAAGACGAATTTTTAATGAAACAGTGGAATTATCAACCAGAAAAAAACTTTTTTAAATAAATTGTTGAATTTTCTACCAAGCACATTAATTTTAAACCACCTAATTGAATTTTCAACCAAAAAAATGAATATTGAACAGAGAAGATTAATTTTCAACCGAAAAAGACAAATTTTCAACAAAATACATGAATTTAAAAAAAAACGTTAATTGTCAACTAAATAGTTGAATTTTCTACAAAAGTAGTTGACTTTTTATCCCAGAAAGACGAATTTTTAATAAAACAGTGGAATTATCAACCAGAAAAATAACTTTTTCACAAAATTGTTGAATTTTCAACCAAAAACATCAATTTTCAACAGAGAAGATTCATTCTCTACCGGAAAAGAGAAATTTTCAACAAAATACATGAATTTAGAGATTAAAAATCAAAATGTGAGGACATTTTGAAAATGTTTAAAAATACGTTTTTTCAATATTTAAAAATTCTATTGACGGACGTTAATATGAATTGAAAAGGCGAAAAAAATATTCCAATATCTCTTTTCGATAGAAGAACAGTTACTGACGTTATAGCATTTACAAAATTCCAAAAAACAAAAGAAAATGAACATTTTAGGCCAAAAAACGAACGATATGAAAAAAAGGCAAGTAAAAAAACGTTGATTTTCGAAAGCCCTATAAGATTATCATAACGAATTTCTGAATTTTTATTTTAAGAATCGAAAATTAAAATTTTTTGTCAAACGTTCCTGGCTTTACCCACAAGAAAAATGATAAAAAATCAAAAATTCCATTTTGTGGTCAAACTATGCGAGATGCGAAACAATATGGGAAGACAAAAATTGTGCAGTCAAAAAGATCTGGAAATTTGATATGAATCACTTTTTGATAGGACGGGTAGTTTCTGTTTTATTCGTAAAAAACAACATTAAAAATATTTTTTTTTGACAAACGACACAAGATACAAAATTGTTAAATAAGAGTCTGGAAGATTTTAACGTAATTTTAGGAATAATTTGAGTCAGTTTAAACTTCTACGTGTTTCAAGCTAAATCGAATTTTTCCTCAAATTTTCCAAAATTCTGTAAAATAAAAATTTCACTTAGATTTTATTTAGTCCTAAAAACAAATAAACTGATCATCGCATGAACGTAAATAAAGTAAGGTTGAAGAGATTATGTGTGTAAATAATTCTTGTTTTTCCATTAAGAATCCGTAATGAATAACTTAAAATTATTCATTAGAATAAAATTCAAAATAACTGAAGTGAATTGAAAAATTCCAATTTTGAAGATTTGAAATTCAAAGTTCTACAATTTGGATGAATTTGAAGATAAAAGTCAAGTTTTCAATCCTAAATCTTCCAAGCTGAGAAAATTCCGAATGTTGGTCATTGAAATTACAGAATACAACAAAAACGTGAGGACGTAAATTTCGGTAATATTTTCATTTATTGATACTTTTTCATTGTGTAATGAATGATGTACACCAATAGTATTAATATATTTTTTCAATTTACTATTTTCTTTTAAAAATCCCTATGCGCGCTTTATATTATTCATTATGCCTTGATGTTAATTTCATAATTCGGTATCAAAATCTTATAAATCTTTCGTTTTTTAAATAAATCCCCTATCAGTCATAGTTTGTAAGAATACATTTAGAGATAAGCAAATTAACCTTTATCATTCCAATATTTTCATCCCTAACGTGTCCCGTTTAGCCCCGTTATACGGTATTATCAACAAAAGCATCAAACTAATGAAAGGAAAATATCCCAATGGTGGATTCAGAAAATTTTTCGAAGAGAGCGATTGTGAATTTTCTTCAAACAATGATTTAGAATAACTTTTCAAATTGAATATAATAAGGCGATAAAAAAATCCACTTTATTTTTGTTTTTCTATAATAGTGTTGAACTACTTCATTCAAAATTCATTTTTTTGGTTAAAGATTCATAATTGTAGTTAAACATGCAACTGTTTTTTTTAAATTGAGTTTTTTGTTGGAAATTAATATTTTTGGGTTGGAAATTCAACAGTTTTGTAGAAAATTCCTCATTTTGACTTGAAAATGTAACTATTTGGTAGAAATTTCAACTTTTTTGATGAAAATCCATATTATCGGGTTAAAAATTCGAATTATTTGTGGAAAATTTGTCCATTCAGCTTAAAAATGCCACAAGTTGGTGAAAAATAGAGCTGTTTTGTAAAAAATTCGCTTTTCTAAATTGAAAATTATTATGTTTTAATGAAAATTTATTCATTCCATTTTTGGTTAAAAAGTGATATTTTTTAGAGTAAAAATTTGAATATTTGATTGAAAATTCGTCTTTTCTGGTGGAAAATTAATATTTCTCGTTGAAAATTCAACTATTAAGTCAAAAAGTCATGCATTTTGTTGAAAATTCTTTTTTTTTTTGTAGAAAATTAAATTGTTGGTTTAAAGTGTCACTGTTTAGTTGAGAATTAATCAGTTTTGGTTGAGGATTCAACTATTTTGCTGAAAATCAGTCTTTTTCGCTAAAATTATATTGTGTTTTTTTTTTTTAAATTAAAATCTTCTCAGGCTGGAATATCAGATATTACATTTTTTATTGAAAATGTACCTTTTTAGGTTTATAATTCAACTCCTTCGTTAAAAGTTTAATTATTTCCTTAAAAATTAATTTTGTTAACTGAAAATTTAACTATTTCCTTGAAAGTGAACTTTTTACTGGAAATTTAATATTTTCGAGTTGAATATTCGACAGTTTTGTATAGAAAATTCGTCATTTTTCTTGGAAATTCAAAAATTATGTAGTAAAGTCATTTATGTGGTAGAAAATTTAACTGTTTTGTAGAAGACTTTTTTTTATTGGAAATTAATTTTCTCGAATTGAAATTTAGCTATTCCATTATTGGTTGAAAGTTGATTTTTTTAGTTTAGAAATTTTAGTTAAAAATGTCTTTTTTAGATTTAAAACTAATTTTTTTAACTTAAGATATAGGATTTCTCATTTGCCCCATAATTAATTCAAGTTGAAAAACATAATTTTTTAAACATATTACCATTTTTATTAATGTTCTCTTCGCATAATGTTAGAAAGTTGCATTTTTTCTGAAATTTTCAACTTTTTGCCCAATTTTCGTATAGAGTGTAGTAATAATTATTGAAATTTAACAAACATAATTCATAGTTACGATTCTTCTGAAATTTTCCACTTTTTGTCAACGTTTTACTCAGAGTAAGGTAATTATTGAAATTTGATAAAAATATTTTGTTGAACAATTTATTATTGTTTATAACTATCTTCTCTCAGAGTAATGCTAGAAAGTTAGGAAGTTTTCTGAAATTTTTAGATTTTCTTTGATTTTTTAGTTATAAACAAATAATAAATATGTATATTAATTTTTAAAAAAGGCTCTCAGTATAACTACTTTGAGGAAAATTTACATTTATTACGATCCATATAGAAAATTTTAAGAATATTTCAAATATCTTTGATTTCAGAAAGATATATAAACAAATACGAAAAAGATTGTTTAGGAAATAATTCTCTCTATTATTAATTTATTATTTGTTTATAACTGAAAATTCAAAGCAAAGCTAAACATTTCAGAAAAAACGCAACTTTCTAGCAATTATCTAGGAGAAGATAGCTATAAACAATAATAAATTATTTAGATAATTATTTTTGTTAACTTGCATTAATTATTACCTCGCTAAGTGAAAATTTGACAAAGAGTAGAAAATTTCAGAAAGAACCATGACTACTTAACATTATTATAGAGGGAGATAATTATAAATAATAATAATTTGTTTAAATAATTATGCTAGTTGAATTTCATTAATTTTAACCTCGCTCTAAGTGGAAAGTGGACAAAAAGTTGAATATTTGAACAAAAAAACGCAACATCTTAGCATTATATGAAGAGAATATTATTAAAAATAACAATAAATTATTCGAACAATTATGTTTGTTAACTTGGATGAATGTTAACTCTAATTGAAAACTTGACTAAAAGTGGAAAATTCCAAAAAACTGCAACATTCTAACATATTCTAAGGGAATATCATTATAAACAATAATAACTTATTTTAAAAATTTGTTGAAAAAATAAAAAAAAGTAATAATATTCTCTTCGAGTAATGTTTGAAAGATGCGTTTTTTCTGAAATTTTTTACTTTTTAGCCACTTTCAGATTAAAGTGTGGCGAAAGCTAATGAAATTTAACAAAGATAATTATTTAAACAATTTATTATTGTTTATCTTCTCTTAGATAAATATTTGATCCAAAAGTATGAACAGTAGGGTGGTCGAAAAATGCATTGGAAAATTTGGTTTGTTGAACTTTTATGGGGACACCCCACAAAATTTGTTCGAATCCATCCAAAAATGAATCCATTTTTTTTTGTTCTGAACAAAAATTATATTTAGGGGTGCTGCAAGCACCATCAAGTTTAACATGTATTTTCCATAAGAAAAAAAGACGTTTTTGTAAATCTTGTTCAGAATCCTCAATATTATATCAATCGAGTTGAAACTCAACATTTCTATTTAAAATCAGCCATAGAATACGAATAAGATATATCTTTTCAAATATCACCCGCATAAGTCTGCTTCATAGGGTCCCGAAGAAACCCCATAAGTGAAAAAATGGGTTTTGCGAGTTTTTGGCGCTAATTATGATTTTTTCGCGGGTTTTTTCAATGCGAATTATTTATAATGCATAAAATATTACTTTATACTGAAAAATAGATATTTTCATAAATTGTTTAAACAATTTAATATTGTTTTTAGCAATTTTCTCATAGAATGGAGTTGGAAAGACGCGGTTTTTTCACAAATTTTGCATTTGTTGTCCAATTTTTAATTCAAGGGAAGTGATGTTCATCAACGCTAACATGAGTGATTGATTAAACAATGTAATATAATTAGTAATTATATTATATTTGAATAATTCTAGAAAGATATGGTTTTTTGTTAGATTTCTGGCTTTTTGTCCAATTTGCATTTGGAGTGAAGTAATAATAAATTCAAGTTAACAAAATAATTGTTCAAACGATTCATTATAACTATTATTAATATTATATTTGAATAATGCTAGAAAGATGCGGTTTTTTGTTGTTGAAATTTCTGGCTTTTTCTTCAGTTTTCATTTGGAGTGAAGTAATAATGAATTCAAGTTATTAAAATAATTGTTTCAATAATTTATTAAAATTATTAATAATATTATATTTAGATAATGCTAGAAAGATGCGTTTTATTTTAATTTCTAGATTTTTGTCCAATTATTTTTTATGAGGCGTGACATAATAACTAATTAGATTTAGCAAAAATAATTGTTTAAAAAAATTATTATTGTTCATGACTATCTTCATCTATATCTATTGCGCCTGAAAGTTGCGGTTTTTCAGAAATTTTTACCTTTCTGTCCTTTTTTGACTTAGAAGGTAATAATGAATTAAAGTTAACAAAAAAGTTTTTCAAACAATATATTATTGTTTATAACTATCTTCTTTTAGATAAGTGCTAGAAAGTGACGGTTTTTTCTAAAATCATTCACTTTACTACGCCCAAGCAGCGTTGAAAGAAAGATCTTGAAAATTGAATGCTTTGCAAATCTATATTTAAAAAATTGAAAACCCGTTATTGGTATACAATTAATTCATATTTTTTCTTGTTTGGTTGAAAACTCGACTATTTAGTTGGACATTTAACTATTTTATTTTCAAATTTGCAATTTAAAAAAAATGCTTTTCTCAACTATTAATGTGACCAATCCAGTTTCGGCTAAAAATTAATCGCTTCTAGGGAAAAATTTAACTATTCAATTTTATATTGAAAATTGATCTTCGTTCGTTAAAAATTCAATTAATTGTTTGCAAGTCAAACAAATTTGTGAAAATTGATTTTATTGGCTTCCGATTGTTGAAAATTCAATTTGTTTTTTTGAATAAATTTTTGCAACTGAACACGCAACTGTTCCATTTTTGGTTGAAAATTCAAATAAATGGATGAAAGTTGTACTAGCTTGTTAGGAATTGATTTCATTGAAAAAGTTGTGGCTATTATGATGACAATTTTATTATTTTATGAGAACATTAATTTTTCAACTGAAGAATTAGCTTTTCTGATTTTTGTTATAAATTGAATTTGTTGTAACTCTATATGTTCTAAGGTCAAGAATTTTCAATACGGGAAAAGATCAGATGACGGAAATAAAAACAGGATACCAAACCGTAAAATGTATTCAATTCATTTTTCTAAATTTCACGCTAATTTTTATACAAGTTGTAGCGAAGTTTTCAAGAAAACGCGGAAAATTGTGAAGACAACTTTCCGGGGTTTCGCCAAAGCCGTACCTAACCTCGGAACCCGAGGAACGGTCGGCTCAAGAAAATTAATAAAAGCACTCTTACCGTCCATGCAGGAAAAATAAGTATAGAATAAGCCAACACCCTAGATATTATACTTTAGGATCCACGCCAGAGTACACTCCATTTTAATAATAGTGTAGCTCTTCATAGTTTTACGTCAACGGAGTCGAGATCGAAACTGGGTATTAAACTGACAGTTTGTAAACACTGAGCAGATAGCGCAAAAAGCCAACACCAAAGTAGCAGGACAGGACGATGGAGCAAAACCAACACGACGCACCAGTCCCGCGCATGACATAACGTCACTGCCGGACAACCATGTCTCACTGAAGAATTGGGAATGTGTGACAAGCAGCAGCCATCTTCCATCGCCGACACCATGACATGGCGTCACTACCCGACGAGTATATTTCACCGGCGAAGTGGGGAGGTGCGACAATTAGCAACCATGTTTTGCCGTCGACATCATATCTCAGCGCCACGGATAAATTTTCTATTAAAAATTGAATACTTACATTTTCAATTAAAGAAATGAATTTTCAATTAAAAAACTAATTATCAACAAAATAAAAATATTTTCAACCAAAGAAATGAATTTTTAACCAAATAATTGAACTTCAAATCAAAAAATAAATTTTTAACCAAATACATGAATTTTCAACAAGATACATGAATTTTCAACAAAATACATGACTTTTCAACCAAAAAATTATTTTTTAACCAAATAATTGAATTTTCAAAAAAAAAAAAAAAAAAATGAATTTTTAACCAAGAATAGTAATTTTCTACCAAATATACTAAATAGGTGAATTTTTAACGAAATATATGAATTTTCTACCAAAAAATGATTTTTTAATCAAATAATTTAATTTTCAACCAAAAAACGAATTTTCAAACAAAAAATGAATTTTTAACCAAGAATAATAATTTTCTACCAAACAGACGAATTTTTAACTAAATACATGAATTTTAAACAAAATAATGCATTTTCCACAAAACAGTTGAATTTTCAACCGAAAATGAATTTTTAACCAAAAATGAATTTTTAACCAAGAATATTTTCTACTAAAAATTGAATAGTTACATTTTCAATTAAAGAAATGAATTTTCATTGAAAAAACTAATTCTTAACAAAGATGTAACATTTTCAACCAAAGAAATTAATTTTCAAACAAAACAAAAAAAAAATGAATTTTCAACCGAAGAAATGAATTTTCCCCCAAAAAGCGAATTTTCAACCAAAAAATGAATTTTCAATCATAGCAATGAATTTTCAATCGGAGAAATGATGTTTCCACCAAAAAATGAATTTTTAACCAAGAAATGAATTTTTTATCAAGATGATTAATTTGCGATGTAAAAAGTCGAATATTCAACAAAATACATAGAAATTTTCACCCAAAAAAAAAGAAAGAATTTTTAAGAAAGTCGATTCACTTTCAACTATGTAGTTAAATTTTCAACAAAGAAGTTAAATATTTTATTATAACTATCATTATTGCAAGCCGCCTTTTTAGAAGAATCGATTTTGTTTCTTTTTTCGTACATGTCATTATTTATCATTATTATTTATTATTATTATTTTATTATTTTTATTATTATTAATGATATTATGTGTCTTTCTGTTCGATTTTCTGGCTATAGTTTCAACCGTTTTTTTCTTTGCAGACCTCTTTTGCGGTTTCTTTTTCCTGCCATTCGAGAAGATGTCGTGTTTCTCAGAGGACGAAAACATTTTGAGTTGAAGTTTTTTACCTTGAGTGGGAATGTACTCGATTTTTTGAAAACCAGAAACAGTTCAAAAACTGAATAGGACTTAAAAGATCCTGTGTGTAAACGGAAGGTGCGAAAAAGAAGTGTGTAAACGGAGGGTTAAACCTTCCTGTGCAATTTTGATGCACATTTTAACTATTTTAAGTTTATTATTTTTTTAATGTACTTTCATAATTGCAAAATAGCAGTTTTCTATCAAATTGATGCTAAAGGCGGCATTTTTCCAATAATTTTGGATTGTTTGAACAATTTTTTCCCCTTGTAAATCGTGAAGTTATTATCTTTCGCGATAAATTATATAAAGTTGATGAATGTCAAGAATGGTACTTCTCGTTGAACATATTTGGCAATTATTTAAACAATTTTAATTTGTTTACCAATTTTTTTCTCCTTAAAATCGTGAAAAGTTATTATTTTCTGGTATTAATGACGCAATCAACGCATGTTGAGCGTAATATTTTTCTTCTTGAGGATTTTTAGCAATTTTTTAAACAATTCTCTTCCCTGTAAATCGTAAAAAGTTATTCGTTTCTGCAATTAATTACACAATTAACGAATGTTAAGAGTAATATTTGTTTGTTTTAAATTATTCGTAAATATTTAAACAACTAATAATCACTAATTTGCGCCTTTTCATATGGAAGGTGGAGAAAAGTCTAGTTTTATCGAATCTCGACTATATTGCTTATTATTCAGTATTTCCTTATTTCAGAACGTATACTCTATATTGTTTAAACAATTTAATTACATTGTTCTAAGAAAATTAAAGTCCTTTTCTTCTAAAAATTACTTCTCTGTTCTGTTCCATTTATATACTTTGGGAGAGATCTGCATGCAAATTATTTTCAATTCACAGATTTCATTAATCTACGGGGGTGATTTGAAGAAAAAAAGTCTATACTTTACTTAGAGAAATTGAATTTATATGTTTAAGCAAATTATTATTGTTTAAAAAATATATGGTGTAAGTTATAAGATAAGGAAGTACTGAATAATAAGCGTCATAGTGTAAGAGATTCGAAAAACTAGACTTTTCTCCACCTTGCCTGTGAAAAGGCGCAAGTGAATGATTATTAATTATGAATAATTGCGAAGTGTCTTAAGCAAAAAAATATTACTCTTACCATTCGTTAATTGTGTCATTATTTGCAGAAAAGAATAACTTTTCACGATTTACAAGGAAAAAAATTGTTTAAACAAATGAAATTTGTTTGAATAATTACCAAATATGTTAGAGAAGAAGAACTACTCTTGACATTCATCAACTTTATATCGTTTGTTCATTTATCTGAAATCTTTGTTTGTGAAATCCTTTTCATTCATTAAAATCATTAAATTATTTGAAATCTTAATGAAATCTTTCCAAATCTTCTAAAATTTTTTGAAATCTTTAAAATCTGGAATACTGTAGCCTTTTTGAAATCTTTGGAATTCTTGTATTATTTTGAAATTTGTATGAAATTCTTATTAAATCTTCGAAATATTTGTGAAATCTTTCTTTAATCTTTGTTTTTGAAATCTTTTGTGCTCGTTTGAAATAAATGAAATATTTCGAAACGGTTTAACATCTTTGAAATATTTGTGAAATCTTTCGTATTCGCTTGAAATCGTTTAAAATCTTTAAAATGTTTTAAAATATTTGAAATCTGGTGTCCTGTACGCTTTTTGAAATCATTGGAATTCTTGTATTCTTTTGAATTCTTTATGAAATTTTTATGAAATATTTGTGAAATCTTTCTGAAATATTTTGTATTCATTTGAAATTATTCAAATATTTTTAATCTGTGTAAAATATGTTGAAATCTTAGAAATTTGGTTTACCCTTTTTAAAATCTTTTGAAAGTTTTAAAATCTTTGGAAATGTTCGAAATCTTTGTGAAACCTTTGAAATCTACGGTACACGCCATTTTCAAATCTTTGAAATTCTTGCAATCTTTATGATATGTTCGAAATCTTTGAGGAATTTTTGTGAAATCTTTGTCCAATCTTTTGAAATATTTGTGAAATTTTTCTCAAATCTTAGTTTGTGAAATCCTTTTTATTCATTGACTTCATTGAATTATTTGAAATCTTAATGAAATCTTTCCAAATCTTCTAAAATGTTTTGAAACCTTTTGAAATCGTTTAAAATCTTTGAAATGTTTTAAATCTGGTGTACTGCACCCTTTTTTAAATCTTTGGAATTCTTGTATTTTTTTTTAAATCTTTATGACATTTTTATTAAATCTTTGAAATATTTGTGAAATCTTTCTGAAATCTTTTGTATTTATTTGAAATTATTAAAATATTTTTAATCTATGAGAAATCTTTATGAAATGTGGTGTACGCGTCTTTTTCAAATCTTTAAAAGAAATCATTGAATTATTTGAAATCTTAGTGAAATCTTTTAAAATCTTCTAAAATATTTTGAAATCGTTTAAAATCTTTGAAATGTTTTGAAATCTTTGAAATCTGGTGTACTGTACCCGTTTTTAAATCTTTGAAATCCTTAAAGTCTTTTGAAATCTGTATGGAATTCTTATGAAATCTTTGAAATTTTAGTGAAATCTTTCTGAAATTTTTTGTATTACATTATCTCAAAACAGGGACCATTGCATTTTTAAAAGAACTGTTAATTTTGAAACCAGAAAAGATGAATTTTCAATAAAAAAGTTAATTTACGAGCAGGAAAAATCAATTTTCATCCAAAAAAGATGGATTTCCAATAAAATAGTCGAATTATCAACAACGAAATTAATTTTTGACCAATAACTTGAACTATCAAGCAAAAGAGACAGATTTTGAACAAAATAGTTGAATTTTTGACCAACTAGTTGAATTTTAATGCCATCAAGACGAATTTTTTTAGAAAACAGTTGAATTTTCAATGAAAACAGACTCAAAACTCATACGTGCTACAATTATCTATTATTCTCGACAATAACAATATAAAAAAAATGTTTTAAACAGTGTTAAAGAGTTGCCAGCGTGGGGGATCGAACCTACGCAAGGCAAAACACATCCCAACATTATCTCAAAACAAGGACCATTGAATTTTTTAAAGAACTGTTAAATTTGAAAACCGAAAAGATAAATTTTCATTCAAAAAGTTAATTTACAACCAGGAAAAATCAATTTTCATGAACAAAAAAAAAATCAATTTCCAATAAAATAGACGAATTATCGACAAAATTAATTTCTGACGAATAACTTGAACTATCAAGCAAAAGAGACAGATTTTGAACAAAATAGTTAAATTTTTGACCCACTAGTTGAATTTTAATGCCATAAAGACGAATTTTTTAAGAAAACAGTTGAATTTTCAATGAAAACAGTTGAATTTTCAATGAAAACAGTTGAATTTTCAATGAAAACATACTCAAAACTCATACGTGCTACAATTATCTATTATTCTCGACAATAACAATATAAAAAAAAGGTTTTAAACAGTGTTAAAGAGTTGCCAGCTCGGGGGATCGAACCTACGCAAGGCAAAACACATCCCAACATTATCTCAAAACAAGGACCATTGCATTTTTCAAAGAACTGTTAATTTTGAAAACCAAAAAGATGAATTTTTAGTCAAAAAGTTAATTTACAACCAGGAAAATTCCATGTCAATTAAAAAAAATATAAATTTCCAATAAAATAGTCGAATTATCAACAAAATTAATTTCTAACCAATTACTTGAACTATCAAGCAAAAGAGACAGATTTTGAACAAAAAAGTTGAATTTTTGACCAACTAGTTGAATTTTAATGCCATAAAGACGATTTTTTTTAGAAAACAGTTGAATTTTCAACAAAATAATTGAATTAACCAAAGAGATGAATCTTCGCAGAAAAAGTTAATTTTTTACAAAGTAGTTCGACTTTTAGGGTACAGTCAGGGATTTTTGGAAAAAGCTTGTAAAAGTCAAAGAATTCTGTTGGTCAGGGAAAAGGTTTAGATTAAAAAAAAAAACTTTTTAAAAGTCAGGGATTTTTGTCGATCAGAGAAAGTCAGAGATTTTTGGAAAAATACTTGCAAAATTGAGGCAGTTTTGTTGGGCAGGGAAAAGTCAGGGATTTTTGAAAAAAAAAACTTCTAGAAGTCAGGGAATTTTGTTGGGCAGGGAAAAGTCAGGGACTTTTGAAAAAACAAAATGCTAAAAGTCAGGGAATTTTTTTGATCAGGGAAAGTCAGGGATTTTTGAAAAAAAAAACGGTTAAAAGTCAGGGAATTTTTTTGGTCCGGGAAAATTAGGGTACAGTCAGGGATTTTTGAAAAAAGCTTGTAAAAGTCAGAGAATTTTATTGGTCAGGGAAATCTTTAGATTAAAAAAAAAAACGTTTTAAAAGTCAGGGATTTTGGTTAATTAGAGAAAGTCAGAGTAAAGTCAGGGGGTTTTGATGAAAAAAAAAACTTGCAAAAGTTAGAGAATTTTTTTGATCAGAGAAAGTCAGAGATTTTTGAAAAAAAAACTTGTAGAAGTGAGGGAATTTCATTGGGCAGGGAAAAGACATGGATTATTGGAGAGAAAAAAAACGGTTACAAGTCAGGTAATATTGTTGGTCAGAAAAATTAGGGTTTAGTCAGGGATTTTTGGAAAAAGTTTGTAAAAGTCAGAGAATTTTGCGGGTCAGGGACGAGTTGAAGATTTTTTTAAAAACTGGTAAAAGTCAGGGAATTTTGTAGGTCTGAGAAAATCAGATTAAAGTCAGGATTTTGTTGAAAAAAAACTGGTGAAAGTCAGGAGATGTTTTTGTACAGGGAAAATCAGAGTAAAGTCAAGGTTTTTTGAAAAGAAATTGTAAAAATCAGAGAAGTTTATTAATTTTAAGTTATTTTTAAAAATTCCAAAGAATCTGGAGAGATTTCTTTTCAAAAATGTGTAGAACTCTTAATGTTTAAAAATTTGTTCTTATATATTTTTAAATAGTTTGTTATTAATATAATTATAGTAAGGATAAAATATCAAATCTTCGGCCGAAATATTTGGTTATACTCATAAGTATCATGTGTTAATTATTAATTAAGGATTTTTTAGAAGATGAAATATTCTTGATTATGAGAACGATCTAAAACATATAAAAATTGTTTCTTTAACCAATTTTATTTTTTTAGTGATTTTTTATATCGGCGTGAATGGATTTTAACGAGCTTATTATATCCAATTAAAATCCTTTCTGTTTGATTTAAAACAACTTATACTACTTGGAATAGTTTCCTGTGGGCTTAAAATAACTTATACTACGTAATGTCACTGAAGGGCCCATGAAAATCAGATATATTCTTAAAAATTCGTATTTGTTTATTGAACTCAACTGATTTTTATTTAAATTAAAATCTTTTTTTTTTTAACATATACTATACATTTTTGGTTGAAAATTCATATTTTTCCTTTAAAAATTCAACGACCTGATTAAAAATTAAACTGCTTTGTTAAACATCCATTTTCTTTAAATATTCATCATTTTACTTGAAAATTTCTTTGGTTAAAACTCAAATCATTTTGTTGAAAATTCGACTTTTTTGTTTGAGAATTAATGTTTTCAACTGAAAATGTAACTATTTCAATTTTGGTTGAGAATTAATATTATTAATTGAAAATTAATCTTTTCTGGATGAAAATTCCACTATTTAGTTAAAACTTTTTTGTTTGGTTGAAAATTTGTCTGTTTTAGTAAAAAATTAATTTTCTGCGTGGAAAATTCACCCTTTTTGGTTCAATACTTTTGCTTTGAAAAGTGATGTGTTTTGGTTGAAAATTCAACACTATTATTAAAAAATTATCATCTTTGATCAAATTCAACTATTTTTCTATATCAAATCGATATCTTGTTTTGTTGATATGTCAACTGTTGCATTTTTCGTGAAAAATTTATCTTTTCGAGTGGAAAATTCAACTACTTGGTAGAAACTTAAAGTAGTCAATGAAAAATTGAATTTTTTGTTAAACATTCCTATTAGTGGGTTAAAAACTCAACTAATTTGTAGAATGTTCGACTTTTTGGTTAAAATATTCATCTGTTTTCATAATATCTTTTTGACCAAAAATGTAAGTACTTGGTTGAAACTTAGATGTTTAAATAAATTGTTTGAACAATCTATTATTGTTTGTACCCATTTTTTCTTAGAATAGAGATAGAAGGTCACGGTTTTTTTGAATTTTTTTCTCCTTTTTGTCCAATTTTTAATTAGAGTGAGTTAAATAATTAAAGTCAACAAAATTGATTGTTTGAACAATTTATTATCATTAGCAATATTATCTTATTTAAATAATGCTAGAAAGTTTTGTTTTTTTCTGAAATTTATAACTGTTTGTCTACTTTTTACTTAGCGTAAGTTAATAATTAATTTAATTCAGCAAAAATAATTATATAAACAAATTATTATTGTTTATAACTATCTTCTTCTTTATTGATGCTGTATAGTTGCGGCTTATTCTGAAATGTTTAACTTTTCAAATTATTATAGGTTGGCATTTGCTATCTAAATGGTGCTCTGTCTTTATTGCCCCCAAGTCTCTAGAAAAGCACCTCGGTAATCCAATACATTTAATAGCGCCTCTGATACGAAATGCTGTCCTATGTGTTTCTACGGAACTATCATAAATGAATGATCCGCTCTCGTTACTCAATCCTCTCAACTTTCGCATTGTAAGCCCAAGATTCTTGTATTAAATCAAAAGCCGTTTCTTCCGTTCTTAAACGTCTACTCAAGATGGCAGACGCTCCTTTAGCATTGTAAAGGTTTATCTGGATAAAATCCATATTGGAAGGGGGACACCTAGTGTCCATTTTAACTTTCAGTTGTCACCTTCAGCTTTTTCGAAGACAAAAACGGAGCTTTGTTTTTGGTTTTTAAGAGGATCTTCAAATGGATCCTTTCCAATCCATAGTGTGGACTGCAGTTGATCTTCTTGAGTATCTCGAACACTCCTCGCTCGGCAGTTATTACAAGTTGGGTAGCTCGACTGCTTGCCTTCACATCGATCTCCTTGCATCCTCATGTTTTCATGGTTCGGTTCTTAACTGCTATCCTTTCAATGCTGCTGTTGATTTCACGAATACACCAGAAATCTGAGTCAGCAGCTTTACTGGTCTTGGGAGGTCTTTGTTGTCGATTACTTTGAGCTTGGCTCCCAAACAAGGATGTAATCCACCAATAGCTTCAATGGGAGAAGTTCGGGACACTTCCTCCGAATAGATGACGATAAAAGTATCATTTTTGAAGTGGCAATCTTTAAATCTTAGGATGATTTCTCCAGGTTGCACCCCATCGATTTTCTTCTGTAATGCGGCTTTAATTTCCTTGGCCTGGTCGTCATCGAGTTTGGTTATTGGGAACCCCTTGACGACTATGGCCACTTTTAGGTGAATTACTTGATTTCATTCGGTGCGCTGCTATCAGAATGGCCCCTTTTTGAATTCCTCGTCCGGCTAGTTGTTGCGTCCGATTGGTTTAACAATTGGCGTCTCAACCTCTTCTTAGCATCTACATCTACATGACCTTACCTCGGGGGAGGGTGGGGGGACTATTTTTACGTAATATCTCACTACGTCAATTATTGTTTCAATTCGAATGATGACAGTAGCTACATTAATTCTGCTCAAAATACTTATTCTACAATTTAAAAAATCTCGTGGTTTAGTTTTTCTAATGATATGTAACTATTCAACGCTTTTTGAAAAAATTTGAAGTTAAATATTACGTAAGAAAGGGGGGGTCAAGAAATCTTATGTATTCTAATTTAGGCCATCGACGGGGCGCGCTGGTGAGCTGCTGCGTCTTTGCAGCCGCATCTGTCAATTAGCAGGTTCTCTCTTCAGCCTGCTACACCTTTTCTAAAGCCAACATGTTCGTACACTTCTCTCCAAAAAGGCTCAATTCTTTGAAATACTCAGTCATTTAGGATAGCTGAAAAGATCTTATACAGCGTATGGGGACAAGTTATTGGCATGTCATTTTTTATACTTTATATTTTTTTACACTTTTCTGAATTTAGATATGAGGTGAGAATGCGGGCCAGATGCTAGTGGTTTGAATGAAACTTCTTCCATCAGACGGTCATGATAACATCTGATCCCAGAGCAGAACAGTTCTCCATGCCTCATAATAATTTTTTAACTCCTCGATTGTGATGGTATTATGAGGTATTATGTGGGCAATGCATGGCTCCATAAAGACATCTATGTCCTTTGAGTTTACTTTCAGTGAAAGCTGGAATTCGTAGACTTCGCTCTCAAATGCCACAACTTCCTCTGGTTCAGGCGGGTATTCAAGAGTAACTGAAGGGTTTTAAAAGAGTCGATATGAGCCAGAGAAAAAGTGTTCAATTCCTCTGATCAACCTTTTCCTCCGCTCTGAACTTCTGCTAGTGTCAGGTAGTATTGGTATTCTGTCAACAATATGCTGGCTCAGTTCAATCAGATCTTTGGGCTTGAGAAAAACCTTATTGTTGGTGTTATATATGTTATATAACCCCCTTTTCAGAGGTCCTTGGCGCTGTTTTCGCTGAAGCTGATGCGAAAAGTAGCAGAGCTCTTGGTATTTATCGCACTGCAAAGCATGCATTCACGTCATGTAACCTTTTTGTTTCGTGGCCATACTGGTATCGTAACACTCAAGCAGGTCGTGTATGAGTTGATTCGTCCACTCAAAAGTATGAGGTTTTCGCCGGTCCATCGCATTGATTCTGTTTTATTGGTTCCGCCAACTGTAGAATAGTCGGCTTTATTGTCATACCCATTGTCGGGAGCCCTGTGCGTGCAATAGTTTTGAGCCGCACTCACAACAATTTTTATTGTTATTATTGTTGCTCACGAGTACCTATGGAAAAGGTTGTCCATTCGTTCAGAACCTTGCATGCAATGATGGCACCTAGATACCATTCAGCTTTTGATACCATTGTTACGCATCTGCTTGTGGTATACGTTTTTAGGGACCACCGCTGGATAATTGTCCGCGACTGATTATAAATTATTGTAACGATATTAAAAAAAAACCATTGATACAGGGACCATCTCTTCGCAATATTTGTTTGCAAATTGAACAGTTTTGTTGAAAAGTCATCCTTCTTGGTTGAAAACTCTACTACTTGTTTCAAAGCTATATAAGGAGAAAAATGAAAGGTTAGTTGGGCCATCTACATGTGCAGGCAGACTATATTGCAGGGTCAACTGTAGGACAGCCCTTGAAGATGGCTAAAGCGACTATCTCTAGAAGGTCAAAACAAGAGGTACAAATCGATCATCTGAGACTGTCGACTTGGTGTCATCTCGAACGGTCGACTCAAGCGTCATAGAGAGTCGAACCGATCATCACAGAGAGCCGACTGATCATTAAAACGGGTCGAATCGCTCATCATAAAGGGTCTATTCGGTCATATCATATTGGTCTACTTGATCTCCTCGGATAAGCGACCTGGCCATCTTAGGGGGTCGATTTGATTTCCTACATTTTCTATAGTTGTTGTCCTTTTCCTACTTATTCCAGTCTCTCTCTTATAAGAGACTGGAAATTATAAAGTAAAGTGAAACCTATAAAACCTTAAAATTTATATGAATTCTGAAAGCATTTGTTATTCTTTGTGGAGAGTGAGCTGTATAAGACATAATTTGATATGCAAAAACAGTGCTCGCAAGTTTGAGCGCGCCTAAGCCGCGCGACTGTTGGTTCTCGCGCTTCGCGCTCGATAATATATTTATCTCGCAGCTTGTATTGTTTTTCCAAAAATTGTACCCCCTTCATTTTGATAAATAATTATCAACATTAATTAATAATTTGTGCGAGGAGTACTATCTAATAGGACTACAATTGGGCCAATTTTTAGCCCGATCAGACAAATTTCATTTTCGAGGTGGGTACACTTGTGAAATTATATAGGGTAAGGAGGGGCAGCGCCGACTAGTTAACAATCAATGATTTTTTTAAAGTTAATAAGATGTACAATTGATCCATTTTTTTCATTTCGAGTCCTACATTATTGTACATCATATTTCTATAAGTATTAGTTACATGAAGAAAACAATGATTTAATAATTTAATTATTTCTAACAATTTGTATCTTGTCGGATTTGCCCCACACCGGGAGGCAAAGCCGACCGCAGCTTTTTATAAAAATCAAAACATTTGAAGAGGGGAAAACATTATGGTTCGCGTCTGTGGTATTTTATGTACTAGAAAAATTATTTTTCAACATATCCAGCAAGAAGAATAATTTATTTTTGATAAAAATAGTGATAGCTGTGATATAACCTCTTATTCGTTGATATTTCACTGGAGACGGACTACGGGCAACGGTTTCTACCGTACCGACCCTGAATAATAAAATCAAAATAAATAATAAAAAATAATAATAAAATATCCGGATGATGAAATTTCCGAAAAATAATAATTCCCGAATTGGAAAATTCCAGAATAATAAAATTCCCAAATAATAAAATTCCCAAATATAATACAAATCATGCATAATAATATTTCCGAATTGGAAAATTCCTGAATAATAAAATTCCTGACTAATAAAATTCCCGAAATATAAAACTCCCGAATAATAAAATTTTTGAATTGAAAAGAAGAATAAAATTCCTGAATTGAAAAATGCCAGAAATATAAAATTCCCGAATAATAAAATTCCCCAATTTGTAAAATTGCCGAATAATAAAATTTCCGAATAGTAAAATTCTTGAATAATAAAATTCCTGTATTGGAAAATTCCTGAATAATAAAATTTCCGAATTATATAAAGTTTCCGCATAGTAAAATTTCTGAATTAGAAAATTCCCGAATAATGAAATTCCCAAATTGAAAAATTCCCCAAGAACAAAATTCCTGAATTGGAAAATGCCCATATTATAAAATTGCCGAATAATAAAATTGCGAAATATTAAAATTCCTGAATTTTAAAATTCCCTGATAATAAAATTACCGAATTGGAAAATTCCCGACAGTTTATAATATTACTGAATTTAAACATTCCCGAATAATAAAATTTCCGAATTGCAAAAATTTCCGTATAACAAAATAATTCCCAAATTATGAAATTCCCAAATTGTAAAATTCCCAAATAACAAAATAATTCCCAAATTATAAAATTCACGAATTGGAAAATTCTTGAATTATAAAATTCCCAAATAATAAAAATTCCTTAATTGGGAAATTTCCAAAAAAATTATGGAATTGGAAAATTCCCGACAGTTTATAATATTAATGACTTTGAACATTCCCGAATAATGAAATTCCAGAATTTGAAAATTTCTGACAGTATATAATATTACCGAATTTGAAAATTGGAAAATTTCTGAATAATAAAATTCCTGGATTATAAAATTTCCGAAAAATAAAATTCCCAAATTGTAAAATTCCCGAATAACAAAATAATTCCCAAATTATAAAATTCCCAAATTGAAAAATTCCCGAAGAACAAAATTCCTAATTTGGAAAATGCCCGAATTATAAAATTCCCGAATGAAAAACTTGCCGAATGATAAAAATTCCTGAATTATAAAATTCCCGAATAATAAAAATTCTTGAATAATAAAATTCCTAAATGGAAAAATTCCCGAATTGGGAAATGCCGGAATTATAAAATTATTAAATAAAAAACCCATTTTAAACATGAACGCGGCACAAAGTTTCGTTACGCGGAACCGAATCCTGAAGCACATTGTTCCTCTATTCCGACCTATGATGAGATCATGATGAAATAAAGTTGTTTTATTTTAAAAAAAGCTTGAAATACTACCGCGACATCGCCATGGAAGAGAATATAAATGTTATGGTTGAAATGTCACCCAAATGATTTACCGAAAGGAAAAGAATCACCGTACCTACGTCCTGACACATATTTTGCCTCAGAAAAATCAATATTAGACTCCATTGTCAATATACGATTAACTCAAAGCGCTGATTAATATACAGTTTTCTTTTCTCTGAGAGCTACTATTGCTACGGCTAAACGTGCCAAGGTGAAGAACGAGAGTGACAGGCCGCTACGCAACGTCGATCCTCCCGGAAGGTCTGTCCTACTTTTCCGACCCAGTTGACCAATGACAGCGCAGCTTTCTCGCGCCAAACGCGGACACACTGAACGTGAACCCGCGGGAACTCCAATTTGAATATGGTCGCTGAAAGTCGCGTCAATCGGCCTAGCGACAGAATAGAGAAAAGTAATTAGAGAAAAATCAGATCTCAACACTTTGGGCGTATGTAAGGTTATATAGCTTCCTCTCGGTAATTTAAGTAACCGCAAGAGGGCGCTTTTTTTATTTCAGCCCTTTGCCGATACTTAAAATTCACTCTGACACCACCGGAGTACCGGCGGTACTCGCTGAGAACAGGTCTTCAAGTTAATATGTTGAAAAAGGACAGAGCGATACTCTGCTGCTTCTCTCTATCTCTGAAAAGTATGGCTTTTGTGGCTCTGCGTTAGATGATGACAACGTCACGGTGGGACTTCCCCTCTCATTCCTTTTTATCATGGGTGGTGTACTGTGTCCTTGCGTCTTGGCTCTCTCTCTCTCACTCTGTTGCTGATTATTGGCTTACTCAATAAGCCAGAAAAGGACAGCGCTATTGTATACCCACCTCTCTTTCTACTGAACACAACCACCTACTCACTAGGCCAGAAAGAGACAGTGTGGTTTGGTGAACTCTCTCCTCTCACTCTGCCTTGTCATAGTGGATTGGTATTGACATGGCGAATATTCGCGTTAATTTATTGTGAATTAAATTGTATCCATTTATGTTGGAGGAAACCCCGGTACCGGTAAGGTTACGTTTCACTGGCAGATGAGAAACACCTCGTCACAAGATTCACATTCAACCCCAAGACATTCTAGTGAGTTTCGACATAGTGTCTCTCTTTACGAAAGTACCAATCTCTAATACAATTCAATTACGCGGACGTTTTCGTTGTAAAAACGCAGGCCATATAGCGCGCGATTGTTCTGTCAAGTCTGGAATAATATATTATAAATGCAATGAAATCTAGCATGAATCTAAAAATTGTTAAAAACCGTGAAAGCTGCCAAAAGGCAAAATGAAATTGACTGGAATTGTTCAGAGAAGAAGAACCCAAAGTAAGAAAAGGAAATTGAAGTCGATGATGTCGAAATTGATGCATTTATAGGTCCAGGAAATTTGGACTGTCTAATTAAAGAATCAGTGGTTTTTAAACAAGGTTTTAATGTAATTTTAATGCCTGACGAGATTAAAGGTTTTGGAGGAGGCGTAGTAACTTCAGTTAGAATTGTACTCAAAAATTTAATTGTAGACGGTTGTGAAGAGAATGGTATCCGTTTCCGTGTTATCAAAGACGATGCTCAGTGTTAAGAAGTTATTTTAGGTACGAGCTTGACAGATTTACCTACATTTGCGTACTTTCGTTGCGATTAGCAGTTCAGTTTCGTACGACAAAAAGATATCCAGTTTCAGTAATTTTCACAGATAGAATCGAAAAGCTCAGATCGCTTTGTTCAAATTCAACTATATGGGCGTGAAGCATATTTTCCGCTTCAGAATTGTAGTTATACGACAGCAGTCGTACCAAAGGAAATGATTTTGAATAAGGCGATAGCAAATAAGGGGTCGGGCATAAATTACGTAACGCAATTCTCCAACAATTTTGACCCCCCCCTCCCCTATGTAACGCTTTTTCCGACTTTTCCTGTAGTTTTTCACCATTGGGTAACACTAAGCTGGAACCCCCCCCCAGAAAAGTGTTACGTAATTTATGCACGACCCCTAAGGAGAACGGGCCTGAGATGCGAAATTCCCGGAAATCGGTGAAATCTTATCATAATAATCGTTCCGAAAGAGTAAAAGTTAGCAATCGCAAGCGGTCTGATACCCAAGTTATCTTGTATTTTTCCCAAAAACGCAAAAATATACGTAAAATCGACGAAAGCAGCAATTTTTCTTGTATATTTTTACAAAAAACAATGTATTTTCATGTCCGTTGAACTTACCCAGCATATCTATATGTTGTTGGGGTAGTTGAATCGAAATCCGGGATCCAAATATTCAAGTTAGCTTGTATTTTTCTAAAAAACGCAAAAATATACGTAAAATCTACGAAAACAGTGATTTTTCTTGTATATTTTTACGAAAAAAAATATCTTCATGTTCGGTGGACTTAATCAGCATATCTATAGGTTTTTGGGTTCGCTGAATATGAACGTTCTCTACAACTTTTCTGATTCTTAGTTCAGGAATAAATTGTTCTATAGTTGGAATTGTTGAAACTATTTTTTTTTAAAGAACACATTTTCTTAATAAATAACTATATATGACGACTATTAACACTTATTTATAAAACTGAAAACAGTAGAGTTGTAGATGACTTTTGTTCTCTCCTATTTTATGACTCATTTGCAAGAAACATTTTTCCTACTTGCCCTCGCTTTTTAGAGCTGGTGGAGATAAAGAGAGATTTTTCCGTCTGCTCCCTGACACTCTTTCCTCTAACCGCCCAGTCGCACTTCAAAGATACTTGAAAATTCCCGCTCTTTCCGTGTTATAGCGCTCCTTTTGAACCTCGCATTCTGCTGCGGTATTAATGAAAACTCTGTTCAAGTTTAAAGAATAATTCAGAGTTTGAAATAGCCATAAGTTGAGAATTATATAGTGAAGTGTAAATAATATATAAATAACTTTGTTATATTGTCGGGGGTCGCTTTCAGGGATTATCTTTCGTATGAAATATCAACTTTGAGGCATAAATTTACTATAGCCAGTAAATTACTGAATACAAATATGAATTATATTCTAAAAATACAATACAAATTAAATGTTGAAAAGAAACATATTCAGACTCTTCAATTATTAACATTGTTTTGCGTAGCACGGGGGATCTCGCACTACACGCGAGTCCTCTCTCGTTTCGCGCCGTCAGTCAATCAGAAGCCGAGACTGCTCTTCTCGCATGGGCCGGACGCCTGTGTTATGACGGCCTGTGCATCGTGCAGTCAGTTGATCTTCGACTATCGCATCTGACCGTAAGAAGGTCTGGCTGTACCCAGAAGACAGTTGACCTGTATCCTACTACCCAACAGTTGAGCCGCTCTCAGCTTTCACTCGATTTTGCACTTTCTGTAAGGGACGCCTCGCTTGCTCCCACTTCGAACGTGCCGAATGAAATTCGCTACACAATAAAACAATTCAATCACAGCGAATCTAAAAAATTCTTTGAATCCACGTTCGATCTGGACCCTTGATTTTTCTCTCATTTCCACTGTACTCGAGGATTCTGGAACCAAAGTAGCTGAGAAGTCTAGCGTATTCAAGGATTCATCATCTCGGCCGAAGTGCATCCACAATTGCGTTCGTATCCCTAATCACTCCGCTACTCTCTCGTGGCCAGAAGGGATATATTTATTCTTGTGTTATTAATTTTTTAACCATTAATCGGTGTTTCTCCGTATATCAATTTTGGTGTTAATATTATTATTTTTTTATTTGAAAGATATTAACAGTAATAATCTCAAGAAGAAATTTCTTCATCATCATATTGTTTTTATCAAAATTTCTTGCAATATAACTCAAAAAACGTAAAATTATGGAAAATTGTAGAAAACATTCTTTCAACAAATAATTTGTTTATAACAAAATTTTTTGTTTATTATATAATATTGGAACATCTTTAACTAATATTACTCTATGAAAATTAGGCGATTTCAACCATTTTCCTGTCATTGACGAACACTGGGAACGTCAAATAGAAAAAATGGCAATTTTTTTCGTCATTTTTGTTTATTTATAAAAAAATGGAAAGCCTAATTCAAAAATCAGACTCGACAACTCTCTTAGAAATCTTATCTTATCTTTTAAGAGTCAAAAACACTCCCCTAAAGTTTCATAAAAAAAATTGCCTCTGTCTCCGCATCGTAGATATAGCTAAAAATCATCAAAATCGAAGCACTTCACATTTGAACGCAGCGAAAATTTTTTTTTTTAGATTTAAATTATCAATAAAAATAGCTCAAAACAAGTCGATTTGTACCTGTATAGCGATAATCCCATTAAAATATTGTTTACCCTCCCTAATTGACTTTGAAGTTTCAAAAAATCGAAAAAAGTCAATGAGAATGTATTTGCATATGTTGCAACAATAATATATGAGGAATGTTGACATTCAAATAATTTTTATTGACTTTGAATTACAAGAAAATATTTTAAAATGATATATTGCCCTTTATTTGACAATAAAATTAATTTTCGGTACATAAATTATTAGAAAAAATAGTTCGAAGCAAGTAGATTTGTACCAACATAGCAAAAAATAATTCGCACAAAAGTAGGTACACTGGAAAACATTTTTACCTTATTTAGACACCAAAAATTAAATTTCTCGTGAAATAAAAAGCAATATATCACTTTTAGATATTTTCTTATAATCCAAAATCAATAAAAATGATTTTAATATCGACATTCTGCAATATATTATTGGTGTAACATATTGAAAATACATTCTTCTTGACGTATATCACACATTATATCGTCAAATAGTCCAGAAATTTATATATTTATATACAGTAAAATAGTAAGTATACTTCCCTCGAAAAAGTAACCGCAAAGTAACAATACTGCGGCAAAAAGTAACCAAAAAGAAAGATTTTTTACCAAAAAAAAGACGAAGTTTCCACTAAAATTATAAATCTTCAACAAAAAATGCGTGTTCAAGAAAGTAGTTCAACTTTTAACAAAATGATTGAATTTTTCTGACTAAAAAAGATGAATTGTTAACGAAAAGTCAATCATAGTTTCAGTCCATTCCGAGGCTATTTTATTGTTTGTATTATTCATGGTTTAGATTGTACACCCAACTAGCACCTTTATGCGTGTATTTTGTTTTGCGAGTCGAAAATCATGTCCGAGTTAAGAAGTATTTCGTTGTACGGTGGAGAGTCATTGTTGTAACGTCAGTCCCACCAAAACTTCTGTTACAGGGTAGGGGGGGAGGCATGGAAAGGAGACCGAGAGTCGCAAATGGTTGATGTTTTACAATAATTTAAAGGGGTTTCAAGGGATTTTGTATATTTTATGGCATTTAAAAGATCCCGAAGAATTTTTAATTGATTTCAATAATTCAAAGGTATTCCAAAGGATTTAGATGATTTTAGGGTATGTTAAGGAGATTTAGAAAGTTTGAAGGGACTTCAAAAGATGTCCAAAAGTTTGAAATATTTTAGAGTATTTTACAAGATATCAAGGAATTTTTAATTAATTTCAATAGTTTGCATGGATTTCAAAGGATGTGGGATATTTTAGGGTATTTGAAAAGACTCCAATACATTTTTGAAAGCTTCAAAAATTTGCAAGGAGTTTCAAAAGATTTCAAAGGATCTGAAATATTTTAAGGAATTTTAAAAGAGTAAAAAGAATTTTTAATTGATTTCAGTAATATGAAGGGATTTCAAAGTATTTGAGATACTTTAGGGTATTTTTAAAGATTCCAAGGAATTTTTAATTCATTTTAATAATTTGAAGAGATTTCAAAGGATGTGGAATATTTAAGGGTATTTAAAAATATTTCAAGGCATTTTTAAGAGCTTTGAAAAGTTTCAAGGGGGTTTGAACGATTTCAAAGGATCTGAAATATTTTAAGGAATTTAAAAAGAGTAATAGGAATTGTTAATTGGTTATAGTAATATGAAGGGATTTCAAAGTATTTGAGATATTTTAGGCTATTTTAAGAGATTACAAGGAATTTTTAATAGATTTCACTAGGAAGGTATTCTAAAGGATTTTTATGATTTTAGGGTATTTTTGAAAATTTCAAGGATTTTTAAAGAAATTTAGAAAGTTTTAAGAGACTTCAAAAGATGTCCAAGGGTTTGAAGTATTTTCGGGTATTTTAAAAGATTCCAAGGTATTTTTATTTGATTCCATTAGTTTGAAGGTTTTTCAAAGGATTTTGAATATTTTAAAAGATTCTGAAGAAATTTTAATTGATTTCAATAATTCGAAGGTATTCCAAAGGATTTGGATCGCAAAGGATGTGGAATATTTGAGGGTTTTTAAAAAGATTCCAAGGCCCAAGTAGGATATTATCCCTAGGATACCTATAGGGCGTTTCTAAGATATTCAAATGTCCCAACTAGGATATTAAATCCCCAGGATACCCAGGATAAATATGGGACGTATCTGGGATATTCCAAAGTCCCAAGTAAGGTATTAAATCGCCAAGATGTACAGGATATCTACGGGATGTTTCAGCGATTTTCAAATGTCCCAAGTTCGATATTAAATGCCTAGGATATCCAGGATATCTATGGGACGTTTCTGGGATATTTAAATGCCCCAAACAAAGTATTATATCATCAGGATATTTTGGGAATATCCCTGGGATATCCGTATTTCTGCCATGCGGGATATCCGGCGGTTCATCCCAGAGATATCCCCTGGATATCCAGGATATTTATGGGACATTTCTGGGATATTCAAATGCACCAAGCAAGATGTTCAATCCTGAGGACATCTTGGATATCTATAGGTCGTTTTTGGGATATTTAAATGACTTAAGTAAAATAATAAATTCCCAGGCTATCCAGGATTTAAATATCCCAGAGACGACTCATAGATATCCTGGATATCCGTCTCATAGATATCCGATGGGTTATCCCGTGGATATCCCCAGGATATCTATGGGACGTTTCTGGGTCATTCAAAGGTCTAAGTAGGTTATTATCTCCAGTATATCTATAGGACGTTTCTAAGATATTCCAATGTCCGAAGTAGGATATGAAATTTCCAGGATATCCAGGATATCTATGGGACCTTCTGGGATATTCAAATGTCTGAAGTAGGATATTATCAACACGATATATATATATATATATATATATATATATATGACGTTTCTAAGATATTCAAATGTCCCAAGTAGGATATCAAATCTCCAGGATATACAGTATATCTATGGGATATTTTTGAAATATTCAAATGTCCCAAGTAGGATATCTTTTGGACATTTCTGGAGTATTTAAAGGTCCAAGTAGAATAATAAGTTCCCAGGATTACCAGGATGTGAATATCCCAGAAACGTCTCATAGTTGTCCTGATATCCGAGGGATATTCTGGATATCTATGGGACGTACCTGAGGTATTTTAATGTCACAAGTAGGATATGCAATCCCTAGGATATCCAATATATATGTGCGAAATTTCTGGGATATTAAAATGTCCAAAGTAGGATATTCAATCCCCAGGATATTCAGGATATCTATGGGACGTGTCTGGGATATTTAAATGTCCCAAATAGGATAGTAAATTTCCAGGATATCTAGGATTTGAATATCCCAGAAACGACTCATAGATATCCTCACTTTTTTCAGCCAATTCAGCTCAACTAACTTTTTAGCCTTTTCATCTTCAATCACTTTTCAGCCTTTTTATCCTAAATCACTTTTAAGCCTTTTTTTCTCAAATCATTTTCAGCCGTTTTATTTCAAATCACTTTTTATCCTTTCTATTTCAAATTGCTTTCAGCTTTTTCATCTCAAATCGCTTTTTAGCCCTTTCTCTTCAATCACTTTCTTTCCTTTTTTCTCAAATCACTTTTTAGCATCTTTATCTCCAATCATTTTTTATCTGAAATCACTTTTTAGCCTTTTTTATCTCGAATCACTATTTTGCCTTTTTTATCTCAAATCAATTTTGAGCCTTTTTATCTTAATAAATCACTTTTCAGCCTCTTTTTGTCGAATCACTTTTTGACCTTTTTATCTCAAATCAATTCTTAGCTTTTTATTTCAAATCAATTTTTATCCTTTTTACCTCAAATCACTTTTAAGCATTTTCATGTTAAATCACTTTTAAGCCTTTTGATCTCACATCACTTTTTAGCCTATTTACCTTAAATCACTTTTTAGCCTTTTTTCTCAAATCACTTTTCAGCCTTTCTTCTCAAATCACTTTCTAGCCTTTCTTTCTCAAATTACTTTTTAGCCTTTTTATCTCGAATCACTTTTTAGCCTTTTCATCTCGAATCACTTTTCAGCCTTTTATCTCAAATCACTTTTGAGACTTTTTATCTTCATAAATCACTTTTAAGCCTTTTGATCTCACATCACTTTTCAGCCTTTTTTCTCAAATCACCTTTTAACCTTTTTCTCAAATCACCTTTTAGCCTTTTTATCTCAAATAACTTTTTGCCTCTTCATCTCAAATCACTTTTTAGCCTTTTTATCTCAAATCACTCTTTAGCCTTTTTATCTGAAATCCCTTTTTAGCCTTTTTATCTCAAATCACTTTTAAGCCTTTTGATCTCACATCACTTTTTAGCCTTTTTATCTTAAATCACTTTTTAGCCTTTTTATCTTAAATCACTTTTCAGCCTTTTTATCTCAAACCACTTTTTAGCCTTTTTTCTCAAACCACTTTTTAGCCTTTTTATTTCAAATCACTTTTCAGTCTTTTTTTCTCAAAACACTTTCCAGCCTTTTCTTCTCAAATCACTTTTTAGCCTTTTTATCTCAAATCACTTTTTAGCCTTTTTACCTGAAATCACTTTTCAGCCTTTTCATCTCAGATCACTTTTAGCCTGTAGTTTATGGACGGCCTCTAAACAGAATCTCACAGAAGTTTCATTTGTTCCCACAAATAGGAGATAGTTATAAACAATTATAAATTGTTTAAACAACTATGTTTGTTAACTTGCATTATTTATTACTTCACTAAGTAAAAAGTGGGTTACAAGTTAATCATTCCAGAAGAAACCGCTACTATATTTCATTAATAGGCAAGAAGATAGCTATAGACAATAATACAAACTTTTGGAAACTATTTGCGTTCAAAAAACGAAAAAAAATCATAATCATCGCCAAAAACTCGCAAAATCCATTTTTTTACTCAGGGTTTTTTTTTGATTCTATAAAACGATTTCATGGGAGTAATATGTCAAAAGTAACATTTCATTCGTATTCTATGGTTAATTGTCAAGAGAAACGTTGAATTTAAACTCAATTCAACTAATATTGAGGATTCTAAATAAAATTTACAAAAACTTCTTTTTTTCCTTATAAACTTCATGGGGTTTGCGCCAACTCTTAATATCTTTAAAAAAAGGAAATTTATTTTTGTGTGGATTCGAACAAATATCCGGGCCTTATTCATAAAAATTCAAGCGAAAAAAATGTTGTATCACGCTATTCTGGATTGATAGGGGTTTAAAGTAAGAAGCGAGTAGGCATTCATGGAGATGATGAAGAGCTTGAGAAGATACCTGGATAAGAATAGGTTGAAGCTAAATGCCGAAAAGTCCAAGGATGTGGTGTTCAGGAAAGGAGGTGGAAGGGGTAAGGGAGGGGAATGGAAGTGACAGGGAAAGGCGGTGCAGCAGATGAAAGCGTTTGTGTACCTGGGCTTTTTGTTTCGAAGAAATTGGGGAGTGGGTGGTCACATAAAAGAGAGAGTGAGAGAAAACATGGTGATGAGGCAGGCACGGGGGTTGAGAAAGAAGTTATTTGCAGATGATTTTTGTAGGAAAATGAAATTGTTTGTCACGCTAGTAATGAGTGCGCTATTTTATGGAGCAGATGTGTGGGGATGGAAGGAAAGTGAGGTGAATAGGACACAGGAGAGGTATGTAAAGAACATACTGAGGTTGGTGAGGAATACACGTGTAAGTATGAGGAAAAGTTGTTGAAAGAGGGAAGGAAGTAAGATGGTTAGGGAGTGTTTGTGGGAGAAGGAGAACAGAGTGGGAGAGGGAAAGATGAAGGTTGAAAGAGAAAGGTATTTTACAAGGGATGGGCTTCAGACGGATGAAGTGAGAAACAAGCATCAGGAGGGGAGAAGGTGTATGAGGTGGTGAAAAAGAACGACATAGGGAGAAATACAGAAGAAAGGGAGGAGAGTATATGAGGGTCAAGGTTCAATGTGAATAACGGGTGGAATGTAAAAGAGAAGAAATTCCTGAAATACTGTGGAGGTCTTGATTTGTTCTGAGTAAATTAACTAGGAAAAATATCTATATTCTTCTTATGAGTTGAAACTTCACCCCTCTGAATCAAAAACTCCGCCACTACCTCCCTACTATGATTATTACCACTTAAAAAATCCTTAATAAGAGTTCCATTTCACCACTCACCTCCATGTACCTAGGACCAAACATATTCATATTTCCCACACTTGAATACAACTACAAGAACCCCACCACTCCCATGTATGTTTTTCTTTCCAACCTACCCACAAAAAACCGAAGCAATCAACATTCCCATTAAAATGCAGCTTCTTCTACATTTTACAAATTGTAAGTTTCCGATTCATGTGAAAAATGACAGATGACACTTCCATTGGCAACTTCTTCGCCACTCATACCACCACCCATCCTTTCCCTTCTTCATGATAAGAAGGTATCCAATAGACCCTCCCGAAACTGCCTCCTCCCTATTCAAACCACAGGCGCCCATGGTTAAAGCAACAAGACGACATCACAAATGTCAGTTTGAAAAGGGAAAACCCCGCCTCCGCTGTAATGTAATCGACGTTCACACTACTAGAACACTCACCCAACTCGTCCAAATTGACAGAACAGCACCCGCCACAGCACCTGTTTGATGCCTCCTTGCCCTGGCCAGACCCACACCGTTCCATGTTATATTTATCATTTCCATTTTCCACGCGTGATCCAGCATCCCACATCCAAATACACAGACCCGGCTTAGCATCCCTCTTGCAAAAGTGGCTCAGTCCTCCCGGTCCAGCACCCCTCCCGCACCAACGCTGGCAAGGCAGGAATTCCGGATGAAGTCATCAAAACATTTCAAAAACTTAGCACGGACACGAACCACTTTCACTGTAGAATGTTCTCTAGTAATACCTGTCGCATTGAAAGAAACTTCCTGAGCCATCAGCAAGCAAGCAACTAAAAACCTAAAGAGTGGCAGAAGGTAGCTTTAAGCCTCTAAAAAAGCATCCAGAGACGACTATTGTCACCTTTAATGATTGCGGCCGCTGTGTAAGGATAAGAGCGGTAAAAGACCAACTGACAAGTTCACCCTAAAAGGAGTTTGAAAATAAAAATAATAAGAAGATTTAACGTGTAGGCTTGATCTACTGCATGTACAAGTTAAATATGCCTACCGTTTTTAAATATACTCAACTTCTAGTAATGTACGCGTAATACCACCCGTTAGAAAGTCATTTCCTCGCTGCGAACACCGCACAAAGCAAGCGACATAGTAAAAATATTCCATTTTAAACAAGATAGGTGAATTTTTAACCAAATAGTTGAATTTGGAACCAAAAAGATTAAATTTATACCAAGAAAGACGATTTTTCAACAAATTACATGAATTCTCAACCAAATAGTTGATTTTTGATCTAGAAAATATCAGTTTTCAACCAAAAATGGAATTGTTAAATTTTCGTTAAATAAATTATTTTTCGAGAAAAAAAAAAAAATTTTAAACTAAAATGATGAATGTTTAACTGAAATAGATTTATTCTGATCCAAAAGGATGCATTTTTAACAAAAGAATAACTTTCAACCAAGCAGTTTTTATCTTCAACCTAAAAGATGAAATTTCAACTAAAATGATGAATACTTAATTGGAATACTTAAATTTTAAACCAAAAACATAAATTTTCAAACAAGAAGGTTAATTTTGAAACATAAAGAACAATTTTCTACCAAAAAAAAAGTTTTTTTCAAGAAAAGAGATGAATTTTCAACTAAAGAAAAGACAAACTTTCAACCAAATAGTTTACTTTTCAGTTAAAAAAATTAATTTTCAACAAAAACATTTCCTACAAAAAAAAATAATTTTCAGCCAAAGTGATAAATTTTTAAATGAAATGATGACTCTTTTACTGATCTTTTACACGAATTTTTAACGAAATATTTGATTTTTTAACAAAAAATATCAGTTTTCAACATAAAAATTAAATTTATCAGTTTCACTGTTCGGTTAAAAAAAATAATTTTCAACCAAGCTTATAAATTTTCAACTAAAATGATCAATCATTGACTGTAATAGTTTGATGTTCAACTAAAAATGGTAATTAATCAACTTGAAATTGGATGGCTCAATTTTAAATTTTTTATTTATGTTCAACTAGAGAGATGAATTTTTAACCACGATGTTAGAATATTCAATTGAAATAATTACATTTTCAGTTCAAGAAAAATTAATTGTCCGTCAAAGAAACAACGAATTTTCAACAAAATAGCTCACTTTTCAACCAAAGAGGTAAATTTTCAATTGAAATGATGAATCTTGAACCAACAAAAATTAATGTTTAACAAAAGAGTTTGAATTTCAACTCACAAAATTAAATTTGAATTCCAAAAAAGATGCATTCTAAACGCAAAATCAAGTAGTTGTTATCCCAAACGAAAAAATTAATTTTTAATCAGAAATAGTTGAATTTAACAAAAAAAAAACTACTTTTCGACATGAGTTTAATTTTCAACTTAAAAAGATTTTTCAGTCGTCAAGGGAGAGAAACAATTGCAAACAATATATATATATATATATATATATAATATTGATATATGAAAGGAGCGAGGACAGAAGTTTAATCCACTTTTTTAGAAAACCTTGTCATTGCAATATTTTCTTCAACAATATTTTTTCAAAATATTTTAGTTTCGAATCTTATTTAGGAAGAAAAAGGCAAGTTATTTTAGAAAAAGATTATTAACTAATTCATAATAGCAGAAAATTGTAATAATTTGTGTGAATAAATATCTTCTCAATATATTCAGAAATCAGTAAAGGCTCGTACGAAATTATGGATCTATTTTTATTTTAATCTGTTCACAAAAAAAAAGATATTTTAAAAACCATACGGGAGGCTCTTTTTAAACCTTTCATATATTTTATTAATCTGTCTTAAAATAATAGAAGTTCACGAGAAAGGTATTTCAGGGATCACAGTGTTTCAACAGTTCAATTGTATGAAAAATAGGGGAATGTTTCTTCCAAATACGGATTTTTTTCTTTTTAAAATACCAGTGTAATGAACGCTAATTCCGTTAAATAATAGAAAAAACAGACGTTTGCAGAAGTAGTGTAACATTGTTTAATTTTGTAAATAATATTTCCAATTGTTAAATACTTGTTAAAATCACATAAAGACCATCGAATTGTTAAAAACAATGAATATTTTGTGTACTTCATCCATTGAGCTCGAATTCTTTGAAATTTTGAAATATTTTAATACATTTAAGTACTAAATTTTAGGGTCAAAAATTGGACAACTTTACTTTTTCACTGAAATAGATGTAAAAGAGTGAATTAAACTCAATTTCATCAAAAAAATAGACAGGCAAACGACCCCCCCCCCTTTTTCTTTTTACTAGGAAATGGAGACAAATTATAAAAAAGTATTAATATTTGACAGATTGCAAAAAATTATATATGTACTTTGAAATTTAGACAATTTAGACTGAAATGACATATTTTCAAAAGCATGATGCACAATTTCTAAATTGTCAATTTTTAAAGACTTAGTTTCATGATCCTGATTTAGGAATACTTCAATTTTACACCAAGTTTGGAGTTGATTAATTTTTAAAGGTTCAATTAGGATTGAATTCATTTTTGTTCAAGCTTCCAATTAGAAATCATATAATTTTCAACGTTTTTAGAATGATTAAACTTTGAAGGTTTGCAATATTTAAAATTCTTCAATTTTCACCGGTGGAAATGACAGTTTTTCAGAAATCTCATTTTTACATTCTCATTCATGAGAGTGTAATGTAATCGTCCAAATTTGCGATCTCTGGTTTTTAACGGATCTTTCAGAAACGAGCGTGGAGCGCGAGGTTTACAGGATTTTTAAACCAAATATCGAGCGCGAAGCGCGAGTGTCTTGATGATAATGTGTTCCTTAAGGTCGATAGAACCTTGAGTAGATTAGTTCTCCTGTTTATGTAAAATTGGCACAAATAAAACAAAAGCAGGTCATAACGATGAAGTTTATTAAGAGAGTATTTGCCTGCGAAGCGCGTAATAGCGAGTAAACGAAGTGCGAAAACCTAGAGGAACCGAGCTTCAAGCGGCAGGTAAATGTGTCCGAGCGCGTAGCGCGAGTGGAACACATTATCGAGCGCGAAGCGCGAGATGAATACCAAATCGAGCGCGAAGTGCGAGATCCAACAGGTGCGCGCCCTAGGCGCGCTCAAACTAGCGAGCGAAGCGCGCGATGAGAATATGCCCGCGAAGCGGGAACAGATTTTTTTTATTATTTTGAACGGAGTGTCTACAGGTACTGAAAAAATAAGGCTATTTGTACAGAAATTTCGATACAAAAAGCTTCTTTTTTAGCCCCCCCCCCCCTTCGTATCGAAAAAATGCGGCTATTTGTACTGACATTTTGGTACAAGTTGCCACAGTCTATGTTCAAAATCTTGAAACCATTCTCATATTATTTTTGAATTTTTTTCCAGAACTTTTAAATATCTTTTTCAAAGATTTCCATTTTTCCTAATTTTTTTGTAAAATCCTGCAAAAAAAATAATCTCAAAATCTTCCAGATTTTGTTAACAATTGTATAAATGTTTTGAAATGTTTGAAATATTTTTATATTTTCTCCTCAAATTGTGTAATTTTTTAAAATAAAATGTTAAAAATTAATTTATGAATCATCATACCTTTCAATTTTCTTTTAAATTATTTCAAATCTTTTCAAATTTTTTCATAACTTTTAAATATCTTTTCAAATTATTCCTATTTTTCCTAAAATTGTTGTGAAATACTGCACAAAATTGCCTCAAAGTCTTCCAGATTTTTTTACAATTTTGTAAGCGTTTTGAAAGTTTTTAATTATTTGTAAACATTATATTTAAATTATGTAATTTTTCAAAGTAGAAAGTCAGATTAAATTGAAAAATAAAAAAAAACCTCAATTCTCTTTTAAATTTTTGAAAATATTTTCAAATTGTGTTCGAGATCTTTTCAAAACTTTTAAATATCTTTTAAAATGATTCTCATTTTTCCAAAAAGTTTTGCAAAATTCTGCAAACAAAATTCCCATAAATTCTTCCACATTTTTTTGGTACAATTTCGTAAATTTTTTGAAATGTTTTGCGATTTCAGTGCAATAATTAAATTGATGATAAAATCATTCTTACTCAGGAGATATAATTTTGAATATTTCTGACTTCAATCAGTTTGGGCGCGTGACTAACACAGCGGGACAAGTGGAAGCAAAAAAAAGTACACTTTCTATGACAATAGTAATTTCAGAAGCAAGCCGAATATCCGAAACAGATGTGCTTGAACGAAGCAGGGCCGTCTCAACGTCTTGAAGATGCATTTATGGAGCGGATCCTCAAAAAATCGAAACTCAATTGCAAATAAAAAACCCGATTAAAAATATTTTCGATAAAAAAAAATTTGTAACAAAAAATTTCTTCTAACCCTCCTGCAATCCTGGATATCTCTCAGAATGGCTTCAATTTTTTTTTTGTGAAATTCAGGTTATTTTTTAAAATTTTAGAAATCTTCACAAATATTTATGGAAGCATGACTTTTCAGAATGAAAAATTATTAGAAATTTCCCAAAGAATATTTACGACATTTTTATATTGTTTTGAAACCTCTGAAAATACTTAAAAAATGTATTTCACATTTAACAGAATCTATATTTCGTTCTACATCGTTGGAAACTTTTTCAAAACTTGACTTATTTAACAAATATTTTCAGAACTTCTGAATACCTTTTTACATAATTTGAATGTTTCCTGCAAATTGGAAGTAATTGTCTTTAAATTTTGTAGATTATCTTTCCACAATTTGGAAAATATTTTTAAAAAGCCATTGTAATTTCCCCATGAATCTGCAAAAAATTGTCTTATTCTTCTTTACCCTATGAAAATTCTCGAAAAGCTTCCAAATTTTATTTTGAAATCTGAAAAAATTTATTATTTGTTGAGAATTTCTTGAAATGTTTCCAAACTGTAAATAATTTTTCAATTTTTTTCAGCACTTGGTAAATATCTTTTAGAATGATTGGAATCGTTCATGAAGTATGAAAAAAAATGTTTTCAAACGTTTACATTTCTCATTCATACCTCAAAATGCATTATTCGTAATAAAAAATTACTTCCATTTTTTTACATAATTTTTTTTACATAATTTGAATCTTTCCTTTAATTTTTTTTTCACATTATTTGAATGTTTCCCGCAAATTGGAAGCAATTGTCTTTAAATTTTGTAGATTATATTTCGACAATTTGGAAAATATTTTTAAAAACCCATTGTAATTTCCCAATGAATCTGCAGAAAATTTTCTAATTCTTTTTCAACCTATGAAAATTCTCGAAAAGCTTCCAAATTTTATTTTGAAATCTAAAAAAATTTATAATTTGTTTCCGTGGTCGTCTTGGCTCCTCGCCTTCCACTACGTTCAATCGGTGTTTTGTGCTCTCCAAACGTCGTCTCTCCACCGAAGCTGAATCCTGGCTACCGCAAATCATCTCGCCAATCGACCACCGGATCTCTCCGAGAAGGAATCTCCACTACTCGGTTAAGAGCCACGTCCAGGACCACTCTGCCGTCCACGCGGCTACCCCTCATGTTAACAGCTCTCCGCCACGGACCAGCAATCTCCTACGTGTAAGTGACACAGTGTTGCCAGATACACCGCATGTCCGCATTTTACACCGTATTTTGAGAATCGAATCCGCAATCCGCCTTTTGCAATGCGGATGGCTCAAAACTCTGCATTTTGAACTTTCGATGGATTCCTCTGCCCAATGATATGATGCAAACGGCGTACGAACGAGGACACTTCTACCAATCACCTGCCAGTACTCAGCCATTCTGTCCAACGTAGACTCGCGCTCTGCGCAGCGTTTTACGGGTTTTACACTGCTAGCTCTTAGAATCTAGATACTCTATCGACATATAGTACTGGACCACTAGCTACGGTCGTCAGAAGCGGAATAGGGAATCGAAAGAGAGGACAAATCGAGAGTCGACTTGTCTTTTTCTAAGGATGGTGATTGGTGAATTTATCCTTTTCTAATGAAAGCAGATAGAAGATACCCCCTATATTAGACCCTAGACCGAATGCAAAGATATTCCGAAAGTGTATACAAAACCTCGATTCAAAAAGGACGCTAAATTATAGTTACAAATTGAAGACATAGCCGCCAGATCGCGGACCGTCGGAGTTTGCGCAGTAGCGTTCATATACATTTTGAGGTCAGGTTAGGTTACATATTAGGCTAACATAACCAAAAAATGTATACGAATTACGAACTCTACTGCGCAAACTCCGACGGTCCGCGATCTGCAGCTCTGGTTTACAAGAAAAGGTACTTTGTTTTTATTTATACATTAGAATGAGTATAATACGGTGCTATTATATAGCTAGAAGACTTTTCTTCAGTTTTTTAATAGCAATATGAATTTTAAACTAATTTTTCAAAAACTCCGCATTAAACAAAAATCTGCATTTTGGAGCCTGCGCCTCCGCAATTCCACAACTCGGGTCTGGCAACACTGTGCCCAGGAGCAATACCAGAAACGATCATGATGTTGGATCAAGATGGATCAAGAGTAGTGATGGGCGCTACTCGGTATTTCACAGTCATGACCAATCCTGACCGGTCATGACGGTAAATGTTGGTAAAACGCGGTCAGAGCCAAATATGTTATTTCAATAAACAAAACGGGAAATCCAGATTAATCTAAGAATCTATACCCCTTATACCGCCTCGCACACTTCGCTTTCTCAATTTTTTCATATGAATTCATTGATCCCCGACTAGAACTGACTGAGTCACGATTACTTACGTCACGACTTTGACAGCTTTGTTGGTTGTGATGTTCCTACTGATAGGCTTTCCCACGCCAGATAGTTGAAGAACGCAGAAAAAAGGCACTAAGAGAAACACCAAACTCATTAATTATCATGTAGAGTTTCTTAAATATTTTGAAAAGCTTGTTTCTTCCAGGCCATCATCGGGGCGCCCCTGAAGCAGCCACTGGGAGTCATAACAAGCAGGAAGATAGTGATGGTGAACTGCGAGATGGACAGGCAGATCTCACAATTCAAGAAGCTGGATAACAAGAAAATATGCGACAAACAATAAACAGTAGAACATCAGTTGTGCCTGCTGAGGATACTTTTGTTAGCGCTAGCAATTTGCAGCCAAGCACCTTAACAGAAATATATTGGGAGAGAATCAAGTGGGATACCAAAATAAAAGAGGAGTTGGTGCGTTTCTGTTATGAAAGTGCAAAGGATAAAATCAAAAGCCAAAAGGGGTACAGCTACAGTAAGAGATATTATCGCTAAAGTGGAGGACAACTGGAATGATGTACTTATTCCATAACGCCAAGCAATAAAGGTTGAACGAAAGTTTTATTTGACATGAAAAACGTAGATAGTAAACATCAGTTAAAGGAAGCGGCACCACATAATCAAGGTGTGGAAATTGATTTTCTTGCGCTACTCAATTATAATTCAGTACCAGCACATCCCCCAGAATCAGATGGCCTTATTCAATTAGAGGCAAAAATAGAGGTTCAGCGACTAAGAAGGAGATTAAAATACCAACGAATGAACAGAGAGGTAAAGCGCCTTTATTTTTTTGCAAAAAACTGGGCAAAATGTGAGAAAAGAGCACCGTCGATTCTTCTTACTTAAGTACTCGCAGCTAGCCACAAGTATAAATAAGTAGAATCTAGAATACCAAAAATGCTCAATAACTGTGAACAGATTGCCTGCGACTGTTTGAATGATTGCCATCAAAATAGAAGTTGAACAGTAGCTTTCTATTGATGAGCTTCCTCTAGCAGTTGTGGATAACGAAGATATGATTAATGCTAAAGTCATAGGTGTGAGGGATAATGAAAATCAAGTACCGGATTCATTAAATCTTCATTTGGACATTATTAACGTTGATTCAAACAGGGAAATCTCAGAAAATCTATGTATATTATATTTATTTCTGTACCTCGGTCTGGGGCTGCTTATTCAGATATTGCAAAATAATGTACACATTTTATTTTTTAAGATTACTTTAATATTTATTTTTTATTTTGCATTACATTTCGTTCTCAGCTACCCTGAAAAATGTATTTATCTTTTTACAATTCATAACATGCTTTGACAATGAAACATACGTATTTTCATTGGCTTGTTCTTATAATTTGAAAAAAGCGTATCCTATTTTTAAAAAATCATAGCGTAAGGTGGTTCTAAGCAAATTTTTAGATGTAATTTTGGCGAAAATTTTTGTTAAATAAAATGTTATTCTAGCTTGTCTCCTTTCCAAAAAGTTAATTTTTTTATTTTCAATATATTTTCATAACAAGAGTTTATAACATATTTGAAGATATTTTTTGGTAGAAGAACTTTTTTTGTCATGTTTTTCGTCTCTTGTGTCGTTTTTCAAAAAATGTAATTGTTATATTTTTCATCATATTTTTTGTGACTAAAAGAAAGTCTAATCGTTCTATCTAAAAATTATTAATAACAAATTTGTAGATCCTTTGTAGGTGAAAAACTTTTGTCGGATAAATTGTTTTCGTACCTTGTGTCGCTATTTAAAAAATTTAATTCTTTTACTGTGAATGTTATCTTTTACGATTAAAACTAAAACTACGCGCCATATCCAAATATTATTGATGAAAAATTTGGATGAGTTTTCAATATTTTTCGGAAGTGCAACTTTTCCTATTCATATTTTTCACAGCATGCGTCGTTTGTCCACAAATTTAATTTTTTAGTTTTTGATGTTATTTTTTACTAATAAAACAGAAACTAAGCAGCACATTCAAAAATGATTCATAACGAATTTGTAGCTGCTTTTTGGGGTAACTATTTTTTGTAATTTATTTTTTTCCATACCTTGCATAGTTTGACCGCCAAATGGAATTTTTGATTGTTTATTATTTTTTGTGCGATCAAAATTTGAATTTTCGATTTTTCAAGAAAATTCAAAAGGTTGTTTTGACAGTCTTTCAAAAGTTATCCGGTATACAAACGACGACAACGACGACAGACCGAGAGACAGCGACGTAAAAACTATTTTTTCTGCTTCAGGGTGCCTCAAAACGTCGGCATTTGAGAGAATCCACGAAAGTCATTTTTCACATAAAATCAATACCTTCTCATTATGATGGGAATGTAATAATTCTGTTACGTCGTAACAATTTATTTATAATTTATTCTTTTTATCTAAGTATTTTTCTACAATATTTCCATTTATTTTTCATGTTCAAGATGTTCAGTGCATCTTGCGTGCACATTGCCTGCAGCCGAAATCACAATAGGATGAATAGATGCATGTTTTACATTCTTCCATATTGTCTTTACTTCATACCTTAGCTCGCTATACTTGTGAATCTTGGTTGTATAGGTTGCCTGCAAATTTCGGTTAAGTGGACAAGGAATGTCGATGACGTAGACTCTTCCACCTTTTTTTTCTCGCATTACGATGTCCGGTCGATTGGCTCGGATGTAATGATCCGTCTGCATAGTAACATTCCAATATAAGATGTAATCTTCGTTCTCTAAAACGGGCATTGGAATGTATCTGTAGAAAGGCATTCATTCTTTCAAGAGTCCTAGGTTTAGGGAAAGCTCTTGATGTATAATTCCCGCCATATCATTATGCATGTGCGTATATTCTCTTTGAGCCATTACGCGACAACAATCAATAATGTGCTCGATGGATTCCTTGGAATCTCCACATAATCGGCACCGGTCAACCACGTCTTGATGTAGCACGTTTTTGCGATAATTTCCGGTGCTGACAACCCTGTCCTGTATCGCAATAACGAATCTTTCCGTTTATGGATACAGGACGCCCTTTCTCAGCCAAATATTGGATGCCTCACTATCCACTTCATTTTGATCTAACGTTTTGGGTTGCCCGCCGTGAATGGCTTTCTGTCTCCATTGCGTTTCTAATCCCTCTATGGTTTCTGCCCTGGTACTCCAGGCCTCCTCTGAGGACAAATTCAAGAGCTTGTAGTCAAGATCAGCTTTACAGATGGTGTTGTAAAGCGTAACATCTCGCTTGCTGTTAAAATGGTCTCGCAACTGTATAACTTGTGACTCACACAGTTTGATGATGTCTACAATGCTCCTACCCCCTCTATGTCGTGGTAGAACTACCCTTTCAAACGCCGAATTAATGTGGTGCATTCGGTGCTTCGTCATTTCTACGCGGATGATTCTGTTTAATCGTTCGAGATCGGTGTTAAACCATTTGTTGAGCCCAAAGGAGTACGTGAGGACAGGGATGGCATGGGTGTTGATTGCCCTGATCTTGCTTGCCGAGTTAAGAGAACTCTTCAGAACCAACCTGAGTGTTGTAGTGAAGGCAGTCGTTAGGTTTTTCTTAACTATCGTATGCTGAATACCCTTAGATTTGAAAATACCCAGATATTTATATGATTCCCCCTCAGCCATTGCCTTGATGTCATTCTCGAAATCGTTCTCTAGCTCTGTGGTCCCTAATTCTCCTCTGGTTAAATGCACTGTTCTGCATTTATCATTTACGGAGCGGGTCCTCAGAAAATCGAAACCCAATTGCAAATATTAACCCGATTAAAAATATTTTCGATATAAAAAAATTTGTAACAAAAAATTTCTTCTAACACTCCTGCAATCCTGAACATCTCTCAGAATGACTTCAATTTTTTTGTGAAATTCACGTTATTTTTCAAAGTTTCAGAAATCTTCACAAATATTCAAAGGAGCGTGATGAATTATTTATTCATTTATTAAACAACTACATAAACAATTCATTTTTAATATCGACCAAGTGTCACCAATAGAATTTGCAACCGAAACTGGCAGTGACTGCACTTTCTATGGGTATTGATAATATTTTTTTTTTAACAATTATTACTTTTTTTGTGGTGAAAAATGATTAACTATTCATTTTTAACATAGACTCAGCTTTCACTTATAAGTTCAGACGATGCTTAGAAGTTCAAAAAAAAACTTCAAAATAATTTGATGTTTGTAAGTTGAACAAAATGTATGTTCTGCGGAAATTGAAAAGATTTTGTATTTTGAGTAATGAGTTTATAGGCTAAAATCGAAAAAAATTTAACATTCGAAAAGATTGTCGAAAATCAGAAAAAAGATTGTAGAATGTTTAAAGGCACTTTTTATGCAAAATTTTTTCAAGAAAAATGAGGAAGAATTCGAATCCTTCTGAAAGATATGTTGAAGTTCTGAAAGAAATTCAATAATTATTTGCAGTTCAAACAAATTGTAAAACATTGTAAGCACATTATGAATTTGATATTTCGAAATAAAATTTGCAAGCTTTTTGAGATTTTTGCTAGGTTTCCATTTCTGCGTAAATGAAAATAAGTATTTCTTTGATTAATGCATATCGAATGATAAAATTGAAAAAAATGAAACATTCGA
Organism: Andricus grossulariae; assembly: GCA_011634705.1. Classification (NCBI taxonomy): domain Eukaryota; kingdom Metazoa; phylum Arthropoda; class Insecta; order Hymenoptera; family Cynipidae; genus Andricus; species Andricus grossulariae. Next base: position 193,408,152 of record JAABKJ010075445.1, on the reverse strand, counting down.
AAATCTTTTCCAAAATCTGGAAAAGTAATCTAAGAAATGTAGTCATTTTTTTATTTTTCAGGATTAAAAAAAAATTAGTAGCAATTCGAACCATTCTAAAAGATATTTACAAGTTCTGAAGAAAATTCAAAAATTATTTACAGTTTTAAAATATTCCAAAGGTTCTTCAAATTGTAAGCAAATTAGATATTTTTTTAGATTTCAAAATAAAATTTGCAAGCTTTCTGGCAATTTTGATAGGTTCGAAGAGAAAAGATTTTCCAAAATCTGGAAAAAGAATCTAAAAAATGTAAAGTCACTTTATTTATTTTGCAGGATTTAAAAAAAAAGTTCTGAAAAAAATTGTAAAATTATTTACAGTTTGGAAATATTTCAAGAAATTCTCAACAAATTATAACCTTGACGTTAAATCCAGAGACTCGGAACTATTTTGTCTCTCTCCTGTTTTATCTCTCTCCTGTTTCTCTCTCTGTTCTGTTACGCCTGAGTGAAAACGCCTCTCACGTATCCCCACGGCGCGGCGTTAATTCTCGGAAGGGCACAATCCAGGTGAGCTAAATCCAGGTTTCACTGTATTACATTTTTCGTTAAGAATTCATCTTTTTCGGTGGAAAATTCAACTCTGATTGAAAGCTCGCCTTTATTGTTAGAAAAGTAATCTTCTTGGTTAAAAAATAATCTTTTTGGTTTTAAATTCAACTACTTGTTTAAAAATGTATCTGTTTGGTGAAAAATGAAATATTGCTACTTGAAATATTTGGAATTTGAAGCATTCATTTCATTTAAAAGAATATATTTTCATATTTTCTTGAAAAATCTCCTTATTTCCCCTGTTTTCAGATTATTTTGGCCTGTGAAGCCTGTGACCTCTATAAAAGATGTTTTTGATTTTCATCTACAGAATTGTTTTATCTTTCGGGTTTAGTTAGGAAATGTTTAAAATTGGTAAAATAAAATATGAATCTCGTCCAAAGCGTCTTGCTTTCTAACTTCTTGAATTTTTGTTTATGCTTCTTAAAAAATGAAACTAAACCTCTTTAAAAAAAGAGAGAAGAGGGGAAATTTTGGTCCAAATTCTCGATTTGAATTCTTTAAGGGCATTTTCAAATTCTAGGGGGAAAAAGAGGGATTAGGTAAAAAAAGGGACGGACTGTGATCCCTGCAATTTAAAAGAAAGCACAAAGCTTTGTAAAATTTATAGAGCTTACTGAAGAGTCAAATATAATTAGAAACAATTGCAATTATGGTCCGCTTGTAGTCTAATCGAAGCATAATGTAAGTGGTGTAATAATAATGGAATTCCTTGCAGGGTATTTACCTGGTAGCTTGCATCGCTATTGGGCTTAATTTAACAAGCCTAATAATTTATGGTTGTCATTATAGCTTCGTAACGTGGTACAACATAGCTATTCGCGATACTATCACGGGAGAATACACTTCTAGTGCCTATTTAGGATACTCGTATTGGTAAGCAAGATTATAATCACTTCCCGTTGTCTACAATAATTTTCCAAAGCGATACGCACGCAATTATTGGAAAAGATCATCAATTAATGTTATTTTCCAATCTAAAGTTAAAAAATTAAAATTGGCAGGCCTTCGAAATTTAGGGTAGGGTGGGGCGAGATGAGCATAGTTGTCTTTTTCACGTCAGTATTTAAAATCTGCTAATTCATTGCTTGATCGAACAATATTATAAAATTCAGTGAAAACCATTGAATTAATCCCTTTCTTTCTTAATTAATTATTTAATTCCATTCGCCTGAGTTTTTCGACATTAACTAGTTTTCCATACTAGAATTAGAATTTTATTACATTGTTTCTCTGGTCTTGCGCACACATTTATCACTGTAAGATCTACGGAGCGGTTTTCTTCTTCTCTTTCTCCCTTTTTTCTTAAAATCTCTTTAAAGCCGACGCAAAGCTGATTTTATAGGGAATTTTCCGCGTCTAGAGAAAAATCCTGACGCGCTGGGGGAAAACTGATGTCAGATTCGTGTTCAGCGCCCCAAAATACATAAAAATATCATGCTTGAAATTTAAGAATCTTAAATTAGATCAAAATCAAATTCAAAATCCCATTCAACGTCCAACACCCAAGTCAATGTATAAATTCTTAAAAATAAACCAAGAATCCCGCGACAAAATTTGGGCTAAAACCGCAAAATGCTGCTATTGTAATTCCTGAAAACAAAATAAAACTTTGTTTGTTTGGAAAAAAAAAACTCTGCCAGTCTGTCCCACATAAGTCACCTTACAGATCTTGCAAGTGATCTTGTAAACAACACCACCTTCTTCAAATTTATCTAAAGGATCTTTACATTTTTTAAATTTAATTTCATTTCATTAGTTCTAATTTTTCTTACTTTGATAAGGGTGCTGTGTGAGCACCGAAACGTTGGTGAATATTATCCATGTTTTTTTATTGTGATTTCAAAGTAATAAAAATAAAAAAAGACGGATGAAATAAAAAAGAGAAGGAAGGGGATTTGGTTGGTTGCCTTCTCATTTTTCTTTCCTCTACTTTTATTTTTGTCCCAAGAAACAAATTTTTATTTTGTTTTCAGGAATTACAATAGGAGCATTTTGTGGTTTTTGTCAAATTTTATCTTGGGATTCTTGGTTTATTTTCAAGAATTTATACATTGACTTAAGTGTTGGACGTTGAATGGGATTTTGAATTTGATTTTAACCTAATTCAAGATTCTTAAATTTCAAGCGTGATTTTGAATTGGATTTTGATCTAATTTAAAATTCTTAAATTTCAATTTAGCTGACTTAGATTGGAGGTAATTTGTAAACCTTTTTTTAACATTATGTTTTTTAATCAGATCAAAGTTGCATATGGTCCTGAAGCCTTCAGAAAGGTTAAATTATGGTGTGATATAAACAAAAAATTAAGAGGCAGTATCCTTCAAAAAAGGTTTTTGATTGAATGTCGAAGAAATGATGTTTTACCTAAAAAAATAATCACATATTTATTCATAAATGAGCGTATGTAATTATTTATATATGTAATCATGTATTATGAATCCTCCATAATTTTGATCACAAATTGAAATTTTTCACAAAACTCTTGCTCGACAAACTGGACAACCCTCACGGCTGTGTGTCTAGACTGCTACTAGAAGCAGTGTCGACGGCCGGCGTCCGACGTCGCACATTTGCCGCCGCAGTATTGAAATGGGTACCATAAGATTCAATGAAAAGCAGTACATTGAGTGACGCATACAGCTCCCGCCGTGCGGTCAGCTTAGGCTCAGCCGCAGCATTCGAAATCGACCTTGACCCTCTTTCTCGACTTTTTTACAGGGTTGCAGCTGAATACATCATAAGTCTTGCTCTGAATAATAATGTTTAAATTGTGAATATAACAATAGTGTAGTATATATGCGGTACGAGCAACTAAAAAATGTCATGCATTTTTACCATTCTCTTACGGTTCACGAGATAATAGTTGTTAAAAATACTATAACGGTAAGTCACCTTCAGGTTCCAGGGGAACGCTCCGAAGGTGCCCACGGAACGTTCCGTCCTATTAGGGTACTGGAAAGAAGTAGGAGACAAACATGAAAAGCCATTTTTAATCCCAACCATGATTAAAAAAGATTCTATATTTATCCACGACAAATTTTAGATGAAATTTTTGTGAAATTTGTATGGGAAATTTCACGATTTTTCAATGCATTTTAAACACGTTGTAGCTTTTTCGTATTAAGAAAAATCTTAAATTTTCGTAAAGTTTTTGGAGTCGTACATTTTCGTAATTTTTTATAGAAAAAAATAATTTTTTATAGAGCTTATCAGCTTAACAGTGATTTATATTAAAGTCACAAAAAAGAGTGCAACCTTAGAACTGTTTTATGATATCACACGAATTTGATGTCCAAAATTATAACGAATTCCATGCTTCACAGTAATATTACTTAAATATTAATCTTCATATTAACAGCAAATAATAACTTATAACTAAAAATACTATAATTTTATACTAACATCACTCAGAAGAAGGAGCCCTGTGCATCTGAAATCAGACGCTAGCGATCTCTTGGTGTCCTAAGTTGATTAGTTCCTAATATCTCCAGGGTGACGCTACACAGTGCGGCGAATTAGAAAATTGGGGTTCAAAATGATCCAGAGCCTACAATTTTTATCCGATTTCATCTTTTTTTTTAATAAAAGCTAATTAAATTCTTAAGAGGTCTGTCGAGGCTGATTTTTCAAAAAAGGCTCTGTTTGTTTATTATTTAAGTTGTAAAAACACACATCATCTATATTATCCCATGTGAATGTGGCCAAGTATACGTTGGTCAAACAGAACGACATTTTAAAGATAAACTCAGAAGACATAATAATGATTGCAAAAGAGACACTCTCGATCACAAATTTAACTTTTCTAATGCTAAAATATTAGGTACAGAAAATGAATACAAAAAACGTAACTTCAAAGAAATGTTCCAAATTATAACACATAGTAATTATGTAAACAAACGTTCTGACACCGATTTCCTTAGTAATATATACCGTAGTTTAATATTAAGTACTATTAATTTTTAGGTTTCCTTATTATATAAGATTCTAATGTTTCCCTCGAATTTATATAATTTTACTAACACAAGGTAAGTGGCTCTGCTGTTCGACCATTTCAAAATCATCATGTAACGATAAACATGACCTCACTCCCGGATGTGCAGCCATGGTGATAAGGAGTGTTGCCCAACAAAGTTTATTTAATTAACACAAAAATGCACTGCATGTCCAGGAGCATATGTTTTTCACATTTTGGAAAACCTACTTAATTTTTACAGTAACTCATTTCATATAAAAAATGTAAAGTTTAATACATTCTTAACTGCAAACTTCGGATCGTTTGATCTTTTAAAAACTGAAACTCCAACAATTTTTTAAATGTTCAACTACTCGTAAGTAGACTATATATATTTATTACTCCTCCTGTTTAAAAAAAGGAGACCTATCTCTATGTAAAATTTCTTATTTTCATTAGGTAACAATTGTACTTCCTAATATGTATTCCTGATGAGGGTCAACGTCGTTGGCGAAAGCTCGTGTTTCAATAAACATATTAACAAAGACTAGTAGATCAGAAACCGTCATTCTATCGACAAACAAAAACAAAACTAATTGGTAGTAGTTTTCTACTAATTCAAATAGCGCCGATCCGTTTACTGCTAATTAGTAAAAATCTACCTATTCAATGTGTAAGAATTTCTGACTAAATTTATTAGTAACTATACCTACTGAAGTAATTGATAATGCTATCACTATATTGTCGGTTCTGAAAATGTTTATATTATTTTTAATTTGTGCACAAGAAAAGGCACATACATATTCCTTAGAATTAAGTCGAGTCTGGTGATTCTGCCGTACGTTTGCCAATTTCTGCAGACTATAAGCCTCGAAGATGTATAATTTTTCTGAAAATACATTTTACTTAACCTTACTTTTTTTAAGGACACTTTCCCAGTTCCCTTTAAACTATTCACTTATTCTCCATTATTAAACCAAAACTTATCCATTTTTAACCACTACAGGTTGGAAGCTTCTTGATGTCGGTAAGGTAGGAATTTGTATCCAGAACCGGCCCTATACATCTACTATCTTTAAATAGTGATTTCCATTTTACAGAATGTTTTTTCTCTCTTTTGAAAAACTCCTAGTTTTCTGGTTATATAGTTCTATACTGTTATATCATTCAAAATGGATGATTAAAAAGGTGGAATAAGTTTTTCCAATTTCTTTCGAGTCTATCAGAGGGACATCCCGGTAAGAAGGCTTGCATTGACGTCTATGTCTCCGAGTCATCAAAAAGAAAACTTTAGGGCGTCCCTAAGACGTCCAATGTCCGGTCCTCCCTTTGACTTAAAGACGTGTTGAGGGATATGCTGAAGGATGTCCCGGAAAATCATTTGATATCATCTAGCAATCCCGGAACCGGGTCCGGTTCTTCGGAGGGTTCGACTCCTTGCGTTCGAGAATCGATTTTTTTGGAGTCGACGTCGCCTACACAATCGGCTCCAGAATCGACTCTCGACACCGGGATTCGACTCCGAGTATCGAATAATAGATATTAGGAATTAATTTGGGAAAATATTATTAATTTTGAATAATATTAGATTCAACTTATTATTTTAATTCATTAATTCAAGTCATTTAGATTAAAATTATTATGTATTTTAATTAAAATTCAATATTACCTTAAATCAAATTGCAAATATTCGCGGGCTTCTATAAAGGGAGGAGTCGGAGTCGAAGATTTGATTCCTATGGTCGATTATTCGATTACCGGAACCGACAAATTTTTCCAGAACCGAAGAATCGAGAATCGACGCCCTCTTTCGGTTCCGGAACCCTAATATCATCTTAAAGATGAGTTAATTCACAATCTGGATACTTAAACGGATATAAATCTAGATTATTTAAACATATAAAAATCAAGATATCAATCATAATAGTGAAATTCTGAGAAATATTTTTTTATTTTGAATGGAGATATTCGCATGCGTGCCTATTCATATTTGGTCGTTTTCGATTCTTGGATTTTAATTTTTTTCGGAACAGGCATGAAAAAGGTACTTTTTGAAGCATTTTTTTAGTGCTATTGAGAAAAGAAACGTGAAATAGTGAATTTCTGGCAAATATTGTATTTTACACCTCCCCAAAAATAAAAAAAATAATGTAATAAAGAAGTGGCCTTTTGAAATTCGTCAAAAATGAGCTTAGCTCTCAAGTTTTAGCGCCCCTAGGGCGCGCGTCTTTTAGATCTTGCGCTTTGAGAACGATTATATATATATATATATATATATATATATGCTCGCGCTGGTTAGTGTCGCCACAGAGGTATCCAGAAAAATTTCGTAGTGCGAGAGATAGAGGCAGAAGTGTGGTGCAAAAAAGCAAAGGGGTCATGGTATCGCCCTGAAAGACGCCCCTCTCGAAGGTGACGTTGTTCGTTGTAACACGATAATTTCCAGATGAGATAGTAAATCTAGTTTTCCAATGAGGCATCAATCTCTCTATGCATCTCACTATGCGTAGATGCACCTTCAAGCTTTCCAACAGAAAGATGATGAGTTTATGAGAGGTTGAATCGAAAGCTTTCCGTTAGTCAATCCAGGCCATTGACAGGACACACCTGTCAATTAGTAGGTTTTCTCGACAGCCTGCTACACGTTTTTTCGAGCCACGTTGTTCGTACATCTCACGCCACACAGGTTCAATTCACCGAACAATCCTGTTGTTTGGGACAGCTCTAAAGATCTTATACAGTGTGTTCAAACAAGTTATTGGCCTGTAATTCTCTGTGTTGGACAAGTTGCTTTTTTTCAGTAGGAGTGTAGTGCGTCCTAACACCAGCCACTAGGAAATGGGCTTCTCCGACTTTAAATATGAGGTGAATATGCGGGCCAAATGTTGGTGTGTAGTAGTCAACTTCTTCCACCAGAAGTTCTTGATACAATCTGATCCAGCACCGGAAAAGTTCTTCGTGCCTCTAAGTACTTTTTTCACCTCTTCGGCAGTGATTGATGGACATTCCTCCTGAGATGTCATGAGGTTGTCGCAAAATTCCTTGAAGCGGATGATATTATCAGTATCTTCTTTCAACTTTAGTCTTCTCGGGATCTTGTGCACCTCTCTCCAAAAAGTCTCTACCTCGTTGGACTTGGGTGGATTTTTGACAGAAACGGGGTGATTACTGAAGAGGCGAGATAGGTCAGCGAGAAACTTTTGATTCTCCCTGATCCATCTTTCCCTCTTATTTCTCCTTATTTCTTATTCTCCTCCATGCGTCAGATATCAGCCGTATTTTTTCAATACTATGCTGCTTGATTGTCAGCAGCTTTGACTTGTTCAGTATATGATTCAAGATCCTCAGTTCAGTTGATGCAAGCGTCTCTTGGTTTTTTGATCCATCGTCGGTTTGAGCCTTCGATTTAAATCAGGTAAAGCTCTCGCAGCACCATAAGCTGAGCAATTGATAGTCCAGAGGTCAGACTCTTGCGAGTAGCCATGACGGGGGCATTTATTTCAGCCAGATCTTGGGGCTTAGGAGGAACTTGCATGTTAATGTTCCTTCTTGTCCTGAAATCGTGATATTCTCCGATCAATACTTCGTTGGAATCTCAAGGACTGAATACAGAAGAGTTTCCAGAAGTGGACAGCGTGCTCAGCAGAGAATTCTCTCATTTTTCCAAAAATAATAGAAGCGTAAGAGAGAATTAAGTGAGTGAATATTCTTAAACTAATAGTTGAAAGGTCAAAAAGCTGTGAGTAGAAAACAAACACTATACTATTATTTAACTAAGTTTTGAACGTCAAGGTTGAAATTTTGAGTAAATGGAATTTTGAATTTAAATCATTGAGTGTTTTAAAATAAATTTAGATATTTAGTAATCTCATAATTATATTTAGTTTGAAGTACCCTAGTGAAGTAAATGCTTATTTGAATAATTGAGAAATATCTGATTATTTGACCATAGTTATTATTATTGATTGTTCAAGTTGAGTATCTTATTTTGTAATGAAGACAAATTTTAACGAGTATATCTTGAAGTTTGAAACTTAAAAATGCCTAATCTGCGTAAAAAGGCAACAGCTCAAAGTAGAGGCACGAGACTTTGAATTGGAAAAATAAAGGGCCAATTATAAACATTGATGAAACAAATGTGTATAACTTGCGTTCAGGAGACACGCCCAATCAAATGCCAGTTAGTCAGGAAATTTCCTAAAGGTTTTGAAAATTTAACGAAACTTCCAGTGACGCATCGAGAGTTTGAAGGTACTCCCCCTGCCATTCCCTATTCCAATGAAGGCATGAGCGCAGCTCTCAGTGTTTCCCTTCTCCCGTCACACGGAGCGGATTCGCACTTTGGTGTTTAAAACTTAGAGTGACTTAGAGGCACTTATCGACGTCGTAAAGTGCCTGATTTATGACCGTGAAGCTTGAGAGGTCAAAACAAAAAAGAAGAAATGTATTATTTGCGACTCTGAAGTTCCTTACGCATTATGATTCCAAGAATCAACCGACCTCGAGTATCACTTAGTACTATTATTATTATTATATCATTAAGCCGTTTCAATATCGGGGTAGGCGTGAATTGCTCATTTGGAAAGTAGTAATGTGTGGGTGGGTATATAGGTGAAGGGTAGATAGGTATATATGTGTAATGTATAGATATTTTAGATTGATCTAGAATTCTCGTGTTATTGATTTAAATAACACGTTCATTCCGCAATACTTCTCCGACCCTGCTTGCTGATCAATCTCTCTAGCGATCACTTCACGTGGAGAGCCTCACAAAATTGTTATGTGTAGTTCCCCACTTGGGCCCATTAGTATCCAAGGTCTTTGTTTCAGGCGTCATTCACTCTACTCACATTCAGATTGGATGACCAAATCTGTCGAAGAAGATGCCTGTATCTGCTTCGGAGAGACTTCTTTACTGATGTTACGTCCTAAATGCGGCTTTGAGGCACGCCCAGGTATGTATAGGTCTCTCCAGTGTTAAGATATCTAATAACACTTAAATCCACAAGCTCAGGGTCCATGGGAACGCCAACAATCTTTCCTTTCATCAGACGAATTTTGGCACATTTATCCAATCCAAAGTCCATCCCAGTCTCTCCTGTGTACTTCTTGATGATATTTATGATTAAAATGTAGGGGAAGGTGCCTTACTTCTGTGCACCCTTAATAATAATGTTTTTTGATCGTGAAATGACAAATAAAAGCTCCCACAACATTATTATCGTAAAATTATTCATTTGACATTGTAGTACAAGTAATTTTTGGATGATTTGTTTTTTTTTTCCATTTCGGCAATTGGCCCAAGGCGGGGCATTTAACATTATTGAAAGACATCACCAGTAGTATATTATAAACAACGAATATTTTTTTTGTTCTTCGTAAAAACTTTACATAGATGACACTTGAACTTATTCTAATTTTCGTTCGGAAACAATCGATGTTCAACCCTGTTTCTGTAATCAAATTACAGAATAAAAAATTTACTTTGCTCTTCGAAAAGAAACATTGTTAGAAAAATGGCGTTACAACATTTTTTTTCTTGACGAAATTTCAATTCAAGAGAACATTACTGTGAATAAAGAATTGTGCAAAAAGTTAATGTTGGACCTGAGAGCTTGCACAAAAAGGTTTCAGATTTTAATTTTTTAAACATATATTCAAATATGAAATTTAACTGTGCATATTTTCCTCGTGAAAAAACTTATAGCACGTGCATTTGTTGAAATAAATAGGAACAGCTGCTAATTTTTTCTACCAAATCGCCTTCATTTAGCTAATTTGACTGTATTTTATGTACACTTGTACGGGATTTTGTCCAAAACAAGAACTGTAAATCGTTTTGCGACTGATATTTTACTTAACAATGTTACTTTTAGGCAAATACTACATTTCCTACGAGCAGTTTATCATTATATTCGGAAATGTTCCATTCAAGCATCATGAAGGAAATAGTATACAAGTGTCCCCTGATTACGAATATCTGGGTTCGGTTTCCGAAATCTTGGTGAGTTTTTTTGCAAACAATTTAATTCTGTATTAACAACACAAATTTATAACAGAAATTTCAGCTCGCTAAGCAAAAATTAAACTTTTTTGCCTCTTGCACTTGTTTCGTAGGATAAACCGTTTGCAATCAACACGCCGAAAGCGAATCGTGAAGTCGGGGTCAGGCCTCGGGCGAGCTCGGCTGCGTGCTCGTGCCTCGGGCGAGCTCGGTTTCGCGCTCGTGCCTCGTGCGTTTTCGGCTTTACACGAAGCTGGCCGACTCACCGACGCTACTCTTGCATGTTTTCTACCAGATGGGAAAGTGGTGGGGGCCGAAAAATCCCGCGTTCTGGAAACACTGCCCGAGATCCGGACGAATAGCCCACCCATCCCACACTGTAAAAACACGACTTATTTTTCTACGGTATCATTTAATGCGTGTCTTGTTTTTGAATAGGATAACTTCATGCTGTTATTTTCACTGTAAAACAAATTACTTTGGAATACCACCAGTTATCGTTTCATTTTACAACATTATTATTACCACTCGAGACTGTCTTTTCTGAGTCTTATTTTAATACCTGAAATGAGCCCTGAAATAAAACTTTTTTTTAACAGAGGCAGAAACGGCTATTTGTCTAGAAATTTTACACGAATAGAATATTTGAATTGACTTAAATTATCGTGTCCAATCGTCCTGAAATTTGGTATGACTAATAATTTTGTAACATTTTTGGCTAATAAAAAAATAGTAATAATAATTTTGTATAAAGCAACTGATAGAACTTTTTGTTAGAGGAATGCGAGTAACTTAGAGGCAAACAGGTGTTTTTCAGTGTTTTGAACGTAAATGTGAATAAAATTATTAAAAATGATAAAAATATCACAAAATAGTATTTTAAAAATAATTTTTAAACTGAAGGATTATTTAGAAAAATATTTAGTGTATATATCTTCGAGAAATTTTGCCGGATTCAAATTTTCTATGCCGGCAGACAGGAGAGTACGATATCGGTGGCGACAAAGTTTCAATATGGTATAGTGATCGGTCACACTCGCTACCCTTTCCTATTTGTCGCTGTTTGGGGGGGGGGGGGCGAGCTCCGTGAATGAGAATTTAACCATTTTCGGTACAAATCATAATTACCGAGCTTCATTATTACACCATTTTTGCTCATTAATAGGATTCGTCATAGTTGAAAAATACTATGTTTTAAATATTTTAATTTCGTTTTTAAATTTAAATTCCAAATGTTGAAATTTTTGTTTTAATTGTAAAAAAACGGCAACGTAACCGCAAGACGGCAGTATCTCTAGGTAAAGAGGGAAATACATTAATACAAAAAATAATAAAAAATACCACCTTAAGGCCATGTGACGAGTGGGTCACGTGACCGGATTCCTACCTTACCGACACTTTTTTTTATTTGTAAACTTATTCGAGCGGTCCCGAGATAGTACGAAGGCCATCGAGGGTACCCCCGAGACGGCCACTATAGCGAGACTGCAGTGTACAACTTTTGTTTGAAACTTTTTTGTAATTTTATTTTATTTACTGAAATAAACGGAAAAACATGAAATTTGTAGTTTTTTGGGGTTTTGACCTTGAAAATCGTATTTGCGGGTATTTTCCTAACATATTCGTGATCAGCGCGTCAAAACACATTGGTATACGGAGTTTCAAATTAATCGGAGGTAAGCGCTTTTCGGAACTTTATCCGTTCGATCCCCTGCGTCAGTTTTTACCATTATTTCAAGTTTCATTAAATTATAAATATTTGAAAATAAATAAATAATAAATAAACGTATCCTTCGTAAGTATTTAAAATTTCAAACGAAATTTTTTGTCATGATAATTTACATTATCGTAGTGAAATATTCTCGACTAAACCTTGAACATGTGTATTTAAAAAATCAGTATCGTCAAGTGGCATGTATTTTTCCTTGCATAATTGTGGATCTTAAAATATTCAAGTGAATGTACACTGTGTAGAACCTGGTAAAACAATCAATGAAAATTACATGAGATAGCACTGAGCAAACTCTTAGTGATAGATCAGGGAAATTTAATGAAAAATAGAAGTATGAATTTATGAGAAAATGTTGAACGATAAAATTATAAACTCAAATTTTTTCATTTCCAGATATTTTTGGTTACCATGCATTTAACTTTGATAGTTTCAATATAAATTTTATTAACTGAATTTATTTATACGACTATTAAAATAGAAAAATAGTGACGCAAAGTGGAGCGTAGAACAAAGCAAAATTTGCGTAGGTTTAGTTCTGTGATATAAGTTCACGTTAGCCAATCTATACTATACATTGTTTGTTATAGAAAAAAAACTAAAACCTTATATAAATTAAACATTAATTATCATTAGCGATTGTAGAACTGTGTTGTAAATGTAATGGTTATTTTTACTAATTTCATTATTATTGAGGATGAAAGATGCAGTATAATTTCAAAAATGATGACAAATAGAATACATAAACTCTTAATTAACTATTTAATAAACTATTTTTTCATGAGTAAAAACGAGTAAAGGAAATATGAGGAAAATAACAGCAAAGAAACTCACCACACTGGAGAATAAATCAACTCATTTGCTCAGGAACGCTTGTAAAGAATATTCAATTTTATACTTTGAATGTCTTCGCTTTTTTCACAATTAACATTACTGTCGGTTCGTTTACTTAAAACCTTTATATCCTTTTCGTTTTACGCGTTATATTTCGGCCGATATCATTGTATGTACTATTATTCTACTCGATTAGATTAGATGAATTACAAAATAGTCTCAGTTTCGTGGCGCCACCGCAGTGATATATTATAAAGTTCAATCTGTAAAGTACAATTTATGTATATGATTAAAAAATTAATTGAATGTTTCAATGAAAATAATTGTTTAATACTTTTTATACTGTGAACTTATGAATTAATTATTTACTGATTCTATTAAAACTTAAATTTTCTGGAATTAGTTTAAAAGGTTATTATTAATTCCAATTGTCAGAAATGAAAGTCCAAATTTGAAAAAAAATATAAAGTAAAAATTATTTGAATGTTTCAATGAAAATGATAGATTAATGCTTAAATAAGTATCTGAATTCAATTTTTTAAATCATATCTAAATATTATGTTTAAATTTTTTCGAAAATTAGTATAAAAAGTTATTAATAATTCCAATTTTCAGAAATGAAATTTCATGTTTGAAAAAATATGAAGTAAAAATTATTTGGATGTTTCAATAAAAATAATAGTTTCATGCTTTTTAAGTTGTAAACAGTTTAATTAATTATTGTGCGATTAATTTGCTTAAAAACTTCCAATTAAATAAAAATTTAATTTAATTTTTTTTCAATTAAGTAACATAAATTAATTATTTACTTGAAGGTTATGTAATTGAATATGGGTCATTATTTTTATAATAAAAGTTTATTTTCTTTAAAATACCTCTATTGCAATTTTATAATCTTTTCAAATGCTTGTGACGTTGTGAAATGAATCTGTCTGAATTCAATTTTCAAAAGGATATGCACATATATTTTAGTTTTTTATGTAATTAGTTTCGAAGATCATTAATAAATTAAATGTATCGAAATGCAATTTCAAACGAAAAAAATATGTATAATGTGAAAATTATTTGTATGTTTTGATGAAAATAATTGTGTAATTATTTTTATGTTATGATCTGATTAATTAATTGTCAACTGATTCGATTGAAACTTACATTTCCTGAAATTAGTTTAAAAGGTTATTAATGAATTAGATATTCGGAAATGAAAGTTCAAATTTTTTTTAATTTATAAAGTAAAAATGATTTGAATGTGTTAATGAAAGTTATAGTTTAATGATTTTTGTGTTGTGAACTGATTAATTGTATTGTATTTTATTACTCTCCCTTTTACGGGTTTGAGGGATCCGTTCCTTCTACATCTTTTACAATTTCACTTAACCACTATGCCTTATGTTTATCTTAACCTATAATCGCTTCGCCTTCTTATTATTCGTGCAGGAAGCTAGAGTAGTATGCCAGGACAGAAAAGTTTGGCGACAAATAGTTTATAAAAAGAATGTGAGTAGAGGGAATGAAACCTGAAACAAAGACCTTGAACACTAATGGGCCCGAGTGGAGAGCCAGACATAACAATTTTGTGAGGCTCTCCATGTGGGGTGATCGCTAGAGAGATTGATCAGCAGCCTGGGTCGGATCAGTGTTGCGGAATGATCGTGTTATTCACATCACTACTTTCCGATCGAGCAGTTCACCCCTACCCCGAAAGGGTAACGGCTTGATGATATAATAAAAATAATAATAAATAGAGACAATAAACTCATGATTCTTTCCAATATGCAGGGTTTGCTTATGAATTACATTTTTAAGATTTCTTTTATTTGAGTTTACATATTTTCACTCAATTTTCTTCTAAGAAGTCTTCTTTTTATGTAAATTTTTGCACAAAGAATGTTTTGAATTTTCGAAATTTATTTAGAAATGCATTTAAATAGTTTGGATTGTTTTCTTATCCTATTTGGAAAATTTAATAATCTGAATGGAGTGGTTTCAGAATCACCCATAAAATTTAGATCTGGGCACTATGATCTTTTTTACTAAATATTCAGAATTTATTATTATTTTTTCAGTTTTTTTACTTTTTTTACAATCCTTACACATGATATATGTTTTTGTTTAATGTCAGCTCGGTACTTATTCATGAAATAAGGTTGCTAATAGGATGTAAATAATTTTCTAATGCATAAATCACCCAGTTTTTATTCCCTCGTTACCTGTAACCAAAGGTTATCTGAGGAAGATGCCATATATATAAATATGTGCATATTCTTATTATGTACCATTGAGTACTTTTCTTTTTAACTAATACATGATTTGATTGAAAAAATAAAATTTTTTTTTGTGTGTATCATATCTTGTTATTTTTCCTTTATGTTTTTTAAAATTAATTTGTCATTTATTTTCAGTGAAAATATTATTTACATTTAACAAAAATTTTGTCAAACTTTCAATTTTTTAATTTTATATAGACTCTTATTATTATTCTTTCAAAATATTTTTCTGTTACTTTTCTTAGAACATTTTCTTACTTTCTTTTTGGTGATTTCCCTGAACTCTATATTAAACATGCTTCACGTAACATTTTTAATATTTTACTTATTCTTACCTATCTGAATATTATGTTAATTAAATAAGCCAACCATTTTTTCATACTTTCGAAATGTTCAAAACTTTCCTTTTTCAATGTAAGCTTGATTCACTTATAAATAAACTAAAGTACAGATGATAGCTTAGACGTAGACGATGAAGGAACGCCCATCCTGTCAGCGCCCAGTCGGTCATAGGTGCGATAAAAATTGATTCTTAGCGACCGATTTTTTCGTCTTTTACATGTCGTTAGCCAGCACAATGCAATCTACACCATATTGTAGAGGGCATTTAGTGCTTTCGGAAAATGTAATCCTGCCGCCCCCCACCTGTCCAAGAACCCCCGGCAGGGAGGCCTAAAGGGGGTAATTGAAGTTAATTAAGTGGGAAATTCGACCAGTACGATAAAAAAAACGTAAATGAAAGCTCTAAGCCCTCTGTAGAGGAAAAACTTGTCCTGCCAGGGCTCAGGTGTACAGAAATAGGCGGCAGAAGCATTTCCTTGCGCAATTTATTTGCTTCGGCTGCAATATTTCAGAAGGAACGGTAAGTCTTCATCTTCGTTGCGGGTATGGGCTGCTGTGTGGGTGCGGTCTGGCGGGGAATGTTTCGGAGGTTTACGGTTTACGACTTTACGGTGTTCACTTAATTTTTTCCAAACAGTGGGAAAGAAAGAAAGAAAAGAAAGGAAGAAATCTCTGAATACAAGATAAGCAAATAAGTTTGGGAGACATTTTTTTTTGCACAAAAATTGAAAAAAAATTTCCGAAAAAGTTGTTGAAAAAAATGCTTGCAAAAATACCCTTTTTGACAAAATAAATGTTTGGCACAAATTTCAGGAAAGAAACTTTTGTGACCAAATTTTTAATCTATTACAATATTTCATTAATAGAAAGGATTTAAAATTAATTGAAATAATTAATTTCAATTTTAATTTTAAGAAAATACGTCATTCCGAAGACAAAAATGTCACGTTTGTAGGCCCTGCGTGCCTACAATGAAAGGTTTTGTAGACTATTGAGACGTTAATTTAGGTGTTAACAGTTTCTGAAAACAAAATATTTCAAAATGTTGGAAAAAAATTGTTTTGGAAAAACAATTTCATACAAACAAATGTCATTGAAAAAATTGTTTGAAAATAATTACGTCAAGAAATTGTTCCGACAGAAAATGTTGCCAAAAAAGTTTCCAAAGAAAAAAGTTGTCGAAGAAAATGTAAAAAAAAAGTTTGTGAAAAATTTCATTTTGAGAAAAATGAAAAAAACAACAAATTTTTGAAAAAATGTTTAGTTGCTAAAAATTTTTGCAGAAAAATCTCCGAAAAACAGTATTGAAACAGTATTGAATAAAATGAAGGAAAATGGTTCGAGTGCCACTTATGAGACTGCTACTGTGCGCTCACAGCAGAATGTTATTGTTAAATATTGAGTGCTTTAAGTGGACCTCTCTGAGATATTCTCGAGAATGTAAAAAGGGAAGAAATTCCTGGAATAATGGGGACGCCTTGATTTGTTCTGAGTAAATTAAGTAGGAAAAATATTTGAACAATGTTATATGTATGTTCACTTATTACTTGTTCATAACTGAAAAATAAAAGCAAAACTATGCTAGCATTACTCCATGAGATGATAGTTATAAACAATAATCAATTATTTATATAAGCATGTTTATTAAATTGCATTAATTATTACCTTAGTAAGTGAAAAAGAGGACAAAAAGTTAAAGAGTTCAGAAAAAACCGCAACTGTTCAGCACTTATCTAAGAAAAGATACGTATAAACAATAATAAATTGTTTAGACAACTATGTTTGTTTACTTGCATTATTTATTAGTCTGCTAAGTAAAAAGTAGATGAAAAGTGAAACATTTCAGAAGTAACCGCAACTATTTAGCATTTATATAAATATCTAATTATCAGTATAAAGTAGTATTTTATGTATTAGAAACAATTTGAATTTAAAAAACCACAAGAAAATCATTTGCGCCAAATCTCGCAAACCTACAGCTAATTGTGAAGAGAAATGTTGAGCTTCAATTCGAGTTTCAATCCAATTCAAAAACATCTTTTTTTTCTAATGGGAAATACGTGTTAAACTTCATGAGGCTTGTGCCACTTCTAAATATCATTTTTTTGTTCAAAACAAAAACAATGGATTTATTTTTGTATGGATTCGAACAAATTTCCGGGCGGTATGTATGAAAATTAAAAATAGAAATGTTTGGATCCCCCTAATACTACATTAACTTATTAACCTAACACCTTTTAATCACATATAACTTCGCAGTCATGTCTCTCTCATTTAACTTGCAACATGGCTTTTAACTATATATCCTTTTAAAAATTTAAAATAAATTCTTTATATTTTCTCTGGGAATTATCTTTTATAAGTACGTATACCCTAAAATATCTACTTTCTTCATAAACCGTATTCATATATAAAACTTTCTGTTTATACTTCTAGATGAGGCAAAATTAAATCTTTTTTTTTTAAGGTTATGACATTAAATATTATGCTCCCATTTTAAAATAACACGTAGAATTGCATTTTAAAAAAGCACATTTGACTGCTTTTAACTGTGTGCCAATTGCATTTTTGTCCGAAATGTCATTGCTTGCGCTGTATTGTATACTAGACTATTATGTGCGCGCGCAAGCGCGCGCTAACTTTTGTATTCATTTTTCTCATTTACTCAATTTTCGAATATAATGATAGCCAGTTACGGTCCTCACCTCACAGACGACGTGTAAACGTCAATTTTAATCACAGACTAGTTGAATTCTCTTTCAACTTCATATTTTTAATGACCAACGTGATTTTTTAATTTAAACTTATTAGGTAATTTGTTTTTAAGATTTTTGTTCAATGAATTTCAAAAATTGTTCTTCTATTGTATTATATCTTGGTGCTATTTAATAAAATTTCAGCCTGAAGAGGTCAGCAAACTAAGCTAATGAAACGTTGCAATATAAAAATAAAATAATAAAAAAAGAAAAAGCAAAATAATTGTGGATTTTTATTAATAACCCCAGTGATAAAAAAAATCTTCAAACTAAACATGGAGAGTGATAGATATTTCAATGCTAATCATTGTCTAAAGTTTTATCAAATTCCGAAAAAGTTCCTTTACTACAGCCGCCATATTAGATCCGGCATTAGCAGTTTTGCTATTTTGACATTTTACGCAAAATTAGCAACCCCAGGAACCCCCTTCTACCTATTTTCATACAAATTTGGAAAAAAAATTCAATGAAAGAATTACCATATTGGATCTGATACTTTTAATATGTAATTTTTTCCGTCAAATTCGAAATCAACGACACCAAAAACTCCCTTATGCCAAGTTTCAGGCAAATATGTAACAGCTTTGCAATGTTGCCCGTTATATTAGATCCATCATCTCGAATTTGTCATTTTTGAGTTCAAATTCGAAATCAGTGACCCCAAAAACACTCTTCTGCCAAATTAAAAAAAAATTCGACGTAAAATCGAATTTTTGCCACTTTTTGTGTTTCGTGGCCGCTGCGCAAGCAGATAATCTGCTTATTCTTGCTTATGCACATATATTTAAATTGTATGCCAAAAGCAGTAAGAAGTAGTAAGCTTATCTCAAAATATAGATGTCACGTAACACATACCTGGCTTATTTTCTTCTGTAAGAGGTGGAAGTTCGGGGAATTATGAATGGGAGATGGATACTCTGTTATAAGTGATCATAGTGTGCCAATGAAAAAGATAAATATTATAATTTATTTTCAACTTTCTCAACCTATTTTCTGTATTCTTAATTCACACGTATCATTAAATAAATTTAAAAAAAAAATTCACGAATCAAATATAAATGAATAAATATATCAATAAATATCATACATAGTCATATCAAAATTTAAATATGTTTTTTAACTTCGCACCAATGCACAGTGGGCCAGGAGACCGGTAAAAGTGGCATAAAATCAACTTCTGTATCCGGGAAAAGTGAACATAGGACATTCTCTATTAGCGGAAGTGGATAATTATCTCTTAACGTAATTTTGTTTAAAAATCGATAATCTACACATAGTCTGTATTCAGAATATTTTCTTTTAGTTAGTACTATAAGGGAGGCATAGGGAGATTTGCTTTCGCGGATAATACTTTCAATAGCAGGTACTCTAAAATGTTGTCTAATTTCTCTTTTCCTTCAAAAGATAATCCTCGCGGCGCGAAATGAATAGGGCGATCGTCTGTTAAGCCTAAACTTAATTCGGTTCTGAATTTTGAAAATTCCGGGCGTTCTTTATTCAGATATTCAGAAGTAAAGAGTTTTTTAACCTTCAATTGCACCTCGCGATCTAATTCCGAATTTACCTCTATCGAATCAGTAATTTCGCCTACCGAGACGTCAATATTAAAAATTTATTTAGTCACTCTAGCTTCTATTTCAGGTAACGCCATTAATCCCAAATTAAAAGCCCACAGAGCATCGCCACCCAAAACAACAGAATTAGTCATGGTATTGTTTGGAACGACAATAAGTCGAACCTTTCGCTCGACATCATCTCAAGTAATATTCGCTGTTACTAAACCTAAACGAACAAGAGCACTATTATTTATTCCATTATACTCAAGTCCATCGTACGGGATCATACTCTTAACAGGCATAAAAGATTCCTTTACAAAACTTATCGGGCTTCCTGTGTCTAGGAGAGTATCCAGGGTCAGAGAGCGGCTTGCCTCTGCGGAGTTGACCTCAAACTTCGGAATTTCTGCAAGCTTGCTAACTTGTTGATCAGGAGAAACATCATTCACATTGTTGATCTTCTGTTGACTCTTCGGCAGAGACTTTTTACGTGGGCAATCCTTAGATTGGTGACCAATTTCAAAACATTTAAAGCAGGCACCTTTCGGTCTTACGGGCTGCTTGCACTCGGTCGCCATATGTCCGAGTTTGCTGCAGTTATAGCAAGGCAAGGGAGTCCTATTAGTTGACCTTTCATCCTTCGATTCGCTGTTGGGTTTCGGACCTCATCCTTCAGCATGATTTTCTCAAACGTTTGTAGAAGTCCTTTCGTTTCAGTAAACCGCTGAATTTTCGCTTGATTACGCAGTATTGCATCCGGAATTCCACCAATCAGATAATCCAACAAGTCTTCTTCCTCAATCGGTACTGCGTTTGCAAGAATCAGCTTCTCGTGGAAAAAGTCACTGAATGACTCAGAAGCTTTCCACAGGCGGCTTTCGAATTTTTTCCTCAATGCCAATCTGGTTTGACGATGGTCGAACATGGATGCTAATTCTGAATTCAGGACTTCAAGTTGTAATTTGTTCTGGAGAAATCATTATTCCACCTCTTCATAAACGTGATGAAATAATCACCGAATTTCATAGGTCGGTGGCAGGAGGACATAAAGGGATGAATAAGACCTACTGGCGAGTGCGAGCCATTTATTATTGGGACAACATGAAAACAGATGTCCAACGAATTATAAGTGCTTGTAAAATTTGTATGCGAAATAAATTAACGCGAGTAGGAACACGTATGCCAATGATTGTAACTGGCACACCCAAGGAGACGTTCGAGAAAATACAAATTGATTTGGTCGGACAATTACCGGTTACCCCGCACGGTAACCAATACATTTTAAGGATAAAATGCGTTTTCACAAAATATTCGGACGCGATTCTCTTAAGAGTAACTGATTCAGCTACAACTGTTCAAGCAATTGCCGAAAAATTCATCTCAAGATATGGTTGGCCTAGAGTGATACAAAGTGATCAAGGAGCTAACCTTATAAGTAAGGTTATTCAGAATTTTTGTAAAATCTTTCAAATGAAAAAGATACAATCTACAGCTTACCATCCTCAAAGTTTAGGATCCTTATATTGCAGTCATCAGACTTGAATCGAATACCTTCGCCATTTTGAAGGCCCGCAAAATTGGGACGAATGGCTTCGATTCGCGGTCTTTTTGTATAACACTGCAGTCCATGAAGGCACAGGTTTCGCTCCGTACACCCTAGTTTTTGGCAAAGGATGCTGTGTTTCCATCAAGCTTCGACGAGAAACCTCCTGAAAGAACATACATAGATCACTTGAAAGAACTATTTTCAAAGCTAGATAATATTCAAGCGAATGCCCAAGCTCGACTCTAAAATGCTAAGCAAAAGTAAAAAAATCATTATGACTTGAAAGCAAATCCCAAAAATTTCAAGGAAGGAGTACCAATTTACCTAAAAAAAGAAAATCTTCATGACAAAAAATTCGATCCCTTTTATGATGATCCATTTATCTTAGAAAAATTATTAGGAGATAGGAACGCTTTTATCAGATTGGGACCAAACAAAACAAAAATCGTCCATTTAGATAAATTACAGCTAGCAGCACACCCATCGGATGGTTAAGATAATCTCGAGAGTGAAAAAAAAATGAATAAAATAAAATAAATAATTATTTAGTTTATTTTTGTTACTCTAAAAGGGGGGACTGTTGGCAAATATATGAATAATTTGCCTTCTGCATCTTCCCCGCAAGTGTCTCAGCATTTTCTTGACACGCAGGGATGCTTTTCAGGCTATTAACCAGTGATCCGAGGAGATCAAGTCGACTATCTGATATGACCAAATCGACCCTCTATGATGAGCGATTCGACCCTTTATAATGATATATTCTGCCCTCTGTGATGATCGGTTTGGCTCTCTATGTCGCTTGAGTCGTCCGTTCGAGATGACCAAGTCGACACTCTAAGATGATCGATTTGAACTTCTTGTTTCAACTTTCTAGAGATAGCCGCTTTAGCCATCTTCAAGAGCTTTCCTATAGTTGACCCTGCAATATAGTCTGTCTGCACATCTAGATGGCCCAACTGACCTTACATTTTTCTCCGTACAGTCTGAGGATGGGGTCGAAAAATGATCCCCAACAACCCGGAACAACTGAACGAGACCTGTGCATCGCATGATATCAAAGAAGACTTACGGAGTCCGCGGCTTGAACCTTGACAACAGCAACAAGGGTCCGCGACTCTCATTATTACTTATTCTCTCACCAAAAAAATGGGACTCGATAACGCCCAGAGTCTCAAAGTTTATGGTTTCATCAGAGATAATAATACATAGTATTTTTTATTATGTCTAATTAATTTTATATCATACACATAATAAATTTCCACATCTAGTTGAAAAATACAACAGTAATTGATGTGAAAATTTCACTTGTTAAATTAGTAATTGAGTATTAGTCTAATGAAAATTTATTATTTTAAGATTTCAATGATATCAAGTGATTTAAAAAAATTTTCATTTTTTCCCAAAGATTTCAAGAGATTTGAAAAGATGTCAAATCAAAGATTTGACCAAAAAAAGTGACGTAGGTGATTTAATAAAAATGTTACTGTTTTAATTTGTAATTAAGTGTTTGTCTAATGAAATACTAATATTCTAGCATTTAAATAATGATATAATAAAAAAACACAAGTCTACTTGGGGGCCGTCCATATATTACGTTGTCATCATAGGGGCGGGGGGTAGGGTGTCACGTGTATGATTACGAATGATTACATGGAGGAGGGTATATTGTTTGAGTGATTACGTAATCATATGTTTAAGTTCCTATTTTGTCATAAATCTTTTCTTTCTTTTATTTGTTTTTAAATATTTCGAGAGCATGGAAAAAAGTTTTCCGACAACGCCGATAGAGTGCGTGAAAGTATGAGCATCAAAAATGCTTCCAGAGGCCCTTTTCTTGGTAATAAATTATTTTGTGCGTTTTCAAAATCTGTTCCAAATTGACATGACGAAAAAATGTCTTCAAGGAACGATTTGTTTCAAGAGCTGTGTAAAGTTCACAAAATCAGGTATCCTCCCTACTTAAAAAGGAAATTGAAACGAAACTTTTAACTTTGACTTTGGAGTTAAACTCTCGCCTCAATTTCTCTACACTATCGAATACTGGTAATGTAGAGTATAAGGAAATTGAAACGATATTTAAAACTTTGACTCGGGTGAAATGGTACATGATCACATTTTCAGGTGAATCAAAGATTTTTGATAGTTGGTATTCACTAATATCCCAACCAGCAAAGTGAGGACCCGCAAACAGATTTGTTGCTTCAATAATCGCACATCTTGCTCTGTAACTTATATGAAAGCGCGTCGAAATGCCAATAATCCCAGTAACAACCTCCCTAACTAACTCTAACTAACCCCAACTAAGATGTATTCCTTTAAATGTTCCATACTAAAATAATCGGTGTTGACTTCGATGTGTGGAGATTGTGATGGTGATTCTCTACTAGGATCACTCCGAGTTTTTTCTGCAGGTTCATCCGTGGTTATATCGTGTTCTAAAAGTGGCGAATTTGCTTTAACTGTTTCTTTTGTAAGTATTTCTTCGTCTGACAAGTACGAGTCATGGAATATGAAATCTGGAAAGTCCTGCCAACATTGTAAGGTAGTTCTGTCTTACTTTGAGTTTCTGAATGATACAGCATCCTTCTCTACCATATTCTAAAATTCACCTGAAATCAATGCATGTTGAAAATATAATTCAAGCAAATAGGTTGACATGCCTTTAAATATAAAAAGCATTTCAAAATTAAAGATCGACGAAAACTGTGCAACCGCAGTATTAGGACGCTCTCTAGATTCTTATTAGACTAAAACTATTTCCTCTTTCTGGGTCTAAAATAATTTCACCAGGGCTTAGGGCTAAGTAGAAATAAAACATAGTAAAAAATGAACTCTTTCATAGTTATCGTGATAACAATATAAAAATCTACATACACACATACATACATACATACATACACACATTCATTCATACAGACAGACACATTCGCGAAAACCTATTTTTTGAGTTGAGAATGTATCAAAAGGTGGACATTGGTAAAAAGGGAGGGGGTCAAATTGTACACAAATCCATTATTATTATTTTATAATCATTATATAATACATTAATGACGTCGAAACAATGATTACCGTATACATCCTTTTCTACGCTGACGATACTAAGTTATTTTTTACTATTGATAATGTTCAGTACTGTTTAAAATTACAAGTAAATCTCAATATCTTTGTGAAATCGTGCGCTGAAAATTCTTTGGATATCAATATTTCTAAATGCAAGGTAATGTCATTTACTCGTAAAAGTAATATTATTGCTGAAACTGCTTCGAATGTTTGTGAGAGAGATTTGCAGTAACCGTTTTTATGTAAAATTCACAAGAAACAGTTGTTATGATTTAATTTTAATATTACGATTCGTATGTATTGAACAATATTGTGGTTTTTATTGAAAAAAGTATGTTCTTCTCTGAAAATAGTTGGAATTATCGTAAGAGTCATTGCCAGTAACAATTGTTTTATAAAACGTTATATGCAATTTGTTTTGAGAATTGTGGAATTTGTGCTTTTTCAACTTCGGATTTTCCTTCATCATTTAAACTGCTGCAGATATTATTGAAAAAGAACATTGGTTCAATTATATATGTTCAATTATATACGTTAAAATACAAATCGTAAACAATTGAAATAAGTCAATACAAAACTGTGGCCTTTTCGGCCTGCAAAATACTTTTTCTTGCACTGAAATTGCTTCCAATTTTTGTGAGACATACGAAACGTAATATTAAAAATTAAATCATAACAACATTCGAAGCAGTTTCAGTAAAAAAAAAATATTTTCTCGGACAAAGTTTTATGTTTACTTATTTAATTTGCTTAGAAAATCAACAACTGTTGTCTTTGAACACATATAATCAAACATATATCACTTTTCCGAATATCTACATAATTTCAGATAATGAAGAAAGAAACAAATTCCAATTTTTGGCAAAAAATTGTTTGAAACATTTACAATTGTTGATGTTTCATAACAATTGAGACTAACAGTCACTGTCACTATAATTTAAAGCATATTCCTCTGCAAAGAAATATTTTTCAACAAAAATTGCTGTACCTGGCTGTTTCTTAATGTCATTTGTTTAGAACAATTAAAACAGACAATCATGAAATTATTTGCATTCTGGAAGTACTCTTGCATCGATTTAAGATGATTTTCAATAGATGCAAGCCGCTATTGAAGAGTTAATAATGGTTTTGTGGAAAATCTCGATTTTCTCATACTTCAAGTAAACATATAATAAATAAAAAAATGAAAATGCAAGAATCTCTGAATAAGGTGCTCTTGGAATTTTAGCGCCCTTCAATTAAAAAAAAATTGATTTTGGATTGGGGCAAAATTGAAGGCTGTAGACCTTTTGCACGAAAAAAATGCATTTCCTCCCATACCGTGGTGCATCTTACCATACTAGCGTGTGCACTTCAACATTTCTATTATTACTACAAATATTATCGGATTTTCATGAATCTTTTTTTCACTTTCTTGAAATTATATGAATAAACTATTTCCGCTAATTAAAATTGAATCACGCGATGCTTTCATAATACTTCCAATTATACAATGTTGAAGGGTGTCACGGCATAATGTAAGTGCCACTTTTTTCAAAACACGTCTTATTGGCTTAAAAATTCTTTAAAACTTCACCGCACATTTTGATGACATAAATTTGAACTTTGAAATTGTTCAAACAATTTTTGTGTAAACAAATTGTTTACCAATGAGAGATACGGAAAAAATAATAGCGCCATTCGATTCTGCGGAAAAAATTACATAAAGAGGATACACTAGACCATTTTTTTCCTATCCAATTTGTGGTGACACATAAATAAACAATAAATATTTATTTATACTACCCCACCAATTGGATACATACAAAATTTGCGAAAAACATAATCTTTATATAATTTTTTCCAAAGAATCGAATGGTGCTGTTAGTTTTTTCGTATCTCGCATTTTCAAACAATTTGTTCAATCAAAATAAAACAAATGCGACAAATGTTTAAAAATGAGAGATACGGAAAAACTGATAACGCCATTCGATTCTGCGGAAGAAATTACATAAGGCCATGTATTGGACAATTTTTTTTCCACCCAACTTTTTAAGCAGTATAAATACAAATTCTATAACATTTAATTGTTTATTTATACTTCGTCACCAATTGGGTCCATAAAAAAAATTCAGAATGCATATAATTGACGTAAATTCTTCCGTAGAATCGAATGGCACTGTTATTTTTTCGGAATCTCGTTTGGTAAACAATTTTTTAAACAAAAATTGTTCAAACAATTTAAAAATAAATTTTTTTCTTGAAAAGCCTTCTATTAGTTTTTATGCTAGTAGAAATTCAGCCTAAAAAAACAATAATAAAAATAAAAATTCCGATGGACTTGCACGGTTTTGACCGCAGTCGACATTTGACGCTATGTATCTCGAAAAGTATTAATTTTTTTTTAATTTTATTCATTGAGATCTGTAGAGCTTCATCAAATCTCGAATGTGCTTTCTCATTTTTTGTGAGAATTCAATTTTTGAAAAGGTTTTTTCTCTCTTCTCAAAAATTTATCTCGATGGATCTTCATGCTTTTGCCGCCATACCCTTCAATTTCAAAAATTACGCTTCAAATTTAATTAAAATTAAATTAAACCAAACTTTTCTGGTAAATAATCTATATATGCCAATCTACGTAAATTTATTATTTTACTGCAGTGTAAAATTCCATCTATTTGTATCCGTTGATCCTCTAAATCTTCTGCTCACTCACGAAGTACATAATTCAAGTCATAGTACTTCCTGGATATTCGTGGGCTCACTCATTCTAATCATTGACGGTCAGCTTTATTACAACCTTCTACGATAATTAGAAGCTGAGAACGTGACTCTGATTATTATTGTTTACAGCAGAATAATTAATTATTTTATCTGAAAGAAGCTGACGCCAATGACTTACACTATTGATGTACTAATTTTGAGAACCCCTTCTTTTAAATTGTTAAAGATAGGACAGGTGAACGGAAAAATAATGAAAAATGAGCATAACTTGGTGAATATATGAATTTGAATCAAATATTCCTCAGTAATATTGAAGTACAACTGCTGTGGAGTATTTTTTCTCTCTTGACAATTTTCGAAAAAATGACTTGCTATACAGAAAAACAGCTTTTTATTGTTCTGGCATTTCTTTATCGATGTTTTCTCTAAATGTATCAATTTTATCGAAAAATGATATGAAAATGAAAATATGCATTTTCCGAAGTAGACCAACTTTTGTTTGAAACTTTTTCCTGTTAAATCAATATCAAGAAATTTTTCCTGCATTTCAGGTAACTTTGAAGGTTCACGCCAGCACCTTGTCTTCCAGGTAGCTGCATGCCAATTCGCAGGTGCAATTTATATGTCATCTTCTATGTGTACAGAAGTTTTCCACCTTTGTCGAGTCACGGCAATGAACCGTAAAAATTGGCACCTTTGCCAGGTCGCCACCGCTTACCTCTTCCACTCACAGCTGACAAGCGCCCATTTTTACGTTCACCAGAGTAAGTCGAACCTTTCAGGTGAAAATTTTTCCTTTTTTCGATGATTACACCATTTATGTCATGGGCTCTTGGTCTATTATCTCTAGGATCGCACGCTCTTATCAACTTGGCTTCCTCGCCTTGCCTCGCTTCGCCTCGCTCGCATGTCCCTACTCTCTTGCTTCCGCATGTCCCTACTCTCTTGCTTCCGCATCTACTACCTAATGCTTATCTACTATTTACAATATTTACATACTACTTATATCTGCTTCCTCTCTTATTTGAAATCTTTCCTTCCCCATTCCTCTTCTTCCTTTCTTCTTTTCTTCTCCATCCTACCCAACACAGAACCTATTAAAATCCTCCATGCACCCACATCTCATCCTCGCTATAAGCTCCTGACTTCCATTCTCTCCTTTCTTACACAAATATTGCGCCCTCGCCGTTGGCATAATCCACACATAGTTCCCGTTAAATCTTGACGCTCTTATTCTCTCTTCCCCTGCTATCTTCTCTCTCTTCATGTCGTTTTTCTTAACCAACTCATATACCTTCCTTCCTTCCTCATGCATCCTTCTCACTTCATCCAACTGTAGTCCATTCCTGCACAGGAACCGTCAAGATTACCTGTACAGGTTCGTGTGCAGTTTCCTGTACAGGAACATGTACAGGATCCTCCGTGGTTCCTGTACAGGAATTTTCAGCTGGGTTTGTACTGGAGTATGTGCTTTTTTCACTCCAACTATTATAATAGTACCTCCTCATTGATATTGTAAGAAAAAAGTTTAGAGAAAATGTAACAATTATTATTGTCAATAGCAAATAGTATAAACAAATGACAAAAAAAGAACATTTCTTCGTAGGAAAAAAATCTCGGCTGTTTAAATGTCTTTTTCCATTAAGAAATGTCAATTCGTCTTATTCGTTTATTAAAATGGCTGACCACGAAATACCCTGGACGTTTAAATTATACAGCGTGCAAAAAAGCTAGTTTCTCTGAGTTTTCCATGTTCAGTACAAATTTTGCGCGTGAAAAAGAAAAATCAACACGTGTTCACGAGGCTAAAACGCGAGCCGTTAATTGTTAAACCTTTTTTCTTCGTTTGATATCCGTGGAATGCTTGCCTAACGTGCTTCTAAATTATCCGTTTGGTGGCACCACCATTAAGTCAACGACACTTGAGCGGTAAATTTTAAAAGGAATCATTCATTTATTATTTCTTAAGGTGTTAACAGTTCATTTTTAGGTGAAAAAAGAAGAGCAGTCAAACATCTCAATAATAAATTAAACCAAATACAAATTATGCAGCCGCACAGTGTTCAGCAAATATTACATTTTAATTTCTTTCTCTAGGTTTTCATCTCCTCTTTCTCTCTAAACACCAATGAAACTGCTTGAAAAATGGTTTTCAACCAAAAAATGGGTTGAAAGTGAATATATTAAATTGTTTATAACTAATACATTAAACAAGTTCCCCAAAGAAACGTTTATTCATGAAATTTTTTTTTCTTAATAAGGTATGATAAAAGCAAGTTAACATTAATACTTATATTAAGCTGATAATTAATCTCACAATTTTTGTAAACAATTTATCAAATAAATACGCAACTGTAAAAGTGCTTTTTTACTCCAACTGTTATCATAGTACCTTAGGATTGACATTTTATTTATTTGATAAATTGTTTACAAAAATTGTGAGATTAATTATCAGCTTAATATAATTATTAGTGTTAACTTGCTTTTGTCATAACTGATTAAGGAAAAAAATTCCATGAATAAACGTTCTTTGGGGAACTTGTTTCATTTATTATTTATAAACAATTTAATATATTCACTTTCAACCAATTTTTGTGGTTAAAAACCATTTTTCAAGCAGTTTCATTGGTGTGCGCTTCTCCGGTTAATTTACTTCTGACTAATCTAGCAAGATTTTCATGCGCCTGTATAGGAATTATGGCTTTTGCTACTGTACGTCCCTCTATACAATAGACCAAAGAGATGTTACTTTCGTCAAAAGTAGGGATTATTTCGAGCGTGTCGCGGAGGGAAACTTGTTGATTGATTGGCAGTGTAATTTTTCTCGGTTTTGTTGAATCTTCGTCGATTGCCACGTGGTCACTATCATGCTCACTTATTATTGCTTTGCGATTCAAAGTATTAAATGAGGATTCTTCGGTACTTCCTTATTACTTTGCTAAGAAAGCGTTGAACTTAATAATGATTTCACATTAGCCTGATAGTCGATCACGTCATCAAAAGTCAAGGTTTCATTCTGATCTAAAGAACCACTAATTAAACTCAAATTTGTGTTAATTAGGGTAGTATTTCCAGGATTAATGAATGCAGAACAATCACAATTACCTGTCTTCGTTCAAGTTCTTTGTGCTAAAAAATGTGTAGAAAAAAAACTTAGTTCAAATAAATTATATACTGGCCTTTAAAATAAAGGAAACTCATATATTATGGCCCAAGGGAGTTAGATAAATGAAATTAGAGTTATTAGAATTAGGACTTGCCAGTTTAATGATTCGATTGAAGAATCAAATGAAATCTAGGTGGCGATTCGTATCTGAGATCTCCGAGTAGTGGTATGGAAGAAGGGGTTATGCACTTTGATGTGAATACAAAATTAGGTAGATCCCTAATTGGTTTTAAAAGTGTTTCACTGATAAACAATGGTGGGTTCAATTTAGGATGGAATTGGTTCGAAGTATTCCAAAGATGGCAAATCCCAGACACACACTAATACGCGAAAAATACTGGTTTGAGACACTGGACAGTGGAATTGGAGAAAATCGGAGAAAAATAGAGAATAACTGAACTGAACTATAATTATAACTGACCCATGCTGGTCCTTTGGGTTTTTATAGGGCCTGTTCCTACAATGCTTTGCTGTCTGCATCGCTGACGTCACAGGTGTAGTTGACTAGCTATTATACATAGATATACTCTATGGCTTGCAACGTTTTCAGTATATCTACAGCTATGCCCTCCAACTGCCACGTGTTTCTATGCTCTATAATCTATGACTACACAGTACGCGCTACGGGTTACAACATTCTTACTATAGTCTATACTCTACTCTCGTGCTGAATATATATAGTTATATTCTACACTCTACAGCGTACAACGTTCAGACTATTTATATATATATAATATATATATATATATAATCAGTTGATCTGGTGTTCGAATCCCAGTGGAGTGAGAGGAGAGAGATCCTTTTTTTCTGAATAAATTTGAATTTAATATGTTTTCACAAAGTACTACCAGAAGACCCCACGCCTGTGGCGTAGATGGTGGAAAACAGCCCCCAAATGCGATTGCTTCTCCTCGGAATTATATTTCTTCCCAGATGAGAGCGCCTCAAGTGGCAAATTGAGGAATTACGAATCCTATTGTAGCAGACGACAGTTTCGTTACAAATTTTTTTTAGAGAGGCTCTCTCATCTGGGAAGAAATCTCGCTATCGAGAAAATCGGAGGACAGGCGATCGCGAAATGGCGCCAGGCCATCTCTTATTTAGAAAAGTCAGTTTGGCCTATTACACTTCCAAGATTTGAAATATGCAAAATAATCTTAATATACAATAAATATAATAAATATAATAATATATTTCAAATTTTCAATCACCCACTAAAGCTACTGTATTTGTAGATGAGTAAGGCAGAGTTCTGAGCCAAAAAGGAAGACGGAGTCCGGATACGCATTATAAGACGGACTCTGTATCTCACTTTTAGTCACTTTCACAAGACGGACTCTGGATATGTATGCATTCTGTTCATGCTAAAAGCTTCTAGAATAATATTCCACAATTGAAGGCCGGGATGCAAGAACCGGGCGATCGCTCGAAAACGTGAAAAATTATTGTCCAATCGTGTTTTTATATCCCAATTTTAGAGTTCAAAAAATTATTCATAGAAAAATATACTTGTAGAGAATATTAAAATGAAACTCTTTTCTATTTAAAGTTTTTCTTTCTGATGTATGTTTTTGATAATAAATTGGTTAATTTTTGATAATTAATTGGAAATTGAGACCTGACGGTAAGCACGTTGTTTTAGCTTCGGCGAAGAAAAGTATCGACGGAACTTTAGAGTTAAAAGAACTTACAAATGTGACAGTTGTTCCTTATTTTGAAGAAAGATTTCTGGAAATATTTAGATCAATTCATTTAAAATTGGCGGAAATATCCACTTTGTAAGAAAGTACGCGACGCCGCACAGTCTACAACTCTCGCTAGCAGATTCAAAAATGCTTCTCAACGTTAGCAGTCTCGCCTGCACTCTCCTATAAGCATAAAGGACTCAATTTTTCAATAATTAAACATTAAAAAGTTGCCCCTTTACCAATTATTAGAAAACCGATTGCTTTATATTTTTTGACATTTCGTTGATTTCAGTGAATTAGCAAATAACTAAAAATAGAAAAATTTGTGCTTCGCAAGTTGTTCCCCCCTTCACATTCTTTGAGGATTATCTCGTTTCGAACTTTGTCCATCAGTGTTTTCCCGCATATTGTGCGCAGAGGTTTCATGCTAATCGCGTTAATTTTACTCTTGACCTTTTCTTGATATGTCCATGTCTCGCTACCGTATAGTACAGCTGGTACAAATAAATATTTATATACGGTCATTTTCGTTTCTTTTAACTTGTTTTTTTTCTGAGAATGGAACCTGTTCTACCGATAATCTTCTTACCCTCATGAATGCGCCTATCTAACCCCCCATCTATTTTTACGTCGCTAGTGAATGGGCTACCCAGATATAAGTATTTGTCAACTTGGTCTAATCTCTCATCATTCAAGACAATGTTGCATATTATTTTTTCACTTTTTCCTCCAAACACCATTACCTTTGTTTTATTTACGTTAATTTTGAGGCCCATGTTCTTCATGCTTTTATTAGGCTTATTCAACATTCTTTGCAAGTCCTCGATTGATTCTGCCATGCCAGTCTTGTCATCTGCGAAAGACAAACTACGCACCTTCACTGTTTCGAGATATACACCTTCTTCGTCGAAGAGGGCCATTCTTAGACACTTGTCCAGAAATATGATAAATAGCCACAAGGACATAACGCATCCTTGTCTAACATAAGGATATGAAATTATTTCTCCATAAATATACTGTGGCTGGTTAACATCCGTGTCAAATTTCAACTCTCCAGGAAAAATATTGTAGAAGCTACACGGAGTAAATTGAATGGGAAAAGATTCCGCGAAATTTGTTTAAAGCTGGGGGGAGGGGGTCATTTGCGAAAAGTTTAACCTTTATTTTATAGAGTTTAGAGCTATTTGTCGTGCTTATTGAATATACTGAGTGACACATTTTTTTAAATGTGAATATCTTATTAACCATTGATAGAGCCCCCTTCCATATTCTCCGAAAATTTTCGATTTTAAGGAACTTCAGAAGCAAAAGCGATTATTGACATCATAGTTTGATGTTTGTTTCACAAAGTTTGTATGCTTAAAAGTTCAAAAAATGTTTGAAAGGCAATGAACTTCAATGTTGAAGAAATACGTATTTGTCCCGTCTTAGGCAACCCGGTATCCTAAGACAAGCTACTTTTTAAAATAAAAAAATCTATGTAATTAAACACTAAATATTCAAAAATGTTATTCGTGGTGTACTGTTGAAACATATTATCTACATTTATGACATATTACTTATGCAAAATACATTATAAAACGTAAAATAAGCGTTAAATAAGGTCTAACAGAAAATAAGTGTAAACAAAGTTCAATTAAGTGAATTAAAAATATTCAAAAGAAGGACTTCAAACTAACTCAAGGTGTATTCTAATAATTTCAAGATAAATAACAAACATTTTTAAAACATTCAGTGATATCTTGAGAATTCGACGAATTCAGAGTAGTTTAAAGAGTTCATAAAATTGCGAAACAATGCAGAGAATTCAGAAGAATTTAGAAAACTTAGAAGAATTCAGAGAATTCCGAAGGATTCACAGATTTCAAAAGAATTCACAGAATTCAAAATAAATTTAGATAATTTACAAAATTTAGATAATACAAAAGAATTCATAGAATTTAAAATATGTCACAGAATTCAAAAGAAGTCAGACAAGTCCAAAATTATCAGAGAATTGAGAATAATTCAGGAGAGTTCATAGAATACAAGAGACTTGCAGAAGTTTAGATCAATTCATGATATTTATAAAGATTTCAAGAGATATGAGATAAAAAAGCTTTAAATTTTCTGTAGAATTCGTGTGAATTTCACAGAATCAAAAATATTCAAAGAAAGTTAAAAGGATTCAACGTGTATTCTAATGATTTCAAGATAATTAAAGAATATTTTAAAAATACAGTGATACCGTGAATTCAACAAATTCAAAACAGTTCAGAGAGTTCAGAAAATTTTTAAACAATTCAGAGAATTCAAAGAATTTGGAAGAATTTGAAAGAATTTAGAAGAATTCAGAGAATTCGGATGAATTCAAAGAATAGCGGAAGAATCCAGAGAATTAGGAAGAATTCAAAGAATTAAGAAGAATTTAGAAAATTCTGACGAATTCACAGAGTACAAAAGAATTCACAAACTTCAAAAAAATTTACAGAATTAAAAAAAAACTTTGAGGACTTCAAAAGAATTTAGAGAATACAAAAGAATTCAAAAGATTTCAGAGAATTTAAAAGAATTCAGACAATTGAGAAGAATTCAGAGAATAGCGGAAGAAATCAAGGATTAAGAAGAATTCAAACAATTAAGAAGAATTTAGAGAATGCAGAAGAATTCACAGAGTGCAAAAGAGTTCACAAACTTCGAAAGCATTCATAGAATTGAAAAAATGTATAAAATTTCAAAAGAATTTAGAGAATACAGAAGAATTCATAGAACTCAAAAGATTTCAGAGAATTTCAAAGAGTTCAAAGAATTCAATGAACTCAGACAATTGAGAAGAATTCAGAGAATTGAGTAGATTCCAGAGAATAAAAAAGACTTGGAGAAATTCAAAATAATTTATGGTGTACTGTAAAGGTTTCAAGATAATTGCAAAAAACTTCAAAATGATATCACCACACGTAAGATCATGCATATGCATAAAAGCTTGTATATCAATTCGTCTGTTCCGCGATTATACATCTCACGCCGTCAAGGCGGACACCGACTTCTGAATCTCCAATGTCTTCACAACCGAATTGTTTTGACTACAGCTTACATCGTTGCAAATGGAAAAGATCCTCTCCTAAAAATGGTCAGGGATCACGAGATGATTGTCAAAGGAGCGTTCCTTTACAAAGCCGCGAGCAGGCGGCTGAGACCGTTGGCCTCAATCTTATCATCAGAAGTGAGGAAAGTGTATTACTCCATCTAGATGCTTCACTTCTGAAAACCGAAGTGAAGAAATCAGAAGTTGAAAAATTCCACCAACTGCTCGTCGACAAGAAAATGCACCAAAACTGTTACAGAAATGTAGAAAATCAGCCCTTGTCCAAGGAGCAAACTTTTGCTTTCCTCAGATCATCAGGCCTAATTCAGATACAGAGGGTTTCATTTTCGCATGCCAGGACGGTGCGATTTCCACCTTAGCATACCGTGACCGAATTTTATGTCAAGAAGTTCCCTGCGATAGGTGCAGAGCGTGTCATGCACACGCTGAGTACCTAGAACACATACTATTGGGGTGTCCCAACCACGCAGGAACGACGTATATCTACAGATATAATGCGACCCTAAGAGTGCTTTATTATTATCACCTTTATCGCTCTTACGGTGTTGACCGCGAACCTGCCCTGCCGAGCGCTCCAAGGGAGATAGAGTCAATTGTCCAAAACGAGAAGCGCCATTGTTCTCCAAGACTTCGAGAAACGAACCATATTCGTGATCGAATTCTCGGCTCCGGCTGACTACAACATCACTGCCAAGGAGAAGGAAAAGGAGAAGTATCAATTAAGACCTTAAAAGGGAGTTGCGAGGACTGTATCCAAAATATTCGGTTAAAGTAATTGTCCTTGTGTTCGGTGCTCTCGGAGGTGCGAATCTATCACTGGTTCATAACATTAAAGCCATCCCTGCGTGCCAAAAATATGCCAAGGCACTTGCGAGATGGATGCAGAAGGCTGCCATTCTTGGGTCGCTTCGTATCCTCAAGACACACGAGGGTTTCGCGGGCCTGTCGTCGTAATTTCATCATGCCACCTATCTCACAGTCGTGAGACGTGGCCATAAGTGTGATTTACCGCAGTTCTACTGGGAGCCGATGTCATTTTTGGATAACAGTTGCTCCCAGTGGGACCCTGCGGTGGTTGTTTAACCATTTTTTATAATTATATATATATATATATATATATATATTTACAAATCCAGGCATACCACACACGTTATAATTGCTAACAATGGTTATACATAATATATAGCTGCAAGAAGTCGAGATAAAGTTTGAAATGTTGAAAATACTTTACTTGAATTTTCGTCTAATGGAAACATTTCATTGGGATTGTTTCGAAATATACTTGATATCAAGTGAAAAAATATAATTAAATTTCTCTTTATAATAGAAAAAAATCTTTTTTTTTATTGAATTCTTGCTTTTTAATTGTTAAACAATCGTTAAAAACCGCGAAATTAGTCTTCAAAAGTAGGGTAACTTCTTTTTTATTTTAAAGCCGCTATTTTATGTATAACCATTGTTAACTATTATAACGTACGTGGTATGACTGGATCCATAAATAAATAAGCTAAAACGAATATTTCTCAAATACTAATTCAGATATAGTGTGACTCGTCTGGATGTTCAGAAATCGTCAGCACTTCTGACCATTTGTGACGATTCCTGACTTTTTTTAGTAAGGTTTAACTGTATTCGCACTGAGCAATTTAGGCGAATTGGGGTTCGATTTCAAACCGGGCGAATTAAACTGAATTGGCTGGTATTGACATTAATTTGTGCTGATGTATAAACATGAATTGGCTCCCCTAAAAATGTTACGCTGCATTCGGGCGAATAGGATATTTGAAGATTATATTACTTTTCACGAATTCACAACCTGCTCCTATTCGTGCTTGGTGTATTTTTCTCAATTCTCCCCAATTAATTACTTTTCACTGGGGATTCTTGTTGGTCCTGCAGGATAGTGTTCGCAAGTTAGGTTAGTTATGTAATAAAAGAATGTAGTAATATTAAAAAGCTTACATTTAGATCTAGTACGTATGTAGTTTGAATGTCAAGTTTTTTTTTATGAAACTGACTAGAAATTAAATAAAAAATGATATAGAGGTGGATAATGTCGATAATGATTTATCAAATGATAAAGGAATATATACTTACCCTATTTGACCGATATTTCTCAAACAATTCGCATAACGTGCCAGCGATAATAACGCGTATGATGCCATTTGGAAACCTTCAACAATAAATCAATGATACCACAAAATATTAGTGTGTATCACGTACGTCTCTGGGTTTCGAGCTTGCCAGATTCCACCACAATTTTTTCCCCTCTTTTGAAAAATGAATACAGAGGATAGAGCATGATCAAAGAATACACGGTCTAGCCGTAAGCTCTCCCAGTTTCGTCCCCACTCGCGCTCTACCACAGCCAGCCATTTGGTTACCATAACAACCGTTAGCGTCTCGGTCATACAAAATTGCAATTCATATACAAGATCGTTTGGATCCGTATGAAGCAATATACAACGTTCAAGATAGGATAGCTCTTCCTTCTCCTCCTCCCCCTTCTCATTCTTCTCCTCCTCCTCATTCTCCTATAAATAAGAGTCCGTGATTGTGACTAAGTCAGTATAGTCTGATAGACCAACGCATCACATGTTTCGAAGGAACGAGAAATGTTGCGTCAAATAGTAAAAGCTAGTGATGAAATTTGACGAAAATATCGTACTTTTAAGTTGGGTAAAGAAGCTTTCGAAAGTATTCTGAGAGAGACTTTTAAACCTATAGTCATACCACCACTGAGTGAAAATGAGTGCAAGAATTCCTGGATTTCGAAGAATACGCGATCTTGAGTCTGAGATGAGATGAGTGAAGCGGAACTAGTCAGAGTTGGCAAGAATCGGAGAGAACTAGAAAGAATCGAAGAGAATCGGAAAGAATACGTATGAATTCAAAGAATACAAGGAGACCAGGAAGAGTACGAAATGAGTTTTTTATTCAGGCTCTGGACTTCTTTCTTTCTTCAATAGATGTTTTCTCATAATTGATCAGTTGTATGTATCAAAAAGTGTCTTAGAAAAAAATGCTCCTCTGGGAGTAGTCCAAATTTTGATAGAAACTTTTTGCTGTAGAATCCAAATTTAAAAAAAAATAAGCACAGTTTAATTTTTCTACGTAATTGTTTATTTTTTATGCCAACAATCGACATAATCAAGACATAAGACAGGAACCGATGCTATGTTCGAAGTTTCAAAAAATCTGAAATAGTAAGAGGATTATTGGATTATTTAACAAAAAATAATTAAAACAAGAATATCTGGAAAGTGATCCATTTCGCGGGGACGGTGGCCCTAGTTTGTCATAGTTTTTACGTTATATTCAGTTTAAAAAAATCGGACAGACCTAGAACTGCACACAAAACTTCCCTGGCTCATCCCGGTAACATCATTGCAAACATGATTTATAAAGACTCTACAATATAAAATGAAATAACGTAAAAATATTAATGGAAGGACCGAATCCATTCCAAATCGGGCAGGTTTAACAATCACAGTTCACACATAAAGTCACAGAACCTCTTGGCGGCGAAACATGTTCTTTTTTAGAGAAAATTAGGCCACAAGTATTTTTCCGTTTTGAGAACAATAAAAAAACCTACGATGTTACGAGTATTTGAATTTTGACGTCTCTTTTTCCAAAAATACCATTTTTTCTTCAAAATCATATAATTTTTTACCTAATTTTGATGTTATAAAATCAGCGCATGTTTTTCACATTCACTGAAATTCTCTTATTCCATTAGATCGGCAATCTCCCTCCTCATCTCTGGTTGAACTCTCCTCAACATCCGAACATGTGGACTGCAAGGAGAAAGCGATCCCATCCAGAGTGGACGTTGCCTCCTTTTCGATCTCTCAGAAACGGATGGGTTTTTGCAGCAATGTGTGAACGTTTGTGTCCCGAGGAGAGCAGGTACAGGGGATCGGTCCTTTGGTTTGTGTACTAATGAAAAAAAAGTACCCGGAATTCCATCTTTAAAAAATGGAATCCTAGCGGTTGCCGGAAGGTTTTGCTTTTGATGAGAACTTTGTCGAAGATACTTTTAAACGATCCCGAAGGGAGCGGACGACGAGCCGAACGCGTTAGGTTTCGATCTTTATCAAATTGAACTTTATCAATTTATCTTTTTTTTTTATCAATTTCCTACTGATGCAAAATTATATTGTACGCATGTTCAAATCATAACTAAATATTATTATTTATTAATGAGACAATAATACAGTAATTTATATAAATTATTATACAATATATTAATAAGTTGGTGAATTGATGAATCTTAAATATTGACCTATACTGATGAGTGTCAATCATACGCGTTAATTATGAAGGCATATAATTCTGCAAAGAAATAAATTAGACGAATTACCTTCACAAAAACGTTTTTTTGCTACATCCGCAACTTCTTATTAGTGCAAAAAGAAAGGTTGTGCTAGGCGGCTCGAAGTATACATAATTTTGTGCAGAAAAGAAAAACTCCAAAAACCTAACTGTTACCAAAAGAAAAACCAAAAACGAAAAAATTGTATTATTTATAAAAATGTTGAAAAAATAAAACTTGTGCTGGGTTGTGCTCGACAAATGCAGTCTTTATTCCCTCTGACAAAATTACGTGAGATCGACATGTCTCATATTAGAACTCAAAACGTAAAACTCAACAAATATCAAAGATCCACAAATAGTCAAATTTTGAAAAAATAAAACTTGTGCTGGGTTGTGCTCGACAAATGCAGTCTTCATTCCCTCTGACAAAATTACGTAAGATCAACATTTCTCATATTAAAACTCTAAACGTAAAACTCAAAAAACAAAAGATACAAAAATAGTCAAATTTGGAAAAAATAAAACTTGTGCTGGTTTGTGCTCGACAAATTCAGCCTTAATTCCCTGTAATGAAATTACGTGAGATCAACAGTTTTCATATTAGAACTCAAAACGTAAAACTCAAAAAACATAAAAGATCCAAAAATAGTCAAATTTGGAAAAAAAATGGTAAGGCTGCTGGTGTAGACAGTATTAGCGCTGAAATGCTTAAATACGGTGGCGAGTACATACCTCACATGTTGTGCGAACTGATAAATTAGAGATCACATGGGTTATTCGTATAAAATCCCTTGAAACAGTGATTGCCAGTTATGCAACTAATGAAACTTTGTGTAGAGCTCATTGAGGATAACGAAGTTGATAGAACCGTGCTTGCCAAAGCTTCAGGGTTTCTTCATAATATGGAGTCCTTCAAGTACGTATTTCTTTTAACTGCAATTACCGAAATTTTTTATCGGATCGAGATCCTTAACAAAGATTCACAAAAATTGGAACTTTGTGTCGTTGAATCGTATCGGAAAGTGGAACTCGAAGAATCGAAACTGCCAAGAAAACGTAAAATCCCAAAACGACTTGAACATAATAATACAGAAAATCATGATTTTAAATCTCCAAAAGATTACTCTAAAAAAATATTTCGCGAGGTTTTCAATCAAGTAAATGTTGCATTAAAAGAGCGTTTCGACGCGGATAATGCCAAGTTTTTTAAGTCTTTGGAAAGTTTCGCAAATGATGAAGTAGAAAATGCTGATGGTATTGTAGAATTTTATAAGTGAGATTTTTATAAATCACGATTGACTGCCAATAGAGATTTTTTCAAAGGTTTTGTGAAGCGTGAAGGAAAAGAAATGACAGATTTGAACACTATCGTGAAGTTTCTAAGAGGGAAAAAGAATTTTATATGAATATCGTTCCCGAATTCGTACGTTTTCTAAGATTAATGGTGACAGTACCTGGTTCTTCGTGTTCCAATGAAAGAAGTTTCTCAGTTTTACGACGGATAAAAAACTATTTAAGGTCGACCATGGCTCAAAATTGACTGAATTGTGTTGCTATATTACACTCGTATCCGGATTTAGTTGATGGACTTGATTCAGAAGCTCTAATGGATGAGTTTTTTGCACGTTATAAGAAACGTACGTCATGCTTTGCACTTCATAAATGATTTATTCTAATCTTTAGAGAAAAGCTAATGAATCGAATTTGTAATACAGTCCAAGCTCCGAGCAGTGCCGCCCCGTGCAATGCCGCTTCTACGATTTCTCGCTCGAGCGCTACCCCCACCACTTTAGCGTCGGTCTCGATAGATGTATTTCATAGCTAACGCTCCGAGGAGTGCCGGGAGCGAAACGGCCGAATCTGAAGGTTGTTCTCGGGCCAAACCTTGAAGTTGTTCAGTCAAACAAATTGTTCATTTTATTATACATATAAGAAATTAAATATTACTTTATAATGTTTGAAGTGGATTAGTGATGACCCTCAGAGACCCTTAAGACATCAAAAATAGTATGGCTCCGTCTCACTAGCCTGATATACAGAATGACTTGAAATTGTCTTGGATTGGTCTTTACCCAAGGCAAAATAAAGACCAAATATTGTTACCCGGGGGTTCACTGACGTAGTACGGTTTTGGATGAATGACTGGGTGGATAAAAGCTAATCGTAGATGTGATACTCATGAATAGACGGATCGCAGATATGGAATTGGTTTTAAATTCAGCATAGAAACAGAGATTAGAATCTGAAGTTAGATTTGAAATTTCTTTTATATACACGAATGCAGTACAAGCGTACATATACTGGTATCTGAATTATATTATTATACACAGAAGTTATTCTGAAGCAGAGAATCTTTCTAGAGGAGGTTTATAAATAACCAATTCATATGCTTTACACTATGA
Source organism: Andricus grossulariae (assembly GCA_011634705.1). Lineage (NCBI taxonomy): Eukaryota > Metazoa > Arthropoda > Insecta > Hymenoptera > Cynipidae > Andricus > Andricus grossulariae. The sequence continues at coordinate 193,366,148 of JAABKJ010075445.1, read as the reverse complement.
GTAAATAATAGTCTGCAGTGAAGGGTTGTTTTGAAGGATCATTAGGCAGACACAATAACCCTCGTACTGCCTAAAGGAAATCTGGATGACGGAGGGTACTGATGTCCCAGGACGTACATCCATTCTCCATTGTCGAAGTATTACTAGGATAATGCAGGGATTCGTATTCCTCAGGTGCCGCCTGGATCATGCAGATTCGTGGCCATTATCGGAGAATTCGCCCATCAAAAACGTGATATGCTCCTTTTGCGCCATGTAAATCAAACCCTCCGTTACGCTACTGTGTTTGCAAGCTGTTCTCCAATTTCTGTGTCCGCGTAATGGAAGGTAATATGAAATACTGGCAGACATTCACAGATTGGCGTACTCTGTTCACAATACGCATAAAGTCGGAAATATAACAGTCGAGTCTGCGTATTTTCGTACTATTGGAAAATCGGACGCTGGTACTGGAGACAAATAGTTCTAGAATGCAAAAATGTTGTGATTCGAAAGTCAAACAAATGAACGGAGGTGTGTTCTTGTATTAATGGATTAATTTCATCACGTCTTATAAGCTCCTGGACTGAGAAAACTGTTTGTGAAATCAATAAAGTTTTGATAGCATTCGCACAACTCAACCTTTTTTTTTACCAACTCAAAAGAATTTTTCTTTTTAGTAAAGTAATTGCTTCTGTTAAGGGCATGTGATACTTCGTCGTGTGGTAAATCGGGTTCAGTTCCCCCGGGTTTTTGTCCAAAAAAATTAAAAATTTTCAAAACTGTATTTGGAGATGCTATAAAATAGAACAACAGACGTCCCCGAACTCTTTTTTGAGGGATAATAGCAAATGCTTGACGAAAATTATTTTTCTGTATTAGAGGATTTAACTTTGGTCGATAATGTAGATTTCCATTATTCACAGTATTTGTGATTGGATTTCTTAACGGATCGATAATTATAATCTCCGATGATAATACAGATTCCGATTTAAAAATATTGATTCTGTAACACCTTGCTAAAATTAGCGTATCTCAGAAAAACAGTATCTTCCTTTGATCTCTCCGTAACTCAATTGGTTAGAGCACCTGACCGGAAATCAGTTGATCTGGTGTTCGAATCCCAGTGGAGTGAGAGATGGGAGATCCTTCTTTTCTGAATGAAATTTGAATATATTAAAAAATTTTATTCATATCCTCATCTAGTCTGCTCGGCGAAAACTATTTTTCTATATTAGATGATTTAACTTTGGTCGATGATGTAGATTTCCACTATTCACGGTATGTGTGATTAGATTTCTCAACGGATCGATAATTACAATCTCGGATGATAATACAGGTTCCTGTTAAAAATATTGATTGTGTAACACCTTGCTAAAATTAGCGTATACCAGAAAAAAAGTATTTTTCATTGATCTCTCTGTAGCTCAATTGATTAGAGGACCTGACCGGAAATCAGTTGATTTGGTGTTCGAATTCTAGTGGAGGGAGAGGAAAGAGATCCTTTCTTTCTAAATAAAATTTGAATTTAATAAAAATTTTAATTCATATCCCCATCTAGTCTGCTTGACGAAAATTCTTTTTCTGTATTTGAGGATTTAAGTTTGATCGATAATGTAGATTTCCATTATTCACAGTATGTGTGATTGTATTTCCCAACATATCGATAATTACAATCTCCGATGATAATACATATTCCTATTTGAAAATATTGATTTTGTAACACCTTGCTAAAATCAGCGTATATCAGAAAAACTGTATCTTTCTTTGATCTCTCTGTAGCTTAACTGGTTAGAGCACCTGACCGGAAATCAGTTAATCTGGTGTTCGAATTCCAGTGGAGAGAGAGGAGAGAGATCCTTTTTTTCTGAATAAAATTTGAATTTAATAGAAATTTTAATTTATATTCCCATCTAGTCTGCTTGACGAAAATTACTTTTCTGAATTAGAGGATTTAACTTTGGTCGATAATGTAGATTTCCATTATTCACAGTTTGTGTGATTGGATTTCTCAACGTATCGATAATTACAATCTCCGATGATAATACAGATTGCTATTTAAAAATATTGATTGTGTAACACCTTGCTAAAATTAGCGTATATCAGAAAAGCAGTATCTTTCTTTGATCTCTCTGTAGAAGTTCTTGATACAATCTGGTCCAGCACCAGAGAAGTTCTTTGTGCCTCTGAGTGCTTTTTTCACCTCTTCGGCAGTCATTGATGCACATTCCTCCTCAGATTTTACGAGATTGTCGCAAAATTCCTTGAAGCAGATGATATTGTCAGTATCTTCTTTCAACTTTAGTGTTTTCGGAATCTTGTATACCTCTCGCCAAAAAGTCTCTATCTCGTTGGGCTTGGGTGGATTTTTGACAGGAACAGGGTGTTTACTAAAGAGGCGAGATGGGTCAGCGGGAAATTTTTGATTCTCCCTGATTCACCTCTCCCTCCTCTGTATTATTCTCCTTGCGTCAGATAACAGCCGTATTTTGTCAACAATATGCTGCTTGATTGTCAGCAGCTTTCACTTGTTCAATATGTGATTCAAGACCCTCCGTTGTTGGGCGAACTTTCGAACCCTTTCTGTGAACGGCCTACCAGATGTTATGCAGTCAATCACACATTGAACACGGGAAGCATTCTGCTTGCCCATCCAATCATCTTGTTTAGTTGATTTAAGCGTCTTTTGGTCTTTTGATCGATCGTCGGTTTGTGCCTTCGATTTGAATCAGCCAAAGTTCTCGCAGCACCATGAACTGAGCAATGGATGGTCCAGAGGTCTGACTCTTGCGAGATTTCTTCACGGAGGGAGGCATCTATTTCAGCCAGATCTTGGAGCTTAGGAGGAACTTGAATGTTAATGTTGCTTCTTGTCCTGAAATCGTGATCATCTCTCAGAACGTGCGTGCTTTCCGCAATTGGTATTAATGTCGCTATCTCATCTTCGGCTGCAGCTTGATCTAGCAGCGCTTGGGGAAGCGCTCCGCGTGCATATCCATTTTTCGAGAGGTAGGCACGTTAATTTCGCATGGATTGAAGTGAAATGTGCTGAAGCTCCGGGTGTTTTTGGCACCAGAGAGTATGCATACGTGCCATAAAGCCTCGGTGGACAGGGATAATGCTGGCATCGTAGCATTCTAGCAAGTCATCCTCGAGTTGATTCGTCCACTCAATGTGGGCGTTTCGCCGGTTCGTCGTCGTTTTTCCATCTAAATTATTTTTAGCACCCCGAACTGTAGGATGATCGGCATTGTTTACCGATCAATTGTCGGGTGCTCTGCGCGTTCGATCGTTTTGAACCGCATCTACAACTTTCTGGTGTTTTGGTGATGCCATTGCTGTTCCCGCGAGCAGCTAGGGAAAGGGTTGGTCCATCCTTGTAGAGCCCTGCGTGCAAGGATAAGGCTGCATACTCTGAGAGGTCGCCAATGTGCACAATTCGTGTCTTCACGCGACTCGCTTACAATGCTCGCAGGACCTATCTCGCCTCGGCTTCGATCGCCCTGTGAGCGTTGCCGCTCGTCGCGTAAAGACTCTAATTATACACCTTGGCGCATATTATACTATTAACCCACTGTTAGAATTCGCTACCCGAAAAAAGTGTTTTTCAGCCCACTAACTACTCATAAATTTATTTTTAATGTTTTACAGTTGCAAATGAATAATGTCCTATTTCCACCCAAATGCCCATAATATCGTTTACCAATTTTCTTTAGTAGAACTTTAATCAGAGTATACAATCCCGAGGGTCGCATTTTAGTGCACAGATTTGATCTACTTTTTCAAAAGGACCAAAATGTTCCCCATGTTTTTAGCTGTGGAAAATGTTTGGAGATAGTATAAAATAACGTGCTACTTACAAAAACGCTTTAAAGAAGGGTGCTTATTTGCAGCTCAAATTAAAAAAGACGATCCGACCAGAGGAGTTATCTTAAAAAGTTTACAAACATAAAAATAATAATCTTCTTTCTTATTTTTCGAAAAATCAAAGTTGTTTTACTGTGACAACAAAATATTTGGATTAAAATGAAGCCTATTTTATGCACACGTTGGCGCAAGACATGATTATGCGTATTAAATGAAAAACTACAAAAAAATACTTCCAAGAATGATGTAAATTGTACATTACTACTCGCATGTTCATTTTCAATGATTAGTGAATTTTTCAGTGAAGTCTTAACAACTTATTCATTCTTTACAACAACAACAAACTATTAAATAGTTATCACTAACTTTTTTAATCTCATTTTTTAGAAACGCATATTCTTGCTTCGTATTTGAATCGGTGGAATCAGTGAACAAGTGAGGGTGTTACGTTTCGCGAACTTCACGTTGCTTCGAAATTTTTTGTCTCTGGTGAATATTAGAATTACTGACTTGAATTTCATCGCGTTCTAGAGTTCGCGCAAGATCCTTTATGTACGCCCGAGAATAGCGAACTCCCATTGGTTCTTTACAACTCTCAATAATTTAAAAACTATTGATCGTACAACATTTTGTCACATTAATTTTTTGTTTAGGTTTGCACGAGGAATGTGTATGTACAAGGTGTATGATGAGTTCAGGATCACCCTGCATATATGGGTACATATACAGGGTGGGCCATTTTAATCTATAGTGGATAATATCTCACATGCTTGTGCAGATACGAAAAAATGTTTCAGACAAAAGTTGGAGGGGATAATGGGGGACATCTACGGGTACCAATGAGTTAGGACGCACTATACTCCTACCGAAAAAAGGCAACTTGTCCAACCCAGAGAATTACAGGCCAATAACTTGTTTGAGCACACTGTATAAGATCTTTACAGCTGTCTTACACAACATGATTGTTCGGCGAATTGAGCCTGTGTGGCGTGAGGTGTACGAACAACGTAGCTCGAAAAAAGGTGTAGCACGCTGTCGAGAGAACCTGCTAATTGACAGATGTGTCTGTAAAGACGCTGCAGCCTATCAACCTCTGATAAAGGCAAACTTCAAATTGCCATATATATCGTTAAGAAGTAGACAGGAGAGACAGGGATGGACTTTGGATTGGATAAATATGCCAAAATTCATCTGAAGCCATGACGGTGTCATTTCCACTTTAGCATACCGTGACCGCATTTTATGTCAAGAAGTTCTCAGCGATAGGTGCAGAGCGTGTCATGCACACGCTGAGTACCTAGAAAACATGCTATCGGGATGTCCCACCCACGCAGGAACGACGTATATCTACAGACCTAAGCGGCCCTGAGAGTGCTTTATTACCATCTTTGTCGCCCTGAGGGTGTTGGCCGCGACCCGGCCCTGCCGAACGCTCCAACGGAAATAGAATCAATTGAGGGGCCGGATGCAATAAGGTGACGAGCGCTCGAAAACGCGAAAAAGTATTGCCCAAACGTCTTGTGATATCAAAATTTTAAGTTGAAAAAATTGGATTAAAAGAAATATGTGCTTGTAGAGAATGTCAAGACGGAACTTTTTTCTATTTAAAGTTTTTCTTTCCGATGTATATTTTTAATAATAAAATTGAAAAATAGAAGAAAAAATTTCGCCAAATTCAATTATTTTTTAAAACATAAATCGTCTCCACTCAAGACAAATATTATAAGAACTACTTTGAAATTTGATACACATACGCATTATACCCTAGCGATGCCTACGATATGAATAAAAAAGTTAAAAATTCCAATTGTTTAATAATAATTAATTGCAAATGGAGACCTGACGGTAAGTACGTTTTTTTAGCTTCGACGAAGAAAAGTATCCAGGGAACTTTAGACTTGAAACAACTTCCAGTGAGACATTTATTTCTTACTATTGGAGGAAGATTTCTGGAAATTTTCAGATCGATTTATTGAAAATTGGCGGAAATATCCATTTTGTAAGAAAGCACGCGATATCGTCTACGATTGCATCGTTAGCAGATTCAAGCGCTTCTCAACGTTCGTACTCTCGCCTGTACACTCTCCCGTAAAGGACTCGTCTTTTCAAAAATTACACATTAAAAAAGCCACACACACACACACACACACACACACACACACACACACATATATATATATATATATATATACATGTATACATACACAAAAGCATACGTCATTCCGACGTGCACGTGCACACAGTTGCGTACAAACGTATGCATTTGTGTGTCATAATTAACACATTCAAACCTTGTGTTAAAGTATTTGCCCAATGTATAAAAGTGATTCCACAATTCTCGAAAAATCAGAAATTCAAGAGTAAATCCTAATCCATAAAAAATATGGAATCGTTCAATAGCAGATTTTGTAAGTCAAAAGTCCGATATTCGTCGTTCACCTTCATTTCTTCTTATGTTGCAACTTGAAATTCCATTAACTTTACAATTGCATTTGAAGGTTTCGACTTGCATCTTAGAAAATATGCACGTCGACATGTCGAGTCGGGTACTATAGGCTTCCTAAAAAGTAATATTCAACGAGTGGATATTCTTTATGCGAAGGAAGCAATTACATCAAATTTTATGGTCCTCTTCATTTACTTGGTCTTGATTTAAAGAAATTTTCCACTTTTGTAGGATCACTTTTCTACATTTTGGAAAGAGTTCAAACACGATTCCCAGGTGGTCATTTAGGTAATAGAAACTTTTAACTTTAAAGCTATATACTCTTTCACTCCTCCCTTACAATAGCTTCAGCGTAGGCAAATTCGACATAAAATTTTATAATTTTCAAATGATTCTACTTGTAATGACGTACATTCAGCTTCTGAAGAGTTATTCGTGAATCCTGTCGTGTTATAGAAACAATTTTATGGCTACTAAAAATGATTTATTTTAACGAATACGATCTGAAAATATAACTATTCATAACAGACTGAAGAAACGGTCTATATTGATGATTATTATGATTATTAATTGTTAAAATAATTTCAAAATATCTTAAGCAAAAGAATATTATTCTTAAAATTCGTTAGTTGTGTCACGGATTGCTGATAAGAATAAATGTACACGATTTGTTGAAAAAAAAGTTCAAACAGATAAAAATTGTATAAACAAATTGAAGTTATTTTTAAAATTCCAGAATATCAGGTAAAAAAAGAATATTACTCTTAAATTCCTTCAATCGTGTCACTAATTCCAGAAAGTAATATTTTTCCACGCTTAACAAGGGAAAATATTGTTTAAACTTAGGGACGCATTGTGTCTGTAGATATAAGGGGTTCCTGCGTGGGTGGGTCACCCTGATAGTATGTGTTCTAGGTACTCAACGTGTGTATGACACGCTCTGCACCTATCGCTTGGAACTTCTTGACCACGGAGACTGCTGTCCGAAAATCGTAGTTCCAGAAAATTTGGCACTTCTCGTTTTGGACAATTGACTCTATCTCCTTCGGAGCGTTCGGCAAGGCAGGGTCGCGGCCAACACCATACCAGCGACAAAGATGGTAATAACGCACTCTTAGGGCCGCATTATCTCTGTAGACATACGTGGTTTCTGCGTTGGTGGGACAGCCTGTAGTATATGTTCTAGGTACGCAGCGGTCATGGTATGCTAAGGTGGAAATGACACTTTCCTGGCATGCGAAAATAAAACCCTCTATACCTGAATTAAGCCCTGATGATCTGAAAAAAGCAAAAGCCTGCTCCTTCGACAAGGACTGTTCTTCTACATTTTTGTGAAAGTTTCCGTGCATTTTCTTGTCGATTAGCTGTTGGTGAAATATTGCAAACTCTGCTTTCTTCACTTCGGCTTGCAGAAGTGAGGCATTTAGATGGAGTTATGCACTTTCTTACTTCTGACTTCCATTTGCAACGATGCAAGCTGTACTCGAAACAATTCAGTTATGAAGACACTGGAGATTTAGAAGTCCGCGTCTGCCTTCACGGCGTCAAATGCATAATCGCGGAACTGACGAATTGATATGCAAACTTTTATGCATATGGGGCATCATTTCTCAAGTGTACCCACCTCGAAAATGAAAGTTGTCCGATCGGGCTAAAAATTAGCCCAATTGTAGTCCTATTAGATAGTATTCCTTACACTAAAAATTAGTTAAATTTAATAATTATTTATCAAAGTGGAGAGGGTACAATTTTTCACTTTTTAAGAAAAGCCTTACTTTCAAACATTTGTAACTTTTTTCCTATTGCTTTAAACAAAATTTCACTCCAAATGTTTTTGATAGATTTTTTCACAGCGTTTTCAGTGGTTGTAGCGATTTTCCAAAAAAAGTCAAAATTTGACACTAAATTTTGAAAATCAAAAATAAATTTGATTTTTTTGTAAATTTCAACACTTTTTTTCCTTCAAAATGATTGTGCAACACTTTAGTGTCAGTTTTTTAAGTTTTTTAAGTTAGCTCGAACGTGCTGCTTGTCTCTTTATATTCGCTCCTATACTATCACATACACCCTGACCATGAGATGTACAATGGAAATGCCATTCAACTTGTATACCAAAATCTTCTTCATGGGCTCGGAGATTAGCAAAGATACTCTTATTTGCCCTGCACTGTCAGTGAGATAGTGGATTTTCTGTGGCCTGAAATGAGTTTTCAAGTGATCTACTATTATCTTCTGATACTCGTGAACAGCCACCGTTTTGATGCACTTTCTGTTTATTTTCAGAACTTCTTATACATTGCCTTCAAACAAGTAATATGGGTTTCCAACATATCATAACTATAAAATATTACAAATGTAATAATTTGTGCATTTCTTTGGACTTTGCTGCATCATGCCCTGGAAAAGTTCAAAGTTTTATTTCGTATGCAACAACCAAACTGTCCAATATTTAGGAAAACAATGCTATACTTTCATTCGATAGTTACAAAAGTCTATCAAATATGTCTGATACAAAATAATGTAATGAAATTCTGCTGAAACGATTGTGTCAAGTTGTACATATAGAAAAAATATACGCTTTTTTAAATTAAAACAAAAAACCAATACGGGTTCCTAACCTTACTTTATTCTGGATCTTATTTTGCTGAAATATACCAAAAAAATGCTGATAGGCAATTCAATAACATGTAACCATAAGCTTTATAGACCCCAGATATTCAAATAATATTGTTTCAGTCATAAATATGAGTACTTACTTCGCATAATTTTGAATTACAATTCGGTTTCCATTTGTCTCTTCTACAATTTATAAAACATATTGACAGTCTTTCTCTTTGTCCCATTGAAAAACGATAAAGTTTAAATCCAGCTTCGCTGTTGCTTTTACAAGACGCCCTAATAGAACGGAACATTCCAGGAATGTTCCGCGGGCACTTTTGGAACGTTCCAGGAACGGTCCCGGAACGTGTAAAATGTCCGCCGCTTGGGAACGTTCCACTGGGGCCTGAGGTGAACCTTGCATCATTGTCATTTTTGAGTTTTGAGTACCGGCTATACTATCTATAATATGATATCCATATCATAAACTCTCTATTGAAAATTCCGACGTTGGAAACGACATCGTAAACGACATCGTAAATGATATCGTAAAGGACGTCGTAAACGATGTTGGAGTTTGAGACCATGTCTGATATCGTTTAGGATATCTTTTACGTCATCGTTTATGATGTCGTTTACGATATCGTTTACGACGTCGTTTCCGATCTTTTTTTTTTTAATAATACAAAATATTTTATTGTAGTTAAAATTTAAATCTATTTGACTGTATGGAAGGAATATGAAGACAGTGGATACTGTTATAAACATTTTGGTTTATCTATCAATAAATGATAATTATATATATATTAGAGTGGTCCAAAAAAAAAGACAGTTTAAATGTTTATGGGCGCCTGGAAATTCGTATAGCCTAGGAAAAATCAGAATATTCCTATTTTTTTGTTTTATTGTATAGTCATTTTTCAGCTCGCTAAAATGTTTAAAACTCAACAAGATTCCGGCTTGCCAGCGTCAGGCTCATTCCATCGCGAACCGGATGCAAAAGGCTGTTCTTCTGGGATTACTGCATCTGGTCCGACAACACTGTTCCTCGTAAAATTCAACAAAGATTGGTAGCTCTGAAAAAGTATCTAGAGGTAAAATTGTCATCTCCAAATGTCCCGTCGTCCCGTCTGCCGCGTAAGTTCATCCGTGGCTAGAGACCTGACTCCAAGGAACAGTGTTGAACGAAGTGTTATCGCGTAAATTGTCCGCTCCTGCTTACCTTCTTGGGCAGAAGGAGCAGAAGTGGATGACGAAAACGTTTCAGTTGCGTCGGGATTGGTTGCTTCAAGGAACCATGATTGTAGCTTCCAGAGCCTAAAACTTCTCTCATAATAATATAACGAAACTACTGTTCCGACATAATTGTGCTACAGAATAACTTCTTTTTTACTATGGAAGAAACAAAGACTGTACATTCTTATATTTTTAATGTCTTCATTTATATATTTTCAAATATTGCAGCACATGAACTCATAACAAGTACTTCAAACACAATACTAGTAAAATTTTCAAAATCTGAAATATTTGTTACCTAAATAACTCTAAATTAAGCAGTATTGATAATTTTAGTTATATACTTGAATGAAAAAAGTTTGATTCACTTACCCAACAAGTATAAGAACCATAGAGGTACCTTGACATCGACATGAATTATTACCGCTACATAGACTTGGGCAGCACTACTTAATAAAACTTTACACAAGTTAAAGTTGGTTTTGTTTAATTATACTATTTACGATGTAGTGGGATTAATAACATTGCACATTCTTCACATAAAATTTATGGGAGGCAGTCACGTACCGCTAAATGCTCACATGTTACGCGAGTCTGTATAAAGGCTGCTGTTTTCGCACTACTAGCGCCACGTGGTCCCACTACTGCGTACTATTCACAAAATTGAGTGGTAATTCAGGACTCGTCATTATGAACTTGATAAACATTATTTTTACCAGACTACCTTCTAATTTTATAGAAAAATATTCCAACTATCGTTAGAAATAATATTTGTAATATTTTAGTGCCAAATCCTGATCACTTTTAGAAGAGGATCTTTTCCATTGGCAACGATGTAAGCTGCACTTAAAACAATTCGGTTATGAAGATACTGGAGATTCAAAGGTCCGCGTCCGCCTTGACGGCGTAAAATGTGTAATCGCGGAACTGACGAATTGATATGCAAGCTTTTATGCATATGCATGATCTTACGTGTTGTGACATCAAGGGCCTGAAGGTTAAATCTTTTGGTGGAGTGAGTTATTTTTCATATAGTCGTTTGAGATTCTCATATGCTTTGTATGGCAACTGCAAATGATGTTTTCACTCTTTCGAATAAACTGTATTACTATCGTTTTAACTTCGCTTGTCAACTCTGATATAGTGATTTTTAAATTCTCGCAAGTTTTCTAAGAGTTAATGCAACATCTTTTTCATTTGTTCAAACAAAAATATTAATTTTGCCGGCTGAAAGCCACTATATTAATTTTTGTTACGAAAATCCTGTTTTCCCTATTTTGGACAATATTATACTAAATTCTCATTTATTTTTATCATTTATTCTAACAGAGAGTCTCTCAGTGTATCACAAATAACTATTGTGTGATACATGACATTTTTAAATTGATGATTATTGATATTATTAATAATTAGAAAAAATTAGTCGGAACATGTGCTTATTATACGGACAAGAAAATCTTTCTGGACAAACCGTGCAACATGATTGAAACATGATTGAAAATAATCATATTGTTCAATATATATCAATTAATTGTCGACAACTTCCGCAATTGCAAACTTGCGAAAATCTAAGGAAGCTGCTTCGCAGTCACAGCGTGCTTTTCGTTAATCTAAGTTAAGATATCAATATCAATTTCTCCACTTAAAAAAAAATGTTTTAAAAGTTTCAAGTTTGCAGACTATGGGGACGATGAAGATGACGATAATGGTGATGATGAAGAAATCAATCAAGAATAAGAATTTCCTGTATGAGGCTTCCGTTTCCGGCATGAAAGTATTAGGTGGCGGTGATAGTGTGGTGCAGATTTGAGCGTATTTGAAGTGGAATTTGAGGTGAGATGATGGTAGAAGTGTGTTTGAGGGTTTTGTTAGTGTGTGATTGTATGTAAAATATAATAGAAGTGAAGAGGTTGGTGATAAATGGTGAATTTGAGACTGTTTTGGGTAGGCTGGAAGGTTAGTTTGTTTGGCGTGAGGAGCAGGGTGTGGAGACAAGTGCATCCGAGTGGCGGCGACAGGGAGGGAAAGGTAGAGAGAAGCTCGAAAGAAAGTACGGTAGCAGGGTGGGGTAGCACAGTGAAGATAGATTTAACGAAAGTTATGCATGGCGTTACTGACAGAGGTTACTTCGAATCGGCTTGATGGATAACGGGGATAGCGATAGCAAAGAAGAAAGGGATTCGGACGAGGAAGTATTCTGTGCGCCGAAACTTGAGTCAAAAAAGAGAGGGCAGTACAGAAAAACGGTAGAAAGGGAGAGATTGAGGGCGGAGAGTTTTTCAGAACCACCTCTTGAAATCACTACGTTGCACTCCGGACACGCTCCCATGGTATCGTAATTGAAACGTAATAAAAAAAAAAGTTTTGAAGAAGCTTGCACCGATTAGAAACAATTGAACGAATTAACAAAACGTCACAAAAAAACCGGCCACAAGCACTCTTACGACATACCAACTTTATGCACCGAAAAATCTGAGATACTCAAGGAATCTCAGAAAACTGAAGCGGAGCGAATCGACACATCCGTAATCGACGGCTGCACAAGTTTAGTATTTTGTTTAATGAAAAATCAATTTAAAATATGTTTTTTAAAATAAAGCTGCGTCTAGTCATCCCAAAAAATGGGGGAAGCTAGAAAATGGATTGTACTAGTCGTCCCGCAATTTCGAGACGAAGAGCTAGACGTATAAAAAACATTTCACTAATCATCTCGAATTTCGGGACGACGAAAAGACCACCAAAAATGATTCGAGATATTGTCAGCCTCTATTGAATCGTGAAAAGCGCGCTTTAAAAAAATCAACATTTTCCAGAAAAACCTTGTCAAATGAACGGTGCGTCCCCAAAAACGCCGATTTTGAATAAGAAAAAGATGTATAACTCTCCTGCAAACTCCTGAAAGAATCAAACACTTCTAAGGAATACCCTTTTCAATCGTACGACGCGTCCCCAAAAACGAAAATATTAACATTGGAACTGGGCCATAATTGGCACTTCCGCCCTTTTTCCCGACGACCTTCACTTCATAGAAATCACTAATTTTCTAAACTCATAAATTGTGTTTTATTCATTAAAGGCGTAAAATGAAACAATCAAAAAAATATATTCCCAACTGGCCCAGTCTTTTCAGCGAAAAAGCTCCGCGGAGATTTTGTTTGCGAGATCCAAGTGCTTCGATTAGCTCAGTCGGTTAGAATGAGTGCCTTATATTAGGTAATTTAGGTCATTTAGTTTCGTTAGGTAAGGTTCGAATACACAATGAGTGGAATTTTCGAAATCGTTTAAGCGTAAAATTATATATGTGAGAGACCGTGTGATTATGTTTTGTTCAATGCTAACTAGTTGTGTGAAATTGTTTTTTTTTTTATTTTCAAAAATAGTACAGCTTACTATTCGAAACTGTAACTATTGTTATAAATTTTTATATAAGCAAATGTGTATATTTGAATAAATATATAATACAGGGTGGGCCATTTTAATCTATAGTAGATAATATCTCAGATGCTTGTGCAGATACGAAAAAATGTTTCAGACAAAAGTTGGAGGGGATAATGGGGGACATCTAGCCTGAAATAGCCAGGCATTATATATAATGCCTAGGGATTATATATAATGCCTGGATTATATACTTTGCCTGTAACACTCATGCCAGCTGAAAGCAATCTTGTCTTGGTTGATGGTGTGAACTTCATGCTTTCGGCTTCGGATTGGGTGTTGAGTTTTAATAAGATTTTGGCAAGATATGAGAGTATGCTTATAATCATTGAATGTTATGGGTTTTAATGTTGATTCTTTGGCAGCCTTAGCCCTCTTTTTTGCATCTTCATCCAAAACTTTATATGCATATAATTTCGATCTGAAGCCCACAAATTCAGTCATTATTTTGCCGTTGCATTCATCCTTCATTAGGCCTAATACTTTTTTTTCTTCACAGGCATTCCATAAACATTATCTGGAGGATAATCTGACGTGTCAAATTTATGAATATCCCATTTAATGTATTCGTAAAAGTTGGGAACAGTGAAATGATAGATGAGACTGTCTGTGTCTGTACATAGTAATTTTGCACAATTTCCAAAATTTGTCAGAATATAGTTATAATAAAAATCGTACGTGATAATTTTGGAGATATCAAGAACCGTGAATCCAATGCAGATAGGCTTATTGAAGAAAATTTTAGTTTTATTCATTTCAATGATTACCATATCCTCATCGAATATGGTACATCTATGAGAATTTGGTTTAGTAATTAGAGCTCTTGCACCATATCTCCCCTCCGATTTCGTTACAAGCCTGACATCTTTGTGCTTCCTGATGTTTTCCATAGTCTTTCCAAAGATGGAATTGTTCATCAATTTTTAGAAATTCTTTTCAAATTCGTTGGTTGATCTTTTTCTATGTTCTGGATTTAAATCAATGTACTCTTTTGACCACGCCTTTTGTTTGAATTTTAGAACTCGATAAATTTGCGTTAGTTTAATGCCTAATTTCAGGTACATTTCTAGATTTCGGTAATGTAGAACATACTTGTTCTTTGGTAGCAAATTGGTTACTAAGTTTGGAATTGTACATTTCGAACCAGGAGGCACAAAGTGTTCTGGGCAAAATAGAAGGTCCTTGTGCAAATCGTGAAGCTCTTCCGGGTACTCTAGATCCACTGCAAGAATATAACCGTCAGGTGAATCATCAGGCACATTAAAAAAATTTGAATGATTTTCAAAATTTTCAAACCATTCAAAACCTTGATATGGTAAATATTCACTCATACCTTTATCATACTGATTGTTGATGTCAAAGTAAAAAATGTATGACTCTGGATCGAATGGATTAAAATCTTCTCCCATAAATGGAAAAAAAGCTGTTGTAAATATCCAAAATGATGATGTTTATTGCTTTTTGTGGTCAGTAATAGCCGCTCTGCATCCTGCCACTCTATCGGAGCAACGAAAAGTCAAGATTTCCTACAATTCATCAATTAATGATTGAAAATGCGAATATTTACTTTAACCATTTTGATGAAAATAAATTAAATGACGGTAATCCAATATATCACTTCGCATTAATTAAAAACTTATCCCGACTAGTAAAATCCCAGATTACAAAAGATCGGAGTTGTACGTTTTTGTGCGATAGGTGCCTATGTCACTTTAAATTAGAAAAATCTTTACAGACTCATAGACTGGATTATGAAAACATGAATCAATATCGCATAATACTGTCTAAGGACAATGAGTGGAATTTGAAATTTAAAAATTATAGGTTTAAGGAAAAAGTTCCGTTTACTATTTTTGCTGGTCTTGAGTGTCTCTTGCAAGAAACTACCAATATTCAGCCAGGTGCAGGGCCGTATCAAAATCATGTTCCGTACAGTTTTGCGTATTATTTACATTACGGCTTTGACGATTCTCTTTCAAAGTTCAAAATTTATCGTGAAAAAGATTGTATAGAGTGATTCACGAAAGAATTACATGAAATTTCTAAAAATATTGATTCTGAATTAACACGCATGGTACCAATGGAGAAATTCAGTTCAGAGCAAGAAGCAGAGTTTAGGTCTGCTAAAAACTGTCACATTTGCGAACAACCCTTTCAGCAAGATGATATAAGATATCATGACCACTGTCATTTGACTGGCAAGTACCGTGGTCCAAGTCATCAGGGCTGTAATGTAAATTACAAAGATTCGCACACTGTACCAGTCGTTTTTCACAACTGATCAGGATATGATTCCCATTTTTTCATTAAAGCTCTAGCTGAACAATTTGAAGGTGAAGGCAAAGTATTACCTGTGAATAAGGAAAAATACATCTCGTTCACGAAATATGTTGCCGGTACAAAAGTAAATCTTCAGTTTATAGATTCGTTTCGTTTCATGCCGAGTAGCCTTGAAAAATTATCTTCTTATCTGGGAAATAATGATAAAAAATTACTCTCAAGCATTGCAAGAATTTCGAGGAATTTCAATCATTAGTCCGAAGAGGAGTATTCCCTTACGACTATATTAATGATTGGGAAAAACTAAATGACCATCAGTCACCACCTAAAAATGAATTTTATTCCAAATTAAATAATGAAGAAATTTCCGATGAAGATTACCAACATGCATGCAATGTTTGGGAAAGGTTCAATATAAAAACATATGGACAAAATGTGAGCGACTTTTGATCCATTTGTCTGTGGGCAGATTTTCGTAATAGAAAGTTTACTTTGTGCCGAAATCTTTAGAGAATATCGCGAAAATGGCACTTTCTTTATTGAATATTCAACATTATACCCATTTTGAAGGCAGGCTTCTCTTCAAACAAAATTATGTTAAAAACTGCACATTTTATATGGACAAAATGTGAGGGATTTTTTATCAATTCAACTGTGGGAAGATTTTCGTAAAAGAAAGTTTAGTTTGTGCCATAATACTCGAAGAATATCGCGAATGTGGCAATTTCTTTTGTTGAATATTGAACATTATGTCCATTCACAAGGCGTGCTTCTCTTCAAAATGAATTATGGTAAAAACTGCGCATTTTATATGGACAAAATGTCAGCGATTTTTGTTCAATTTGTCTGTGGGCAGATTTTCCTAATAGTAAGTATTCTCTGTGCCAAAATACACCAAGAATATCGCGAAAATGGCACTTTCGTTTTGTGTATATCCAACATCATACCTATTTTTAAGCGAAGCTTTTCTTCGAAATAAATTATGTCAAAAAATACAAATTTTATATGGACAAAATGTGAGCGATTTTTGATATATTTGTCTGGTGGCAGATTTTCGTAATAGAAAGTTTACTTTGGCCCAAAATACTCAAAGAATATCGGGAAAATGGCACTTTCGTTCATTAAATAATCAACATTATACCCATTGTTAAGGCGGGCTTTTCTCCGAAATAATTTATGTCAAAAACTACACATTTTATATGGCCAAAATGTGAGCAATTTTTGGTCAATTTGTCTGTGGGCAGATTTTCGTGATAGAAAGTTTACTTTGTGCTACAATATTTAGAAAATATAGCAAAAATAGCACTTCAATTATTGAATATTCAACATTATACCTATTTTTAAGGCGGGCTTCTCTGCAAACAAAATTATGTTAAAAACTACACATTTTAAATGAACACAATGTGACCGATTTTTGATCAATTTATCTGTGGGCAGATTTTCGTGAAAGAAATTTTACTTTGTGCCATAATAATCAGAGAATATCGCGAAAATGGCACTTTGTTCATTGAATATTCAACATTATACCCATTTTTAAGGCAGGCTTCTCTTCAAACAAAATTATGTTGAAAACTGCACATTTTATATGGACAAAATTTGAGCGATTTTTGATGAATTTATTCGTGGGTAGGTTTTCGTAAAAGAAAGTTTACTTTGTGCCATAATACTTAGAGAATATCGCGAAAATGGCACTTTCCTCAATTGAGTAGCATTTTCTTGTCGAATAGCTCTTGATGGAATTTTTCAAATTCTGCTTTCTTTACTTCGGCTTTCAGAAGTGAAGCAGCCAGATGGAGTAATGCACTTTCCTCACTTCTGACGTTAAAATTCAGGCCAAGGGTCTCAGCTGCCTGCTACTCAGCTTTGTGAAGGAACGCTTCTTTGCCAACCATCTCGTGATTTCTGACCATTTTTAGGAGAGGATCTTTTTCATTTGGGTCAGTACACGTCAGAAATATCGGGATTTGCAGGTGGTTGTTCGATCTTAATAAAACTTCGTGAAATTGTAATGCTATACAAAAGAAATCTCAGACCTTAAGGATTTTCAAAAATTTTCAAAATTACGGAAGTTACGTCATAGTGAATTTTGGAGTTATATTTTTTTGAATTATCAATATTGCTGGAAACACTGATTGGATTTCGATAAAATTTTGACACGTTAGAGCAAAAATAATATATTTTGAGAATATAATATGATTGATGAAAAAATAAAAAATTTTGCCCGGAAAAAAGTAAAAAAAAAAAAATTTGATTTAATTTTTTGTGAATTACTCCACTTTGAATTTTTTTAAAATACTGATAAAATGATCCCTTGTGAAACCACCTTTCTTTAAAGAAAAAAAAAACATTCATGGAGACTCTTATAGGTCCCAAGATATTGTCATTTTAGCGAGAGCGTGCGCCGCCTCTCCACTGCGGTGCGGTGTTAGTGTCGCGGCCCGCAAACACTTGAACCTGATACTTTTTACGTTTTACCATTCTTTACCCGTCAAATACGGTTTTATTTTTTCTACAAAGTTGGTGATTTTGATTTTCAGAAGCCAAAAGGACATATAGTTGTCAAACATATCTGATATTTCTGTGATATATGTGTCAGTAAGAAAAATGCTGACGCTTTCGTTTAGCTGTCTTTTCGATTTCGAATTCGAGAGTTTCTGTGGAGGCCAAGTATTGTCTGCACTCTGTTTTATTATCACCAATCGGTATGAATGAGTGAAAGCTTCGGGTACAAGTAATTGTTTGAGCTTTGTCAAACCGACTGTTTAAGCTCCGAGCTTTTCTGTTGTGCTCTTTTTGTAAACAAAATATCAACATGTTATTCGGCAAAGCATTAGTGCCCTACTCGTATGAATCTCTGGCTGTCAAAATATGTTTGTTACTTGGCCGTTGAAGACTAGCTCGTGCAGCTTCTCGCTTAAGAGTTCCTCCTATTCCATCGCACGGACTTTTACCATGAGAAGTAGCAAAGAATTCCCAGGAAGCTTCAATCCCAAAGTTGTAACAAGTTACACGCGACAGAGATGTAACTCGGTGCCCGGTCTTTGGCTTACTAACTAAACGAGCTCGTCGCGAAAACATACACGAATCTCCTGTTATTCGTCATATTCGCAAATGTATACAATCTTCAAAGTTAAATTCTATTGCTTTCTTTCTACACTCTGAACATACCGCCCGCTTTGTGATGCTAAGGCAACACAATAATAATGCGTAAACTAATCACAGTTCTTGAGTAGCAAAGGGAACATTAGACCGCCCTTTTTTTCAAATGCCGTCCGCTTTGATAGAAGGACTTAATTCAAGAGTATAAAGTTTAAAATGGTATTAGCCGCCCGCTATTGAATATTCTAATTCAAAATTTAATGTTAACGCATTTTGCAATTCAAGAAATAACATTTTGTTAATACTTAGTGAAATTTAATAACCTAACTTATTCAAGATTGTTGACCAACTCGTCATCTCCCACTGACGAAAGAGGCAAGAGACAAACTTTTGATATAGATCGATCGTATTCAGAAGAGGCAGTCTTAATTTTAGGTGTTCGAATCAGTCCATCCTTTCCCGCGTAAGATTTTATAATGCGACCTTGTTGCCATTTAGACGGAGGGAGAGCTTCGTGTCTCGTAATTACCATTGAACCAACTTCAATATTATTATGAGGACATCTCCACTTATAACGTTGTTGTAAGGAGTTTAGGTACTCCACATTCCACCTGCGCCAAAATATTTGAGGTATGCAGGAATCAGCTCAACAGAGGGTTCAGGAGGACTCGTAAGAGGAGCACCTATTAAAAAGTGTCCTGGAGTGAGATAAGAAAGGTTATCAGGTTCATCAGGATGCGGACCTATAGGTCGTGAATTAAGACAGGCCTCAATTCTAGAAAGAGTAGTTGTGAATTCTTCGAAAGTTAGGATGTGAGCGCCCACACATCTACGTAAGTGGTGTTTCAAACTCTTGACACCTGCCTCCCATAACCCTCCAAAATTAGGAGTTGAAGGGCAAATAAAATACCAAGACGTGCCTTCGATAGATAAGCTACTGAGCAAATCAGGATCTCGACGTAACTGTTTTACGTTATTTCTTAACTCTCGATCAGCACCCTGAAAAGTTGTTCCATTATTGCTATAAATATGAGTAGGCGTACCACGACGGGATGGAAAGCGCTGATAAGCGGCTAAAAAACCATGAGACGTATAGTCCGAAATTAGTTCCAGATGAATCGCTCTGGTAACACAGCAAATGAAAAGTGCAACATACCCTTTATAGCTTTTATTCCCTCTACGATAGGAGTTCATATGTTCCTATCTGCTAAATTCCCGGCCAACTTCTAGGTATGGAGCCGAAAACCCTTTTTTTTTTCTAAAAAGGCAATTATAATTGCATCTGCGAAACATGTGAGGTGAGTTAACCTCAGAACATCAAAGACAGTGCCAAGGGGTGGTTATGACCATCGCAGTTAGGTGGCGCAAAACTCGAATGCGCGAAATTTAAATTTCATTTTACTTTTCTATCATCGCTACAAACAAAAGTTTAAAATTTTCAGAAAATAAGAATAAATTACAGAATCACCTCTTTGGAGATAGCACTACAATCTAAAAAAATGTGTTTTTTTTTTATACGGAATCGTTTTGAAATTGAAAAATTTGTCGCTTTTTCAAAAATGTAGTGCTAATTTCACACTTGCACTGCACATTTAATCTTTCCCGAAAAGTCCAGGATAAAGCGTTTGGAAATCGCACAGATAATTATATTTTATCATTTGAGGGTGAAAACTCAAAAAGTTGTCGACTTAAACAGTTGTCGACTTAAACAAACAATTTATGCATGCCACAACCCAAGCAATAATAAAAATTACTTGGAAAGAAACTTTTTTTTTATTATCTTGGCAAAAAATGATTTTTCACCATAAGTGCATTCTCATATTATTTTTTAATTTTCAAAATCCATTCCATTAAATAACAAAATCGTTGAAAGCAAAAAATGATTGATTTTGTTATTGAATTGAATAGTTATTAAAACTCTGAATACAGAAGATTTTATAAATGATTTCTAACCATGTAAATCAAGTGTAACTTGAAAATTTTGAAAGAAAATACAAAATATTGAAGCAAGCTGAGTACCTTATACAAATTTATATTATCTTGCGATCAAACATAATTCATAAAGTTTTACAAACTTCAAACAACGCTTGGAGGGGGCAGGGAGCTTGATATATTTGTATATCAAAAAAATAAATAATAATATATTAATATTAATTTACAGTGATTTGAAATTATTTTAATTTTTGAATTCGAGGGAATTCTCGATTGATTTTAATGGTTTGAAAGGAAGTTCAAAACTTTTCTTTTCGGTTTGAAAAATCCTGGCATTTTTAGACTTTTTGACAGGTTCCAGGTATAAATTTAATTAAATTCTAATTTAATTAATTCTAATTAATTTGCTCAGAATAAATGAAGACCCCCACAGTCTCGAGAATATCTCAGAAAACCCCACTTAAGGGCATGTGACACGCATAAATACCTACCTTACCGGCCTCACTTTTTCAATTTTCTGAATTTTTTTCTGAATGATTGGGATAATCTGATTTTACAAGGGGATGCCAACTCTAAGGTAAACGGGCTTGTTGCTATTTTAACGGAGGCCTTTGACAAATTCGCGCCACTATACCTCCCAAGCTCATGCAAAGAAGCTGCACCATGGCTAACAGCAGAAATCAGAAATTTAATGAGGGCCCGTTTCAAAACGAAGGCTACCTAACAGAACTAAAAATCCCCTTATTCAAAAATAATTCCGTAAACTTCGTAACCTAGTACAAATGAAAATCAGAGACTCACATAACCAGTATAACTTCAAAGCCACTAGAAATAGGAACAAAAAGGATAATGTTAGGGATTTACTTCGAGATTTGCGTCTAATTACACCTAAGAGTGAAGACCTCGACGTGGACTTCATGCCTTCGGATTTCCAGCAGGCGTTTACACCACCTAATCAACCTTCTTCTTCGACATCTCCCCGGTGTCCTTATTGGACACAATTTCTGAAGTCCGCTCAAATGCTGTTGGCCCAGATGGTATTTATATTAAAATGATCAGACTTGCCCAGCCTGTTATTTTTCTGATTCTGTTGCAAATTTACAACTTTTCGGTACAAAGTGGAATTTTTTCCAGATAACTGGAAAATAACAGTCATCCGCCGTGTTCCAAAGATCTCCAAGCCTTCTTCACCCAATGACTTCCGTCCTATCTCTAATTTGAACGCTTTGTTTGGGCCGCTTGAACGGATTGTTCATCGCCAGCTGATAGATTTTCTAGATACGAATAAAAAATAATGGACCCTTTGCAATATGGCTTTAAAGTTAAGCACAGCACCTTAACAGCGTCAAAAAGTCAATTTTCAATTTTTTATGTATTTTCATAGCAAGAGTTTACAACAAATTTGTAGATCTTTTTTGGTTGAAGAACTTTTGTCTTTTCATTTTCTTTCGTCTCTTATGTCATTTTTAAAAAATTTAATTTTTTTATTTTCATGCTCATTTTTTACGATTGAAAAATATACTCACCCTTTCTAAACATTTTAAATAACAAATTTGTACATCCTCTTTGAGTGAACAAGTTTCCCTATTATTTTTTTATTACATTGTGTCGTCTTCCAAAACATTGAATTTTTTCTATTTTGATGTTATTTTTCACGAATAAAACAAACACTACGCATCCTATCAGAAAGTGATTAATAAAAAATGTATAGATCTTTCTTAGGTGCACGATTTTTGTGTCCTCATTTTTTTACATTCTCATCCAGAGAAGGTGTTAGATTTGTGTAAAATTTGACCCCCCCGGTTTTTGTCAAATGTCCACATACATACAGACAGACACATTCGTAAAAACCTGTTTTTCGGGTTCAGGGGGTCTCAAAACGTGGACATTTGACAAAACCCGGGGGGTCAAATTTTACACAAATCTAACACCTTCTTTGGATGAGAATGTAAAAATTTTATCTAAACGTACGCAAGTGACAACTACACTAAACAGATGATACTTTCTAATATTAGATTTCATTAATTTTGTATCTTTCCAAGTAAACTGCATGGTCCGAGCCCATAAAAAGCTTGCATATGAGCTAAAATACTCTAAGAACGTCAGCCATCTTGATTTGACGTGATACGCCCTAGCGGACCGAATGATCGGAACGGATACGCTACAGCTTATCCTTATAGTATCCACAACGGATCCTCTCCGTATCATGTAAGAAAAACTCATGAAAAAAGGAAGATGAACATTTAACTTGTTGAAATTCGGATTCTACGTGATATTTCGCGTTAGAAGGACATTGGGTAATCGCAATAGTTTTGCTATTGATGCGACTATAATCAAGCATATCTAATCCTTTAAGCAGTACTGCCTAAACGATTATGGATGCTTGATTATGGACGCTTGAAGTTGCCTTCAGCCCACGTTGTCGATAGGTATTATATTTTTTAAAAGTTTTTATCGTTGCAAGAAAAACTTTTGCTATTACTCCGTGACCTTCTAACACAAAATTTCACCTAGAATTCGAATTTCTACAAGTCAAATGTTCATCTTCCTTTTTGAATGAGTTTTTCTTGCATGATACGGAGAGGATACGATGTGGTTACTATAAGGATACGCTCTAGCGTATCCGTTCCGTTCATTCGGTCCGCTAGGGCGTGATCCCGAATCACATCATTATGATCTCAGAAGTCGATTATATATTCCAGCTGATCAAAATGCTCTTGATTTCGCTATTATTTTTGTGGCATATCAAAATGATATTGATTTCGGTATCAGTTTGAACATTTTTTTTATTGTGTATAAATGGGTGGAGAGCAACAAAAAACGCGCTAGAGTCGTTCAAAAATCAAGACCGCCCTCGTCGTTTTTTCCGATATTCGTGGAGATTTCCTCATGAATATGTATTCCAGCAGGTCAAACTGTTAATGCAAAGTTCTATGTTATAGTCCTGAAGCATCTGCGTGAACGTGTGCGACGTGCATGATCCGAATTGTAACGCGTGGATCCTACGTATTATCCGTTCACGATACGGAAGCCCCTCCAAAACAGCTGCACATTTTGGTATTTTACTCGTAAGAAAAAAATCGCACAAAAACACAGCTTATACCATGATCTAGCTCTAGACATTGTCAAAGAGTACACTCAAGAGATTGGAATGGAGTTCGGGTTAGAAAAATGCGCCAAGGTTCATTTGAAGAAAGAAAAACCTAATGGCATCCCGGAATGAGCTAACGTTTGCTTTCCTTAAATCACTCGGATTGCAGTCGGGCTCAAAGGGTTTCATTTTGACATGTCGAGACATTGTCATTTCCACTCTTGCATACCGTCGCAGCATTTTGAGCCAAAAAATTCCCGATGATAGCTGCAGAGCGTGTCATGCACACCCCGAGCATCTAGGACACATACTATCTAGTTTCTCCAACTCATGCGGGAACGACTTACATCCAAAGTGGCGGCAATAAGAGTGCTTTATTACCATCTCTGTCACTCTTACGGCATGAGCCCAAATACGGCTCCGCTAAACGCTACTAGGGAAATAGAGTCAATTGCCCAAAATGAGAATGAACGCATATACTGGAACTTCATATTTTCGACAATTGTTTCTGTTTGCGGACTCGAGGCCTGGCCTGGTTCTTCTTGAATTCGAGAAACGAATCATGTTTGTTATCGAATTTTCGGCACCAGCTGACAAAAACGTCATAGCCAAGGAGAATGAAAAGAAAAAGAGGTATATAAACCTTATAAGGAAGTTGCGACGGTTATACCCAGAATATTCTGTTAAGCCAATCGTCTTGATCATTGTCCACTCAAATTTTTCGTTCAAATATAGGCTTTCGAATGCAAAGTGTCATATGCTATGATTTCAATATGACCGACCAATATGGCGGCCATAACGATAGAAAGTGCCATAGGCATGTGTGTAAAAATTCAGAATAGCTATAAACAATTCTGAAAAAATGCATGCAGTAGCTTTTCTGGCTACTGGTTCGAATTCCAAGATTGAACTTTCGAAATTCAAGATGGCGGATCCAATATGGCGTACGAACTTTTCAAAAATCAACGGATCCATACAACATTTGGTATACGGGGGTTTCTCGGGTCGCTGCTGAGGTATCCGAAGTTAAATTTGTGAAATTCAAGATGGCGGATCCAATATGATGCTTGAAATTTTCAAAAATCAACGGAACCATACAAAATTTGGTATATCTGGCTTTTTTGAGTTACTGATCATGAATCTGGAGTCAAATTTGCAAAATTAAAGATCACAGATTCAATATATCTAGTCAATAATTTTTAGAATAGAAAAATATCAGAACATATTGATACGATCCACCAACTCCTGTTGGCGAGTATTTTCGAGCTCCTGCTCTCCTCCGTAGTTGGAACTCGTCAACTCACTCAGCACAGAGCTTCAGGTCGTGGAACAGCTCGGTTTTCTTCAACTTTGTGGTGCTGTAGAAGCCCTTCGCAAAGTTTGTTTCTGGATCAAGCACATCGACATAGCCGAGCCCGTCAAGCAGCGTCTTGCGTAGCAAGTCAGCATGGCTCAGCACATTCGCTATGCGCTCATCTAGTGGGCCTGATGTGAAGAAGTTGAACTGCAAGCCAATTTCTTCTCCGAGCAGCCGTAACGCCCTACAGACGGCGTTATACCGCTCCTTTCTCAGCTCTTCGGCCTTCGCATGGAAGTCCTGGAGCCGCTTACTGTAAACAACACCCCATTCGCGCAGCTGCTTTTCGTCTGCTTCCGTCAATCCCTGAAGGTCAGGGTTCTCAGGCCAGTTATCCAGATCCATGAACATGCTGAGTTTCCCCAACATGGTTTTTTCTTGGATCTCGACTCCTAACTCCGAATTGCGGTGAGCGACGATTGCGGCTTCTACGGCATGGAATGCCTTGCAGCATGACTCAAAGGTCTTCATTGATTTCTCCTTTTCTCAAGTTCACCACCCTGGCTCGAAAACCCAAGTGGCACCCCCGGAAAGGCGAAACCCCAGAGGGCTTTCGCCCCCTGGGGGATATTCTTTCTCTGGTGTTCCAGTGATGCTCACGATTACGCAACCTTCGCGTAGCGGGAGTAGATTTCTTCTCGCTTGCGCATGGCATCCTCGAAGCTCAACTGACCTGCATTGCAAGCCTGAATCACTGCGACGATCTCCATGCCGCGCTGCCATTCAGCGGTACCCGACAATCGATCAAGCGCCCCCATATCTAGAAGTGCGTATCCATCGTCAAGCATGTCGCCAATGCACAGCTCCGGCGTGTCATGCGTGCAATGGCCGGTGAAGCCATCACGTTGAAACGCCTGCCACCGAAAGCGCCCTTGCTGAGATGCGTCTGGGATAAGAACACCCCAGGCATCCCGGCTCCGATGCTTCAGCGTCAAGCCAAGTCCGTGGATAGTGAACTGACAAAGCAGGTACTCCAGGAGAATGAGCTTCACCTGAAATTGCTCGATCATTTCGTCAGCGTATTCCGCGAACGCACCACCCTCTTCTTTCATCTCCCCCCAGCTAGCAAGGGAGTCCTTCAGCCCCTCAACGGTTGACGGTCGCATTGTTCTGCTCTCCTGGAAGGGAGTGGGTCAGAACGGCAAAAAAACCCGGATGGGCCTTCTCTGCTTTGTCGATCGCTTCGCCGAAGGTGGTTGCTTCACAACGGAAGGTAGCCTTCTGCTGTGTATTCAACCAAAAAAGATTCTTAAGTCGAGGAGGGAGAAAAATCAACCAATTGTTGAAATTTCAAGCTTAAAAGAAGAATTGTCAACAAAACAGTTGAATTTTTTTTCCAAAAATAAGAATTGTTGACAAGAATGTTAAATTTTTAACCGAAATATTTCTTTCAGTAAAAAAAAACAAATTTCAATTGAAAAAATGCATTTTCAAAAAAACAATTAATTTTGAAACAAATAGTTGAACTTTACATATAGTACAATGATTTTTCTCAAAAAACAGTCGAGTTTTTTGTCAAAAATAAGAATTTTCAACAATAAAATTAATTTTTAAACAATTAATTGAATTTCACACATAAAAAAAATTTTTCTATAAAACCGTTGCATTTTTTATCAGAAAATGAAAATTTTTAACAAAAAAAAAAGAACAGTTAAATTTTTGTATAAAAAGATGAGAATTTTCAACAAAACAATTAATTTTTAAACCAATATTTGAATTTCACACATAAAAAGGGGATATTTCTAAAAAAATCGTTGAATTTTTTATCAGGAAATGAGAATGTTCAAAAACCAGTTAAATTCTTTATCGAGAAATGAAAAATTTGCAACAAAAACGTTGAATGTTGAACCGAAATTAAAAAAAAAAAATAATAATAAAACAAATTTCAACGCGAAAATGTGCATTTTCAAAAAAACAATTAATTTTTAAACAAATAGTTGAATTTTACAAATAAGAGAACGATTTTTTACAAAACTGTTGAAATTTACATCCAAAAATAAAAATGTTCAAGAAGAAAGTTGAATTTTCAACAGAGAAATATTTTCCAGTTAAAAAAAAACATAGATCATCGCAAAAATATGAATTTTCAACAAAACAAATATTTTTTCTACAAATAGTTAAATTTCACACATAAAAATAGGATTTTTTTACAAAACCGTTGAATTTTTTATCAGAAAATGAAAATTTTCAGAAAAAAAGTTGAATTTTTTATAAAAAAATGAGAATTTTCAACAAAACAATTAATTTTTAAACTAATAGTTGGATTTCACACCTAAAAAGAGGATTTTTCTAAAAATCATTGAATTTTTTATCAGGAAATGAGAATTTTCAAAAACCAGTCAATTTCTTTATCCAGAAATAAAAATTTGCAACAAAATAGTTGAATGTTTAACCGAAATTTTTTTTCAATAAAGTGATTTTTCAGTAATTTTATATTCGTTTCTTTCTTTGAAAATGTAACTATTTAGTTAAAATTTTTTTTTCGTTGAAAATTAATTTTTTCAATTGATAATTTAACTGTGTCAATAGAAAATTCATAATTTGATTAGTTAAGATATACTTTAACTTCAATTTCAAGAAAAAATTAAAACCGAAGTTCCATTCCTTGCCATTGTATAACAAGGTGGAAAAGAAAACATTTCCATTTTCTAATTCAGAAAAAAATACCAAAATTTCCTCTATTCAAACTCAATAAAAATGTTAAAGATAAAAAATTCTACCCTTTCATCATGATAAAAATGTTAAAAATGAATAAATTAACCAACCTCGACTGAATTGAAATATGAACCGAACTGTTTAAAATATAAAAAACTTCCTCCTACAATTCAGAAGAAACGTAAAGTAATTTTTGCTTAGATCGGAACATTTTTCGAATTTCTGGCGCCTCACATTGTTGGTGTCATTTTTTTCAATTGAATACTTGTTTCGGTTAAATACATATTCTGTCAAATTCAACACCCATGTTTTTTGTTTTAATCCAGTTGCAACTAATATTGTTTGAACATTGTTTATAATGGTACACGATTGCGTTGTTTTCATCAACATTTCTATTTTTCACGTTTTCCATTTTCATAGCCTTTCATTATTTTAATATACAGTTCTTAGTAAATTTATTTATTTTTATCAAGCAATTGGTTGCTTTCCACTAATTAACTTCCGAATAGCTCGCCTAGCAGAATTATAAATTTTTTACCAATCTTTGGTCGCTCACTTTTCGCTGATTGAATCTGTAAAATTGAACTATTGATTAGTGAACATTTACTAATTTTGGCTCAGGCATACCTCAAAGTATCCTTTGCATAAGAGAGAAAGCTATATAATTAAAATAAGCTTCTTCAGATACTCAAGTTCATACTTATTCGAGATACAGGATCAGTAGGCAAAAATTACGACATTTACAGAAGCGGCGTTCAAATAATCGTAAATTGGCGTGGCGGCTTCGTAACTCCTGGTGGTGCTGACAAAACGTTATCATTTTGCATATAGGTAAAGAAAATGGATTCGTGGAGACCTGCATGAAATCTTTTATCGGGATGAAAGGTTCGGATGATTGTCACGACGGGCTGAACGCCAAACGTTTTGAGGAATGATTTTGGCATGTCCTAACTGTGTGGCCTGATAATTCCATAGTTGTTTTGGGCCAAGCACCATATCACACAATGCTGGATCCGCAGTACCGGAGTATAACGAAGGCTTCACGGAAAGGTGACATTATTAAATGGCTTTTTTAGCGCGGAGTTCCAGCACCGACAGATGGTACGTCTTTCGAGAAGAAGACAAAAGATGACCTTCTCGATCTGTCGAAGAATCCGAAATTCAAGATGAATAAGAAAAATTATCCAAAATTCAAGAAGAATTAAAAAAATAATCTAAATTAAAGGGAATTAGAAAAAATATCCCAAATTCAAGAAGAATTAAGCAAATAATTCAAAATTCATAAGTAATTAGGCAAATAATCCCAAATGCAAGAGGAATCAGATAAATAGTAAAAAATTCAAGAGGAAATTAAAAAATAATAAAAAATTCAAAAGGAATTAGAAAAATAATCCGAAATTCAAAAGGAAATTCAAGATGAAGCAGGAAAATAATAAAAATTTTAAGAGGAATTCGAAAAAAAATCAAGAGGAATTAGACCAGAAATGCCAAATTCAAGAAGAATTAGACAAATTTTTAAAATTCAAGAGGAATTGCAAAAATAATATAAAAAAATCAAGAGGAATTGAAAAAAAAGAATTAGACCAATAATCCCAAATTCAAGAGGATTTAAAAAATTGTCAAAACTTCAAGAGGAATTAGAAAAATAATCAAAAATTCAAGAGGATTTTTTAAAAATAATCCGAAATTCATGAGGAATTAGAAAAATCATCCAAAATTCAAAAATAATTGAAAAAATAACCCAAAATAAAAATGAATTAGAAAAAATATCAAAAATTTAAAAATAATAAGATAAATGATCCAAAATTCAAGTGAAATTAGAAAAAAAAAAAAAATTCCAGACGAATTATAAAACTGATAAAAAATTTAAGAGGAATTAGACAAACAATCTAAAATTTAAGAGAAAATAGATACAAAAATCCAGAGGAATTAGAAAAATAATCCAAAATTCCAGGTAAGGTAGAAAAGTAATCAAAAATTCAAGAGGAATTAAAAAATAATCACAAATTCAAGATGAATTAGAAGAAAAGAAATCAAAAATTCAAGACGAATTAGAAAAATGATCAAAAAATTAAGAGGAATTAGGCAAACAATCCAAAAGTCAAAAGGAATTAAATAAAAATTCCAGAGGAATTAGACAAATAATCCAAAATTCAAAAAAGTAAAAAAAAGTAAAGAAAAATATGAAATATAATAAAAAATTCAATGACAAGTAACAATCAATTCGAAAGAAATTGAACAAGTAAATTAAAATTTAATGGGAATTAGAAAAATAATAAAAAATATAAGAGGAATTAGAAAAATACTGAAAAATTCAAGAGAAATTAAACAAATAATTCAAAATTTAAGAAGAATTAGAAAAATCCGAAATTCAAGATGAATAAGAAAAATTATCCAAAATTCAAGAAGAATTAAAAAAATAATCTAAATTAAAGGGATCAACTCTCACTAGAGAATCTCTCAGAACTCTATAACCAGACTGTGAAGTCTTTTCCCTCTGACCACCCCTAGAAAACTCTAAAAGAACTTAACAAGGACATAAAAATCAAAAAAATAAATTTTAACAATTCCGATTATTGATATTACTGACATTGACTTCAAGGATAAAATAAAAGATCGGATTATAGCTAAAAGGTGAATTACTTTGTTGAAAATCTATTTTTTTGGTCAAAGATTCATAATTTTCGTTCAAAATTCATCGTTTCGGTTGGAAATGTTACTGTTTTATGAAACACTCAATTTTATTGGCATTTTATCTTTTGCGGTAGCAAATTGATTTTCTTGATTAAAAATATATCTCTTGGGTTGAAAATTTCACTATTTGGTTAAAAATGAAATATTTTTACTTGAAATATTAGGAATTTGAAGCGCTTCAAATTCAATTTAATATCTAGTGAAACTTTTGAAACGTTTCTGAAACTCATGAAACTTTTAATGTTTCATTGAAGCGTTTAATTTACTCACATCCCTAATTTTTTGTTTTTTAAAAGTTATTCCATTATATAATATCGAAGTTTTTTCCTGACGATTCCGAATAGCTTCAACAACATATAAAGTAATATTCAAATATATTTATTGTAGAAAATATATTTTTTCAAGTTATACAAAAATAAAATTTCGTCTCATGCAATTGGTATTATTATTCGGCATTCAGCGAACAGAAATTTTAAAGGCTGACGTCACAACGTGAAACATCTAATCCACAAAGTAATAGTAGGAGACAGGGACGCCGGAAGACCTGCTGTGTGTGTTTAGAGCTAAACGCACGTGTAAATTGTCCATGTGGTATTCAACACGGGAAATTTTCATGATTTTACGGTAATGCCCGAAAACACTCGAAAAAACGGAGACGCAACGAGGAAGATTTTGCATAGTGTTCCCTAGCCTACGGTAAACGCTAAAGTCACGTGATGACGTTTCTGCGCATCCTCTGCGAATTTAGCATTACCGTTTTCCGCTATCCGACGTTCGTTAGCGTATCATTTAGCGTTTACCGTATCCTAAGAAACGCTATGCAAAATCTCCCTAATGTATGATACGAAAGTAGAGCATTAGCGTACATTAGCTTTGCGTCTCCTTACTATCACTTTCTCATCTAATCACAGCAATGGGACTCCGATGCTGTTTCGAATTCGAAAATCGAACGAATCCCTCTTTCTATCTCCACACGTTAGAAAAAAGGTCTCTTCGATTTTCGACTTTCGACACGGTATCGAAGTCCCACTTCCTTGAATTCCTAGAATTCTTAGAGTTCCTTGAATTCCTAGAATGCCTTGAATTCTCAGAAGTCCTTGAATTCTCAAAATTCCTTGAATTCTCAGAGTTCCTTGAATTCTTAGAAATCCTAGAATTTCTTGAATTCTTAGAATTCCTAGAATTTCTTGAATTCTTAGAATTCCTCAAATTTTTCGAAACTCCTGAATTCTAAGATTTCCCTGCATTCCAAGGACTTTTCAATGATGCCAAGAATTTAAAGATTTTCAGAAATTTCAGAACATTTGAAGAACACAAGAAATTTAGAGGATTTAAAGAATTGAAGGAATTCAAGAAATTTATGGAATTCAATCATTTGAGAAAATTGAAGAAATTAAAGAGATTTTCAGGAATTCAAATAATTCAAGAAATTCAGAGACTTTCAGAAATTCAGAGAATGCGAGGAATTCAAGGAATTTAGAAAATTCAAGGGATTCAGAGAATTCAAGGGATTCAGATAATTTCATTCATATTATTTTATATTATTTACAATTATTTTTAAATAATCTTGAATTCCATTAAAATCAGTTGGATAACTTTAAATTCGCATTTAATTCCTCTGAATTCTTTTCAGTTCTTTGAATTATATGTACTTTTTTTAGTTATTTTGAATTGCATGAATCGCTTTAAAATATTTCAAATCCTTTTGAATTATTTCAACTACTTTAAAATTTTCTGAATACCTCGAACGTTTCTGAAGATCTGAATTTCTTAAAGCCGTTTAAATTTCATAAATTCCTTTAATTATTCCTAAGTTCTTGGAATTTCCTGAAATCATGGAATTATATGAATTATATGAATTCTCTAAATTAATGAAATCCCCTGTTGAATTCTTAGAATTCCTTGAATTCCTAAAATTCGTTGAATTCTTAAAATTTCTTGAATTATTGGAATTCCTTGAATTGTTAGAATTCGTGGAATTCTTAGACTTCCTTGAATTCTTAAAATTCGCGGAATTCTTAAAATTCCTGGAATTCTTAAAACCCCTTGAATTATTAGAATTTCTTGAATTACTAGAATTTCTTGAATTCTTAGAATTTCTTGAATTCTTATAATTTCTTGAATTCTTTGAATTTCTTGCATTCTTAGAATTTCTTGAATTCTAAGAATAGCTTGTATTCTTAGAATTCCTTCTATTCTTAGAATTCTTAGAGTTCCTTGAATTCCTAGAATTCTTAGAGGTCCTTGAATTCCTAGAATTCTTAGAGTTCCTTGAATTCCTAGAATGCCTTGAATTCTCAGAAGTCCTTGAATTCTCATCATTGAAGTATTTGTGAAATCTTTGTGACATTTTTTAAATATTTGTGAAATCTTTTTTAGATATTTTAGAAATCTTTGGAAATATTTGCGAAATATTAGAAATAATTTTCAAAATATTTGGCATTATTTGTTAAATTATTGAAATCTTTGAGAAATTATTGAAATCTTTGAAAATCTTTGCGCAATATTTAAATTATTTTTGAAATACTTGGCAATGTTTGTGAAATGATTGAAATCATTCTGAAATCTTTGGTAAATCATTTAAGTATTTGAGAAATCTTTGTGATATTTTTTTAATATTTGTCAAATCTTTGTGAAATCTTAGGAAATCTCTGTGAAATGTTTTAAAATTTGTTGAAACATTTAGCAATATTTGTATTTGTAATTTGTGCAATATTTGCGAAATATTTGAAATATTTTTTTAATATTTGATAATACTGGTGAAATTATTTATATCTTCGCGAAATCATTTTAGTATCTGTGAAATCTTTGTGACAATTTTTTAATATTTGTGAAATTTTTAGAAATCTTGGTGAGATATTTGTGAAATATTTAAATAATTTTTGAAATATTTGGCAATATTTGTGACATTATTGAAATATTTGGGCAAATCTTCGCGAAATCATTGAACTATTTGTGAAATCTTTTTGCATTTTTTTCAAAATTTGTGAAATTATTGAACTCTTTGGAAAATCATTGAAGTATTTGTAAAATATTTGTATCATTTTTTAAATATTTGTGATACCTTTCAGAAATCTTTGGAAATATTTACGAAATATTTTAATAATTTTTTTAATATTTGGGAATATTTGTGACATTATAGAAATCTTTTTGAAATCTTAGGGAAATCATTAAAGTATTTGGAAAATCTTTTAAATCTATCCAAAATCTTTGTGAAATCTTTGGAAATTTTTGCGGAATGTTTGAATTATTTTTGAAATATGTAGCAATATTTGTAAACACTTTAGAAATCTTTTCGAAATGTTTGAAATATTTTTTAAATAGTTAGTAATATTTATAAAATTATTGCAATCTTTGTGCAATCTTTGGGAAATCATTTAAGTATTTTTGAAATTTTTTTAATCTATCTGAATTTTTTGAAATCTTTGCGAAATATTTTCAATCTTCGTGAAATTTTTTAAACATTTGTGAAATTATTGAAATCTTTGTGAAAGATTTACAAAATATTTTTAAAAATTAGTAATACTTGTTAAATTATTGCAATCTTCGGGAAGTCATTGAAGTATTTGTGGAATGTTTGAGAAATTTTTTAAATTTTTAGGAAACTACAAAATAGTTAAATTTTAACCAAATAAATAGATTTTTAACTAACATGGTGAATATTTAACCAAAAAAATGAATTTTTAAACAAATAGTTGAATTTTGAAGAAGAAAGATACATTTTCTGCTAAAAAAGACATCTTTTCAACAAAATACAAAAATTTTCAACCAAAAAATAGAATAGTGCAATTTTTAGTTGAAAAAAATAAACTTTAAAGAAAAAAAAACCAAGTTTCGAAAAATTGATTTTCAATAAAAAACGAATTTTCAATAAAAAACGTATTTTCAAAAAAATAGTGGAATTTCAAAGCAAAGAATGGATTTTTAGCCAAGAAGATTAATTTCCTTCCAAAAATGGAATAGTTCTATTTTAGGCTAAAAATGTGAAATTTTAACCACTCCAGAAAAATTAATTTTCAACAGAATAGTTAAATTTTCAACCAAAGAGATGAATTTTTAACCAAAAAACACTAAGTTTCAATAAAATAGTTAAATACTCAACCAAAGAAATAGATTTTAACTAAAATGATGAATCTTTAACCAAAAAAATGAATTTTTAAACAAATAGTTGAAATTCTAACAAGAAAGATAAATTTTTTACCAAAAAGGTCAAATTTTCAACTAAAAAAGATCAATTTTCAACTAAAAATAGAATAGTGCAGTCTTTAATTTAAAAAATAAGTTTTCAAGAAAAAAAAAATTTTCAACAACAGAAATGAATTTTTAACCAAAAAAGAGAATTTTCAAATAATGAGATTACTACTTTTCATAAAAAAAGAGGAATGATCAACGAAATATGTAAATTTTCAACCAAAGAAATAAATTTTCATCTAAAGACGATAAGATTTTAACCAAACATGGAATAGTTGAATTTTCTGTTAAAAAATTAATAAAAAAAAAAGAATTTTAACTAAAATGCAATAGTTGATATTTCAACCCAAAAAGACGAATTTTCCACAAAATAGTTGAATCCTCAACCAAAACAGATTAATTTGCAACCAGTTGTATTTTTGACCAAAAAACATTAATTTTTTACCAAAAGATTTGAATTTTCTAGCATGAAAGATTTTTAAGTCAAGAAAGAAAAACTGGTTTAACTAAAATGTTGAATTTTCAACAAAAAAGTTAATTTTCAAGCAAATAATTGAAGTTTTTATCGAAATAGTTGAATTTTTAACAAAATAGTTCAATTTTCAACGAAAAATGATTACCTTTCAACCAATCTGTTGAATTTTCAACAAAATAATACAGTTTTTATCTACAAGATGAATTACCCTTAAGTTCCCTTGAGTTTCTTTTTCATGGAAAATTCAACTATTTGGTAGAAAGTTAAAGAGTTGTTAAAAATTAATTTTTTTGGTCGAATGCAATTAGTTGATAGAAAGTTGAACATTTTTTTCGAAAAATTCATTTTTTGGTAAAAATTCATCTCTTTAGTTGAAAATTCCACTAATTGATTGAAAGTTGAACTCTTTTGTTAGAAATAAAAAAATTTTGTTGAAAATTCGCTATTTTGATGGAAAATAATTCTTCTGAGTCGAAAATTCACCTTTTTGGTTGAAAATTCAACTCCTTGGTTAAAAGTTGAACTCTTATGTTGAAAATTCATTTTTTTTTGAAGATTTATCATTTTACTTATAAATTAATTTCTTGGGTAAAAAATATGCTTTTTTATAAAAAATAATTCTTCTGAGATGAAAATTCACTTTTTTTGGTTGAAAATGCAACTACTTGGGTAAAAGTCGAACTCTTTTGTTGAGAGTTTATTTTTTGTTGTTGTTGAAGATTCATCATTTTAGTAAGAAATTAATTTCTTGGGTTGAAAATAAACAATTTTTGTTAAAAATGCGGTTTTTTGATAAAAAATAATTCTTCTTTGTTGAAAATTCAACTAATTAGTTGGACGTTGAACTCTTTTGTTGAAAATTAATTATTTTGGTTGAAGATTCATAATTTTAGTTCGAAATTCATTTCTTGGGTTGGAAATAAGAATTTTTGGTTAAAAATACGGTTTTTTGTTATGAAATAATTCTTCTGGGTTGAAAATTCAACTAATTAGTTGGACGTTGAACTCTTTTGTTGAAAATTAATTTTTTGGTTAAAGATTCATAATTTTAGTTCGAAATTAATTTATTTGGTGAAAAATAAAAAAAATTTGATGAAAATTAGCCTTTTGATTAAAAATTCAACTACTTGGTTGAAAGTTGAACTCTTTTGTTGAAGATTTATTTTTTTGGTCGAAGATTCATGATTTTAGTAAGAAATTCATTTCGTTGGTTAAAAATAAAAAATTTTTGTTGAAAATTCGCTATTTTGATGGAAAATAATTCTTCTGAGTTGAAAATTCAACTAATTAGTTGGACGTTGAACTCTTTCGTTAAAAATTAATTATTTTGTTTGAAGATTCATAATTTTAGTTCGAAATTCATTTCTTGGGTTGGAAATAAGAATTTTTGGTTAAAAATACGATTTTTTGTTATGAAATAATTCTTCTGGGTTGATAATTCAACTAATTAGTTGGACGTTGAACTCTTTTGTTGAAAATTAATTTTTTGGTTAAAGATTCATAATTTTAGTTCAAGACGAATATTCGACAAAACAGTTGAATTTTCAACAACATAATTAAACTTTCAAGAATATTTTTGATTTTTTCACCAAATAACTGAAAAAAGTACAATTTTCAGTTGAAAAACTAATTTATAAAAAAAATAATTTTGTATTAGTTGAATTCAACTAAAAAAGAAGAATTTTTAACAAAATAGTTGAATCCTCGAAAAAAATTAATGAATTTTAGCCAAATAACTTAATTTTTCTCATAGTAGTTTAATTTTAAACCATAAATGTGAATTTTTAACAATAAAAGTTAATTTTCAACCAAATAATTTAATTGTCTACTAAATTGTTGAATTTCCAAGACAAAAAGACGAATATTCGACAAAATACTTGAATTTGCAACAACATAATTAAACATTCAAGAACATATTTTAATTTTTTACCAAATAGCTGAATTTTTAACCAACAAAAATGAATTTTCTACCGAAAGACAAATTTTTTACAAAACATTTGAAGTTTCTATCCAAAAATATATGAATATTTAATAACAAAGTTAATTTGTAACCAAATAATTGAATTTTCAAATAAAATAATGAATTTTCAACTGAAAAGACGAATTTTCAACAAAATAGATTAATTTAATTGTTCATTCCCTCAAGAAAAATTAAGCCTGTTCGTTGACAAATAGCCAAACTCTGAAATTTTTTTAAAAAATTGCCAAATAACATTTTTTTTCAAGTAACAGTAATAAAACTTTTATTTCTCTCACATTTTATAAAATATAAGAACTGTGAATTTGTTTATAAAAATGGTTTAAATAATGAATGACTTGTTGAAAAAAAGACAATCTATATTTTTTTACCAAATAGCTGAAAAATAGTTCAATTTTCAGTTGAAAACAACTAATTTTCAAAAAAAAAAAAAAAATTTTTAACAAAATATTTGAATCCTCGAACAAAGAAGATGAATTTTAACCAAATAGCATAATTTTCTAACAAAGTATTTCAATTTTAAACCATAAATGTGAATTTTTAACAATAAAAGTTAATTTTCAACCAAATAATTTAATTGTCTACCAAATTGTTAAATTTTTAAGCCAAAAAGACGAATATTCGACAAAATAGTTGATTTTTCAACAACATAATTAAACTTTTAAGAAAATATTTTATTTCTTTACCAAATAGCTGAAAAGTTAAATTTTCAGTTTAAAAAACTAATTTAAAAAAGAAAAGAATTTTTTAGTAGTTTGAATTCAACTAAAAATGACGAATTTTTAACAAAATAGTTGAATCTTCGAACTAAATTAATTAATTTTTAGGAGACTGTATAATTTAAACACTGTATAAAATAGAGACACTTTATAGGTTGGGACACTGTATAGGTTGTGAAACTGTATAGGTTGGGTCACTATGTAGGTTGAGACAATATAAATGTTGGGACACTGTATGCGCTTTTGCACTGTATAAGATGGTACACTGTATAGGTTGGGACACATGATATGTTGGGACACTTTATAAGTGCGGACACTGTATAATTTGTGACACTGTATAAGTTGGGATACTTTATATTTCGGGACACTGTATATTTTGGGACACTTCATATTTCGGGACACTGTATATATTTAGATACTGTATCAAATTGAGACACTGTATAGGTTGGGACACTGTATAAGTTGGGACACTGTATATGCTGGGACACAGCATAGGTTGAGTTACTGTATAGGTTAGGACACTGTATAGGTTAGCACACTGAATAGGTTGGGACACTGTATATGTTGGGACACAGCATAGGTTGAGTTACTGTATAGGTAAGGACACTGTATAAGTTGAGACACTGTATAAGTTGGGACACTGTATTAGTTGGGACACTGTATAGGTTAGGACACTGCATAAGTTGGGAAACTGAATGGGTGAGGACACTGTAAAGATTGAGACACTGTACAAAATGGAGACACTGTATAAGTTGGGACACTGTACAAGTGAGGAGACTGTACAAGTTGGGACA
The DNA here is from genome assembly GCA_011634705.1 of Andricus grossulariae. Taxonomy (NCBI): domain Eukaryota; kingdom Metazoa; phylum Arthropoda; class Insecta; order Hymenoptera; family Cynipidae; genus Andricus; species Andricus grossulariae. The sequence continues at coordinate 193,327,322 of JAABKJ010075445.1, read as the reverse complement.
CAGCATAAGTTAGGACACTGTATAGGTTGGGACGCTGTATAGTTTGGGTCACTTTATAAGTTGGTGTACTGTATAAGATGGTATACTGTATAGGTTGGGACACTTGATATGATGGGACACTTCATAAGTGGGGACACTGTATAATTTGGGACACTGTATGGGTTGAATCACTTTATATTTCGGGAGACTGTATATGTTGGGACACAGCATAGGTTGAGTCACTGTATAGGTTGGTACACTGTATAGGTTGGTACACGGTATAGGGTGTACACTGTATAGGTTGGGACACTTTATAAGTTGAAAAACTGTATAATATAGTACACTGTATAGGTTGAGACACTGTATATGCTGGGACACTGCATATATTGAGACACTGTATAAAATTGATAGACTTTATAGATTGAAACACTGTATAAGTTGGGGCACTGTATATGTTGGTACACAGCATAGGTTGAGTTACTGCATAGGTTGGGACACTGTATAGGTATGGGACACTGAATAGGTTAGGACACTGTATATTTTAGGAGACTGTATAATTTAAACACTGTATAAAATAGAGACACTTTATAGGTTGGGACACTGTATAGGTTGTGAAATTTTTAGATATCACCCTCATAAGTCTCTTTTATAGGGTCCCACAAAAATCCCATGAGTGAGAAAATGGGTTTTGCGAGTTTTGGACGCTAATTACGATTTTTTCTGTTTTTCTCAATGAAAATTGTTTTTAATACATAAAATACTACCTAATACTGATAATTAAATGTTTGCGTGACTTGCTTAAAAAATTTATGATTGTTTTTAGCAATTGTCTCTTAGAATAGAGATAGAAAGTCACGGTTTGTTAAAAAATCTTCAACTTTTCGTACAAATTTCAATTATAGTGAGGTGAGAGTTAATTAATGTTGACAAAACATAATAGTTCAAGTAATTTATTATTATTGTTAATAATATTCTCTTTGAATAATGCTCGAAATTGCGGTTTTTTTCTGAAATTTCCAACTTTTTGTCCACTTTTCACTTGGAGTGAGGTAATATTTAATTCCATTCATCTAAAAATAATTGTTTAAACAAATTATTATTGTTTATAGCTATCTTCTTCTATAATAAGACTAGACAGTTGCGGTTTTTTTTTAATTTTAACTTTTTATCCACTTTTCAATTTGGGTGAAGTAATAATTAATTGAAGTTAACAAACATAATGGTTTGCACAATTTATTGTTATTTTTAATAATATTTTTTTGCCTAATGGAACAATGTTGTTGTTTAAATTTTTTTTTTAACTATTGGGCTATTTTTCACTTGGAGTGACTTAATAATTAATTCAATTTAGCAAAAATAATTATTGGAACAAATACTATTATTTATAACTATCTTCATCTATGTTAATGCCATATAGTTGCGGTTTTTCCGAAATTTATAACGTTTTGTTAATTTTTTACTTAGTGAGGTAATAATTAACGAAAGTTAACAAAAATAGTTGTTTAAACAATTTATTATTGTTTAAAAAAATCTTCTCTTAGATAAGTGCTAGAAATTTGCGGTTTTCTGAAATGTTGAGCTTTGTTTTGCATTTGTAACTATGAACAAATAATAAATAAAAAACAGGCAGAATAATTTTTTAAACAATCTTTTTCTTTTTTTGTCAATATATTTTTCTGAAATAAAATAGATATTTGAAATATTTTCCCAATTTTCTATGTGGATCATATTAAATATAAATTTTCTTTGAAGGAGCTACTGAGAGTCTTTTTATTCAAATTAATAGTCATTATTTGTTCCTAACTAAAAAGTCAAATAAAAGCCGAAAATATCAGAAAAATCCTCAACTTTCTAGCATTACTCTAAGAGAATATACTTAAAAACAATAATAACTTATTTAAGCCATTTTAGGGCATTTCAAAAGATTCCAAGGAATTTTCAATCGAATTCAGTATTTTGATAGGATTTCAAAGGATTTCAAAGATTTTAGGGTATTTTTAAATATTTCAAGGCATTTTCAAGAGCTTTATTAATATTTTAAAGGATTTCAATTTTTGTAAAGGATTTTATATATTTTAGGGTATTTCAAAAGATTCTAAGGAATTTTCAATCAAATTCAGTATTTTGATGGGATTTCAAAGGATTTAAAAGATTTTAGGGTATTTTTAAATATTTCAAGGAATTTTCAAGAGCTTTAATAATATTTTAAAGGATTTCCATTTTTAAAAGGATTTTAAATATTTTAGGGTATTTCAAAAGACCCTAAGGAATTTTCAATCGAGTTCAGTATTTTTACGAGATTTCAAAGGATTTAAAATATTTTAGGGTATTTTTAAATATTCCAAGGAATTTACAACAGCTTTGATAATATTTTTAAGGATTTCAATTTTTTAAAAGGATTTAAAATATTTTAGGGTATTTCAAAAGATTCCAAAGAATTTTCAATCGAATTCAGTATTTTGACGGGATTTCAAAGGATTTGAAAGATTTTAGGGTATTTTTAAATATTCCAAAGAATTTTCAAGAGCTTTAATAATATTTAAGGATTTAAATTTTTAACAGGATTTTAAATATTTTAGGGTATTTCAAAAGATTCCAAGGAATTTTCAATCGAGTTCAGTTCTCCAGTATTATAAGGAATTTTCAAGAGCTTTAATAATATTTCTAAGGATTTCAATTTTTTAAAAGGATTTTAAACATTTTAGGGTATTTTAAAAGATTCCAAGAAATTTTCGATCGAATTCAGTATTTACATGGGATTTCAAAGGATTTTACAGATTTTAGGGTATTTTCAAATATTCCAAGGAAGTTTCAAGAGCTTTAATAATATTTTAAAGGATTTCAATTTTTTAAAAGGATTTTAAATATTTTAAGGTATTTCAAAAGATTCCAAGGAATTTTCAACCGAGTTAAGTATTCCAGTATTCCAAGGAATTTTCAAGAGCTTTAATAATATTTCGAAGGATTTCAATTTTTTAAAAGGATTTCAAATATTTTAGGGCATTTCAAAAGATTCCAAGGAATTTTCAATCGAGTTCAGTATTCCAGTATTCCAAGGAATTTTCAAGAGCTTTAATAATATTTCAAAGGATTTCAATTTTTTAAAAGGATTTGAAATATTTTAGGGCATTTCAAAAGATTCCAAGGAATTTTCAATCGAATTCAGTATTTTGATGGGATTTCAAAGGATTGATTAATTTTCTACCAGACAAGAATTTTCAGCAAAATAATTAAATTTTCAGTTAAAAAAAATTAGTTTTTAAACAAAAATTTTAACTTTTAAGAAAATTGTTTAATTTTAAACCAAGGAGATCAATTTTTAGAATGAAAAATGTTGTTGATTATTTCAACAACAACAAAATTAATTTTCTGTCAAAAAATACGATTTTTAAATAAATTACATAAATTTTCAACTAAATACTTTGAACAATATGCGATATTAATCCAAATTTTATTGAATTAATTTTTTTTTTTGAATTTGCAAGCCTAAAAGACGAATTTCAAACAAAAAATTAAATTTTGAACCAATAATAAAATTTTCATCAAAAAAATACGAATTTTCAACTAGAAAAAAATATTTCTCTAGAAAATTGTTTAATTTTAAACAAAGTAGATTAATTTCTAACCAAAGAGTCGAATTTTCAACCCAAAATATGAATTTTTAACCGTGGACATTAATTTTCTACCGAAAAATGTAAATTTTCAACTAAAAAAGATAAATTCACACTCAAAAGTGGAATAGTTAAATTTTTTGTTGAAATTCATTTTCAACAAAAAAAAAATGAATTTTCAACAAAATAGTTAAATTTTTTACCAAAATAGTTTAATTATCAATGAAAAAGATGAATTTTCGACCAAGAAGATCAACTCTCTATCTAAAAAGGATGAATTTTGATTAAAGTGCATGAATTCCAAACCAAATAGTTGATTTTTGAACAAAACTGTTCAGTTTTCAACAACAAAAAAGAATTTTCAAGTAGGATTCTTAATTTTCTATCAAAAAAGAAACAAAATTTTAACAAAATACATGAATTATCAATTAAGAGACACAAATTTTCTCAAAAAACGAAATACTTAAATTCTCAGTTAAAAAAATTCATTTTTAACCAAAAAAACGAATCTTCAAAAAAATAGTTAAATTGTCAACCAAACCGTTTTTTCAAAACAAAATCAAGAATTTTTAGCCAAAAAATGAATTTATAACAAAGTAGTTTAACTTTCAACTAAGTAGTCGAATTTTCGACGAAAAAGATTTATTTTCTAAACAAAACAAAAAATAGATTTTTAACCGAAAAAACGAATTTTCAAAAAAATAGTTGAATTTTTGAACTAAAAAAGATAATTTTACATTAAAAACGGAATAGTTAAATTTTCTGTTACAAAAATTAATTTGCAAAAAAAATGTAACTTAAAAGATAAATTTTCAATAAAAAAAAGGATTTTTTAATAATGTAGTTAAATTTTCAAACAAAATAGTTAGAGGAGAGATTGGTATGGATTTTGGATTGGACAAGTATTTTAAGATTCATCTTAAGATGGGAAAGATCACTGGCGTGTCCGATCGCCCTGAGCTTATGTATATAAGTGTTATTAGACACCTTGACACTGGCAAGTGCATTGACATATTTTTGGCACGCGGGCATGGCTTTAAGGTTACGAACCAGTGATAGTTTTGCACCTCCGAGAGCACCTATTACAAGGACAATTACTTTTACCGAATATTTTGGGTACATTCGTTGCGAAGCGAACGGAGCGGAGAATTCGATCACGAATATAGTTCATTTCTCGAAGTCTTGGAGAACAATATCAGACCTCGAATGTGCAACGGAGACTGCTGTCCAAAAATCGTAGTTCCAGAAAATTTGGCACTTCTCGTTTTGGGCATGCTCATAAGCTAATGTTTTCGAATAAAATGTATGATAATTGTTGAGAAACCAGGGGATGCACTACATAATATAACAAGCTTTAAATGCACGCGCGCGAATTTTACGTTTACATTCCTGGATTTTTATTTTCTCACATTGAAAATATAAACAATATAAAAATCCATTAATAATAAAACTTTGATTATTATGAGTTTTGCAGATGTTTAAAACAATAATTGTTGATTTCAAGTTCAAAGCGCTGGAATCTAACAAAATATTCAACGTTTCTGTGCAATAAAAGAAGCGCGATAAACTCTGTCGTAACTTTGGTGAAAAAATCATTTTTCTATCTGCTATTAAAAGAGCAATAAATAATTAAAGAAGAAAGTACTTGACACAAACCCACTAAAACTTATTTCCAGTAGTAAACATTGAAATATTGCTCTGTAACTTGAAAATGTTCAAAGAAAAAAATCTAAGCTTTTCTTTTGATAAGCAACAAGACAAAATAAACCCTTAATCCAAAAAATTAAAAATTAATTTTTCATCTCCATTTTTACCCTTCATTTTTGATAATTGAGTATTCGAAACTATAATCGTAAATTAATATTATAGAAAGGACCCCGCACCAAATACATGGTAAAAAAGGTGCCGGTGGAATTTTCAAAGTTTTCGATATTTTTTATTCTATGCTCTGCTGATCAAAAAATCCCGATGGCAAAAACTCAAGTTACGAACAGTTTTTGTGCTACGATGATTTAAAAGTCAGATTTTGGTACATATTTTTACCTGTGGAGTGGAATATATCAGATACTTTTTTTTCATCCTTTGCATTGCTCTCATTCTAGTTAATGTAGAAAAAGAATTTCACGGACAAACAATGCGATTTGATCGCGTTGACTACTCACCCCTACTTCTCCATTGCTCCCTGCCCCCTAATTCCCCTCACGGACCATCCTCCATAATTTCTCACGACTTCCCTCCTGGTAAAAAAGTACAACAAACCCGGAGTGGGGCAAAAAAGGTTTTCCTGGACAACTCTTTTTATCAAAATTGTTCTTCTTGGTTTGAAAATTCATTTCCCATAAGAAAAAAAGACGTTTTCCTAAATTTTATTCAGAATCCTCAATATTAGATGAATCAAGTTGAAACTCAACATTGCTCTTCACAGTTAGCCATAGGATATAAATAAAATAACACTTATCAAATATCACCCCCATAATTATATTATTTAGGGTCCCAAGGAAACCCCATAAATGAAAAAATGGATTTTGCGAGTTTTTGGCGCTAATTATAATTGTTTTGCGTTTTTTTAATTGGAAATTATTTCCAATAAATAGAATACCACTTTGAGCTGTTAATTATATATTTAAATGAATTGTTTACATAAATTTATTATTGTTTTTAACAATTTTCTCTTAGAATAGAGTTAGAAACCCGCGTTTTTTTCAAAAAATTTCCACTTTTCGTCCAATTTTCAATGAGAGAGAGGTTCATTGATGTTAAGAAACATAGTTGTTTGAGCAATTTATCATTATTGTTGATAATATTCTCTTAGAATAATGCTAGAAAATTGCAGTTCTTTTTGAAATATTCCACTTTTTGTTCACTTTTCACTTGGAGTGAGTTAAATAATGAATTAAGGTTAACAAAATTATTTGTTTAAACAATTAATTATTATTATTGATAATATTCACTTTGAATAATACTAGAAAGTTGCGTTTTTTTCTGAAATTTACAACTATTTGTCTACTTTTCACATAGGGTGAGTTAATAATTAATTAAATTTGACAAAACCAATTTTCTAAACAAATTATAATTCTTTACAACTATCTCTTTTCTTATTGAAGCAATATAGTTGCAGTTTCTTCTGAAATGTTTAACATTTAACCCACTTTTCACTTAGTAAAGTAATAAATAATGAAAGTTAATAAACGTAGTTGTTTAAACAATTTGTGATTATTTATAACTATCTTATCTTAGATAAGTGCTAAAAGTTGCGGTTTTTTCTGAACTCTTAATCTTTTTGTCCACTCCTCACTTATTAAGGTAATAATTAATGTAAGTCAACAAACATGCTTTTTTAAACAATTGATTATTGTTATTGTAATTTTTTTCTACAAAATTAGGTGCTGCTTCAATTTACGTGCAAGTAGAAATGGACGATCAGTCTATTTATTACGGCCACGAATTTTCGAATCCCCAAAAAACAATCCTGACATCAATCGCTACAGGTTATCTTTTCGACTTCATAATAATATTTGACAGCCTCTCAAAACCACCTCTAGAACTTTTAAAGATGTACATTATACGTACAATCAATTTCGAAAGTCGACAATCTTGAAAATGATTAATGGAATCGACAATAATAGATCAATAATAATCAATTCCTGCAAATATTCAAGAAGGCTTCTGAGCGTATTTCAGAAAAAAATAACTCAGGTTAAAATAGTCTATCTGAGAAAAGTCAATTAGAATTCCAGATTTTGCTGTATATCTAGGGAAAAGTTACAATTCTTATTTAGGGAATCATGCAGTCATGATTTTTATGAACAGTCATCGTTTCAATTTTGATAAACACCACCCAAATACAATTGCAGAGAATTCTTCTGATAAAACAGCAAAGAATAAAGTTCTGAATAACTACTGCTGAATAATTTGAACTTGAATAATTTTTTTTTCTGAGCTACGCTTAGTAGCTTTGGTCATGATTTGCAAAAATGAAGAATAGATCTATTGTTACGATTTTATGAAACAGTTTAAAGCTTGGCGACTTTCGACTATTTGGTTTTCCGGGAAGTGGGGAGCAGAAAATCTTCCATTTGCAACGGGCGCAAGAAAGGCTAGGTACGCCTCTGATGTTACTTTATTGTTAAATAAAAGTGGTTTTTTTTATAAACCTTTAATTTGAAAGCTCGAGTGAGATAGTATCTAGGAGCAATTCATACACAAATGTGGCAGTTTTTTGTGAGGAAGAGGGCAGCAGATAAGAAAGGGGGAGTCTGCAAATTCAAATTGGCACCATCTGACTAAAACATCATTACCAAGCCGAATAGAAACAATGAGACACGTGACTCCAAAGACGCATGAAGGCACTTCAGGATTGTTACATTGAAATTGCTACCGCTGAATTTTGGGGGTTGTTGAATATTGTTTTGGGGTTGTTAACATAACCTGAAGATTTCTGAATGTGACTGTTTTCAAGTTGTAAATGTAATTGGTATTTTAGATGCAAACTTTCCGTAACTGCATCTGTAAAAATGCTTTTGGTGGCTTTTAGGGCCCACCATAGCAAGAGAAAAATTTTCACATGCCCATACCCAGTGAAGCTAGTTCTCTGGTATCTACTGCAGTGTTATAGGACTTGAATGGACCAGACTTACAATAAAATAATGATTTCATGTATTTCTTCACGATTCTTGTCTTCTGGTCAGAAATTTTATTACTCGCTTGAAAATTTAATAATTTTGTTGCGTACTGATCATTTTGATGGCTTATCAAGTTTTCGATGGTTCACATTGTATTCCCAATACAAACTATCAAGCGATATTTGCGTGTTTTCAGCTACAGAAAGTGTTCTACGACTCAATAAAATTTCGACTGAGGGAGCCAGGGCGAAAGTTGAGACTGATGATTACTAAGAAAAATCGAAAAAAGTTAAAAAATATTGGACTCAAGTTGTGGGTAAGCAAATCGTATTACTGAAGAATTTTTTATGAAAATCAGAGTTTAACGAAACTTGGTTGAACTTTATTGTCGGATGAGTGAAGTTTATGGTGAAAATGGTTATACAACATTTGTAACATTGAGGGAGCTACAGAATTTTCAATATCTAGGCATATCGAATGCAATTAAAAAGTAAACAAATTTAAAAAGAGGCTCAGGAAAATAAAAAAAAAGTTTCTTTGGTACTTCGGGTTTTCAATAAATCAGACTTCAGAATTGTTGAAGAAAAACCTCCCAACGAGACAGAGTTAAGCGAGCAAGGCGCCAAATTCAAAACTCTAACATTTTTTGACTCAATTTTGCACTCGAAAGGGCACCACTAATTATTTTTAATATAAATATTTCGGTTTCCTATGATTTTCTGCGTTGAATTAAAAAAAAATGGACACGCTTTAGCTCTGAGAGCTATTCATTTTTTTAATAGCTGCGCGGACTCACCGTTCACGAGCGATAATAGGCACAGTGGGGCGAAATCAAATAAAAAGTTCAATATGATATAATCTGCTGGTTAAAATTTCAGGCCTCTTAGCACGCTCAAGAACCTATAGTTTGTATGCATATGTTAAAGCAAGAAATATAATCCTCTGTTTCTTGTTGCAGAAATCAGTTCGCAGTTCGAGTCTTCACCTCATGATGACCATATTCTTGGTGTTCCGCGTGACGCACGTTCCTTTTCTCCTGACAAACAACATTTTTCTGACATGTCTTGTCTTCGTGCCAGATCAAGATCTCCTCCTGGCAGGTGCATGTTTCTGCCTACCAGGATTCCTTCTCCTGACGGACATGGATTTGAACTTGAACAACTTAGATTTATTCGGCTCATTTCCTATCATAGTCATCGCCGGCTATTCGAACTTCGACGATACACTTTTCCTGCCGATAAACCAATTAAATTACTTGCAGGGCGTAACACCTTTGCTTCCATGCCAACACAGGAACAAATTGTATTATCAACATCAGAGGGTGACGTCTTTGCAATACTAGAGACTTTTAATGTTCTTGCTGGAATATATCATGGTCACGGTCATAGACGGTAGTTATTAGATCACTCGACATTAAATCATGCAAACTATTTGAGCACCCCTTTTTTTAAGTGGAATAATGATTTCGTTGATAAATGTAAAGAAAGTATCCAGTATCCTACAAATATTAACTGTCCAATGTTATCGATAGATGAACTTTCAAGAAACTTAATTAATGCTATTAAAGTGACAGCGGCAGAACTCAACATGACCATTAAAAGGTCTAAAAAACTGAGTCCCTCAAAGCCATGGTTTGATACACAATGCAGAAAAAGTGAAAAAGAGGTAAAACAAGTAGTTGAGAAATGCGAGGAACAAAAATTCAATCCTGATATTGTGTCAATTTATACGAACTGTAAAAAAGTACATACAAAATTAATAAATTCCAAGAAGGAAGATTATAAAAATTGCTTATAAGATTCTCTCGCGAATGCAATCGACTCTAAACAATTCTGGAAAGTACTAAATATCTATCATTTCAAACCTTCGTATGATGGTGATATAGACACAAACATATGGGAACAGTACTTGAAATCTCTCTACCCAGTCCGGGATCCAAATTCCTACCTAATACCGATTAATAATTTTCGAAATCCTTATCTTGACTCACATATAACTCTTGATGCAACTATTTCAAGCATGAAACAGTCAAAAAATGGTAAGGCCCCTGGTCGGGATGGTATTAGCTATGACTTTTCAAAAAATTTGCCCGGCAATCTGATCCTATGCTTAAACTCGTTATTCAATAAAATGATCGATTAAGAAGAGGTCCCAATATGACACAAGAAAGGGGATTTCACTGATGCTGCTAACTACCACCATATTGCCTTAGTTAACTGTATTACAAAAATATTGACGCAGACACTTTCCAAAAGGCTGACAGCTTGGGCTGAAGGCATGCAACTCCTTGCAGAGTGGCAGGCAGGTTTCAGCAGGGGAAGATGTTGCACGGATCACATCTTTACCCTCAACGCAAAGATTCAAAATCATCATTTGTTTCAAAGCAGCATTTCCCTCAGTTAGTCATAATGTCTTATGGAACAAATTGATCTCAAAAGTTTGCGGGTCAGAATTTATTAGATTGGTAATAGATTTTTACGTTAAAGCTAATATCGCGATCAAGGGAAATAAGAGCGTCTCCGGATTTGTAGATGTTACGAAAGGTGCATGCAGGGGGAGGTTCTAGGTCCAACAATGTTTACATTTTTAATTGCTGATTTACCAGAATTTATGTATGCCAGAGGTATCAGAGGTGTATCAATAGACCATTTGTTGGAAATATTGCTCTTAGCTTACGCCGCGTGTGGGAATCCCATCCACTACGCATGCGCCAGGAAAATCTCCTCTTCGTAGTCCCTGGTGACAGCAGACATCCAATGCAATCAACCTCGTAGAATCTGGCAGCTGCTGTTATTGTTGTATGGGGGTGGTTGATCCACCCTTCTACCCGAGCTGAATATAAAATAACAAAAGAAATACAAAAGAAATTAGAGTAAATACGGAGAATCATATATTTAGAACCCCGTGGTCCGACAGTTTGTGGTTTCGGTCGGATGACCTAACCTCCCTAGTTTTTGACAGGTGATGAGTGATTCCTATTTACCTGTTTTAGTTTGATGTGAATGTCAAAGTGAGTTTATGAAAATTGCTAATAATAGTAGAAAATTACTCATGACGTTGTGTTGTGATATTAGCCGTCGAACTCTCATATTCTAGGCTAATATTTCATCTAGAGTTTAAGTTGTTATTGACGTTAGCAATCTTTAAAATTAAATATAATAAAGGAAATTACAAAGACTAGAATTCTTTTGAATACTAGCCGTAGAACTCTTATATTCTTGGCTCTTAAAGTACTGTTCGTAGACAGCCCGTGGATTTAATCCGTGATTCCAAACTCATATCCCCATTGAAGTGATTTTGAAGCTGAACTTTATATTTTTCAGATGTATTTGTGCGGGGTAAAAATTACCCTGTCAGAACACATAAAAAAGGTGTACTTTCTCTTGCTGGACTTCATGTTTTCAAAGTCTCATTTTGGGTTGACAATTTTTCAAATAATGTTATTTTACTCTTGTCTTGCCTTTTTGTTGAAGAGTCCACTATCTATATTTTTGGTTCAAAAATCATCTCTTTTTGTTACAAGTTCTATGATTTGTTTCCAAATGTAATTATTTTGTTGAACATTCTTTTTTTATTGAAAATTTATCTTTTCTAGTAAAAATGAATTGTATAGCATTAATCTCTTTGGTTGAAAATGAAATTATTCGAAACTTTTCGAGCTGCTCGAAAGTTTCAGCTTCACGAAACTTTTAAAATCAACAAGAATTTTTTCAAACCCGATGCTACGAGGTTTTTCGCATTGCTAAAAATTATTTTGAAATAAAAATTAGTAATTCAAGATTTCTTTTTCGAAAACGATGACTAAATCCTGAGTCGAAATACGTCAAGTGAGCACACCATTTTCCACTTTTTCATCAAATCAAAACCTATATATATATATATATATATATATGCCAGCATTATCCCTGTTCACCGAGGCTTTATGGCACGTATGCATACTCTGTGGTGCCAAAAACACCCGGAGCTTGAAAATGATAGAGGAAAAACATGTTTAAAAACCAGTTCCCCCTTATGCGATTTTGAGTTAAACTTGTGAGCAATTTTGCAATGTTGATCCTAGGCTGAGTTTATGAACAAATTTTGTTTTCTTTCTCGTAACAACTTCCTCATGAGTATTTTCGTCAAGTTTCTATTTTTCCCGCATTTGACACATGCAACACATATCAATTCATGAAAAAAATTATGTCGGTAAACTTAATGATTTCAGCGCTGGGCTTGTTCACAAGGCACATTTTGAGTCAAAAGGATACATTTTCATGTTCTAAAATAGCAACATCTCCATGAGTATTTTTCTTGAATTTTTCACTACTTTCCTCGTATCTTACACATAGGCTGTAGGCGTAGTAACAGGGCCATTCTGAGTCAAAATGCGTAAATTCTTATTGATGGACATTACAACGGTATGATGAGAATTTTTCCTTAAAGTCCTCAGCATTTTTCATCTGGTTAGATGAGTGAAAATCATCTCCATGCAAAATCATTAGACACAATACTTTTTCCGCTGCAAGTTTTTACAAACAGACAGCTATTTCACTGACGATATCAGTGAATTTTCATTCATTGAAAATTTATTTACTAATTATCATAATTTTATTTATTATTGTTTTAGTTGGAGAATTGCATTGAACAAAATGCGCATGTAAATATAATATAAATAGACATCCTTGTCTATAAAATCGGTGAAGATGCGCTACTTAAAAAACGAACTAATTTTTGAGAACTGATAATAATTTAAAACGGAAATTAAATACCAAAAAATAATGAAAGTGGGGGTGAATGTTATGATCAGAAGATTATAATTAATTCCTGGATAGTTTTTTACTTTTTTTTCTTTTGTTTGGGTTCATTTAATTGTTATGCTAAACAATGTTTAGATAGTCTAAAATTACCTGTATACAATATAAAAGTTGCTAAAATTATGTGACTTTTTTGTCTCATTTTTGTACAATGAAACTCTTCAAAATATTTCTTTTTTTAACCCTAATAGGTAATGTACTTTCTGAAGATTCAGTTAAAATTGTAAATTCAAATTAGGTTAAGATATTACGTTTCAATTGAACCGGCAAAAGTGTATGTCACAAACAGGACACTTTATCCAACCCAGTTAAAAAAATTATGAGGCGAATTTGAATTGGCAATGATGAAACTTTTTGGCCCATCATTTTTACACTTATCTCATCACATTTATCAGCATTGGCTGGTTCAAATCGAAGGCTGAAACCGACGATGGATCAAAAGACCAAAAGACGCTTTTTCTGTTATTTTCCTAAACTTCGTGAATTTCATAAATATTATGAATTCATTCAACACCATCTTCAATGCCTTGTATTGTTTGTATACTGTATATTCCTTGAATTCGGAATATTGCTCAAATTTCTCGAATTATGTGAATGCCTCATATTCTGTAAATTATTTGAATTCCGTGAATACCTTGAAATCCCTGAATTTCTTGAAGACCATGAATTCTTCGAATTCCGTAAGCCCATACAATTCCGTAGTTTTCTCGAATTCCAAAATTCCCTGAGTTCCTCGGATTCCATTAAATTCTTGTATCAGGTGAAACTAAATCAACTTCGGAATTTACGGACCCGAACTTTCCGTGTACCCGAACTTATTCGAGAACTCAAACCTGCTCAAGAACTCGAAGTTCTTGGAGCCCGATTGAAAATCGGCCTTCTTTCGAAACCCATAACGAGCAGATAGTCAGCATAAACGTCCACGTGCATGTATGGAATGCTTCCAATTGCGGTGGCGGGTTAATGAAATGTCATCGTTAATTAATGTTAACAACCTATACAGTTGATGAGTGGGTTGCGGTATGCATGACATGGTCTTCGAAGAATTTTCTCCCAGTGGGCAGAAGGGGAGAATCTTATTTCAGATTTCTTTGGTTAATCTCGTTTACTTATTAAAATTAACTAGCTATCTGGATCCGTTCGCGAGGAAGACACCCGGATTGAAGCTAGTAAACACTGTGGTAATTGGTTCAGTTGACTTGTATTAATAATTAGGGATCTGAATCCTCTTGCAAGGGAGGGATTCGGAGCGAAGTTGATATAAATGATTTATTGGATAAATCAATATTATCAATTGGGATCCGTCCAGAAGAAAGTTACCCGGTGCGAAGTTATTAAAAATAATGTATCGGAGAAATCAATATCATTAATTGGGATGCTTCCGGAAGAAAGTGACCCTGAATGAAGTCAATAATGATGATTTATCGGGCTAATCAATTTCATCAATTGATATTCAAGATTCATAGAAAAAGTGGTTTTTTGGATTATATATACTTACGAGGCTCGTGTGACTCGGCACGGGTGGGTGTTCCGACGCTATTCCTTCTATCCTTTCGTCCATGGTTACGTGCGGCTTCCGAGGAGAACAGGAAAACGGGTGAGGAAGAGACGGTCCTATCCATGGTACTACTGTTTTTATATAGCGAGATATAAATCTCGGTTCAATCACAAACACAAAAGGTTCGATCGCAGTCATCAGAAAGTGTGATTCTTCGGTCCCCACCACTTTCCCATTTGATAGCAATCGTCAAGTAGCCCTCTCAGAGAATAAAAATATGGTTTAACGATTTTCACTGATGCCTCACTAAGAGGTTGGAGGGATTATTGTGAAGGTGAAAAAGCGCATGGTTGGTGAGACAGGAGTGAACAGGGATGTCACATCCACTATCTATAATTGAAGGCAGCCTTTTTCGGTTAGCAATGTTTTGCGAATGATTAAAGTGATTGTGATATATTACTTAGGATGGAGAATACAACAACCATCGCATACATAAACATAATGGGAAGAATAAGATATCCGAGGCTCATGCAACTTAGCAAGCAGATATGGCAATGGTGTGAAGCTCGAGACATCTGGATTCATGCCTCTAATCTTCAGTCAAAACTGAATATTGAGGCAGATAAACAGTCCAGAATCTCGCCTGAGGAGACAGAATGTGACCTGACACATTGGTATTTTCAAACAATAACAGGAAAAATTGCGAAATTTGATTAACATTTATTTTCATCTAGAACGAACACAAAATGTCAAAAGTTCATCAACCGGTTTTCAAATCATTAATAAATTGCAAACCGATATATTTCCAGCCTGATGAGAGACTAGTGTCTTTTCCTTACAGGAAAACGCACCCGATGTCAGCGACTCTTACCCTGGTAGCAGCACAATTATCAGGGAAGGTTCCAGATTCAGAGGAAAATCAGATTTTTATTTGTAGTTTGAAGTCATCAACCTCTGGTGAATTCATTCCAGAAAAACAAGACTCATCTTTTTTCCAGCCGGACGACAGTCATGTTGAAATTTTTTGCAGATTCTTAAACAAGTAAAATCTTACAGCACGCTGAATATATACAGATCTGCTTTATTGTTCATTATGGGTAAAGATCTAGGTAAGGATCCTCAACTAGCCAGGTTTTTCAAGAGATTGGCTGTTTTGAGACCTCAAGCTCCTAAATATTCGACAAAATGGGACCCGGAACCTGTCTTGGTGTACCTGGTCACTCTTCATCCTAATGAGGATATACCTCTAGAACAACTTACCAAGAAGCCTGTGATGCTTCTCGCTTTATTAAAGGCTCAAAGAGTGCAAACTTTTGGGAAGATATCACTTGAAAATGTAACCACTTTAAGGGAAAATCTTCTCCATATCAAAATCCCTGAGAGGATGAAGACTTCAGGCAGAAGCAAATGTCAGCCAGTGCTCAACATCCCATATTTTATGGAGCAGCCGAAACTCTGTGCTGCGCCTACTCTTCGAGCTTACATCGGTAGGACAGAATGCCTTCGACGTCGGCTGCACTCAGAAAGGGTGTGATCTCACGGTTGTGAGACGTGGCCATGAGTGAGATTTACCGCGGTCCTACTGGGAGCCGGTGTCATTTTTAGATGGCACTTGCTTCCAGTGGGATCCTGCGGTGGTTGTTTTACCTTATTTCGTAATTATATATTAATATTTCCAAATTTTGTGACTGGATCATGAGCCATAAGATTATAATAAATAGCATAAGTATTTATAACCAATATAAATAAATCATAAGATAAATTCACTTTTTGCTTATAAACTTTGGCGTTGAAATGTTAAACATTAAAAGTACTATTCTTCGAATGTTTGACCTGAGGGAACAAAGTTTGTGAGTTGGCATCCGAACTCGCATTCGAAAAAGAGAAAAAATTGTTTTGAAACCGTTTAATATTTTCAGTTCTCTTTTTACATTCTTATCCTAGTTAAAAGGTATTGGTTTTATGTAAAATTTGACTTATTCGGTTTTCATCAAATCAGGCTTTTTGAACATCTGAAAAGAAAGAACAAGTTCGTTGACCAGCTATTTTATATCAAAATTCGAAAAGTGAACACATTTTAAAAATTGTTGAGACCACTTTTTTTTAAAGATTCGAAAATTCTAGGTACGGTTGTTAATGGTATTTTGAAAGACAAACAATTTATTTTAATGAAATTTCTTCCATAAAAAGAAAATTATGAGTTATGGCATTTTAAAAATCCAAAAAAACAAACGAAAATTGACATTTTAAGCCGAACAACGCACGATTTGAAAACGAGTCAAGATAAGAAAAACATTTCTTCTTGAAAGCCTCACAAGACTATTATAACAACTTTTTGAATTTTCTCAAAAAATCGAGAATTCAAATTTTGATCACACAAAAAATAATTGAAAATTATAAATTACATTTTGCGGTCAAACTATGCTAAATACAAAAAAAGACTGCGATACAAAAATCGTGCAGCCAAAAAAGGTCTACAAATTTGTGATAAGTCACTTTCTGATAGGACATGTATTTTTTGTTTTATTCTTGAAAAACAACATTGTAAATAAAAAAATTAAATTTTTGGACAAACGAATCAAGCTATGAGAAAAAATAAAGCGACTGAAGTTGCTCATCTGAAAAACAGCTACAAATTTGTCATCCAAATTTTTTCCGATGAAACGCTTAGTTCTTGTTTTGATCGTAAAAAATAACATTACAAATAAAAAAATTTAATTTTTTGGAAGACGACGCGAGGAAATAAAAAAAAATAATAGGCAAACTTGTTCACTCAAAGAGGATGTACAAATTTGATATTTATAATTTTTAGAAAGGGCAATAACAAATTTTAAGTAAACAAATTATGCAAATAGTAGTATTTGGGTATGTTACATTTTTATGTTGCATTTGTGGACAGAATATGAATTGATGTAAGAATCAAGGATAATCAAGGGCATCACACAGTTACTTTTTGTCACTTTTTTTCTTCAATCAGCTTTTTGTCACTTCTTCAAGATAAAGTGATTAAAAATTGTCTTCAATTATCTCAAAATCATCTAGGGTACTTCAAAAGATTCCAACGTATTTCAAAAACATTTTGATAGTTTGAAGGAATTTCAAAGGATTTTGAAGACTCTAGTTTTTTTATTCAATTCTAGCAAATTTGCAATAAATGTTTTAGAATTTCAATAGTTATCATCAGATAGTATGTAAATTTCAAATATTCAAGATATTACCAGCTATTTTGAAGATTTCAAAGTTTGAAGGATAGATTAAAACATTTTAGGGAATTTTCAATTGATTTCAATCATTTTAAGAAGTTTCAATGAATTTTGACGAGCTCTAAAAAATTTTAAAGTATTTTCGGAGATTTGGAAGGATTGAAAGTGTCTTGGGATATTTTAAATATATTTGAATAATTTTAAATGATTCCAAAATATTGTGAAGGTTTAGGTGTATTTCAAATGAATTCTGAGAAGTTTTCAAAAGCTTTAAATTGTTTCAAGGGATTCTCAAAAGATTTTAAATAAATTTTAAGTAAGCTCAATAATGTGAGAGTATTAAAATTGTTTTTGAATGCAGGGCATTTTTAGAAATTTACAAGAAATTTGAAGAGATTTCCAATAATTTTAATGATTTCACGCGATTAAAAAACGTTTATGGCGATTCTGAAGAATTTCCTAGAATTTCAGAAGATATGTATCGATTTTATAGCTTTCAAGGTATTTTAATACATTTTCAGGGATTTCTAAAAGTATCAAATTTCATTATATTTCATAGTATTTTCAGATATTTTAACGGTTTTGAAAGAACTTATTCATAGGAAGTAAGGGATTTTGCAGGGTTTCACAGTTTTAAAAAGCTTATTAATCTTTGTTTTGCAAGCCAAAAAGAAGAATTTTCAACCCAAAAATATGAATTTCCTATAAAAAAATCACAATTGTTGAAGTTTTACGAAAATTGTGACTAACAGCCACTCTCACTACAATTTGCAGCATTTTCATCCAAGAACAAATTTTTTTCGAACAAAATTACAATGTTTGGCTATTGGTAATGCAATTTGTTTATAATCATCAAAACATAAAATAATCGAATTATTTGTATTCTGGGCGTACTCTTGCGTTCAATTATTAATTGATATCACTTATAATATATTTATATAATAATATTATATTATTTATAATATTTTTAAACAACGAAACAAAGCCCCAAAACTTTTCGCATAAGACACGCAGAAAAAGGATTTGTAAAATTTCCACTATGATCGGTAGAAATGTGGACAACATGGGGTTTTACACGATTTTAAAAGAAGCTCTGTTAAATGTATTAATCTTTTGTAGATTTTACCTAACTTCCAGTAAAATTTTCAAGTGTATGGAGAATGCTGACTTCAGTATATTTTACTGGAGGTTAGGTAAATGCACATCAATTCAGTATATTTACATTAGGTTTCCGTAAAATCTATTGGAAAAATGGGGTAGGGATGTGGCGACACCATCGCCCGAGAGATCTGGCTCTTGCAGTCAGCGACGTTGCATTGAGCTAACTCCCCAACGCAACGAATTAAATTAGTTACGTCACCAGTATCGCGCAGTGCCACCCACAATAGGCCTCTCTCGGATGGTGTCCACGGTTCAGTTGGGAGTGGCAATAGGACTGAACCGAGGCGACGACCAGGCAATGGCCCCAGACAAACGCCAGAACATCGATTTAAGTTGTCGGACCAACTCAGGAGAGACATTCTTACCTGTTGGCAAAGAAACTCACTGGCGCGAAGAGGATTCATGCAGAGGTTAAATGAACGTTGGATCAATATACTCCCGGAATATGCTCATAAAATTCCTCAGTACTTAAGAGATCAGGTATCCTTTTTGAGCAAAAACGGATATGAAGCTCCTCATCGGCAAGAAGAAGAGCAACATCCTCCAGCGAACATACCACCCGTTCCAGCAACACCACCTTTACAGATAGCCGATAATGCCAACATAAGAAGTAGGAGATCTATCCACCAAAAAGTCTTTCTCAGGATGGACAAATTACATGAAGCTAATAATGCTCTCCCCAATTTGCTCCCCGAAGATGTGAATCACTGTAATATGAACTGTGTAGTTTACGAGAAGTCTGTCGTCCTGCTTAGCGTCAATAGAAGTAACGATACTTCAGTACGCCTGAGTAAGACCTTCGAGCGCATTACACAGCTTCAGTTTAAAATTGAAACGGCGAGATGACATGCATCAAATATTCAGTGCGTGATTAGCTACATAACATCAAATACAAAATTCACTCTAAAAGTTAGGGTACTTGCTCGAAACTTAAGGAAAGCAAATCACACACTAAACAAGTGTAAACTGTTGACCATCAAGCAGCACTGGACGCAAAAAATAAGATCTCTTTCAACAGCGAAACAGCGCCTTAACATAACCGTTGCATTAAAAAAATAATTACTATCAATCCAACAGTTGCATGTACATTTAAATTGTTGAACCTTCAAACCAATGCGATTAATTTTTAACAAGATAGTTTATTTTTCAATTAAATAGTTAAAGTATCAAAGCAAGGAGACGAATTTTGTATAAACCAGTTGAATTTGTAATACAAAATAACGGATTTTCTGTCCAAAAAGGCTATCAAAGATGAATTTTTAACAAAAAAGTTGAATTTTTAATAAACTAATTAGAATTTCAACAGATGGTTGAATTTTCAACTAAAATGATAATATCAACCAAGTAATTGAATTTTCAATAAAAAAAAAGAAGCAAAAAATTCTTTTTATTTTAACTCAAAAACAGTCAAATTTCATTAAAAGACATGAAATCTCAACAGAAACATAATAATTGGAATTTCAACCAGAAAGGATTTTTATTTTCAATAAAAAATAGTTGAATTCAACCAAAAAAGGCGAATTTTCGACAATATAGTTGGATCCTCAACTAAAATAGATTTATTTTTAACCAAGGAGTTGTACTTTTAACCAAAAAAGATCAAATTTCTACCAAAAGAGATGAATTATTAACCAACAAAGATTGTTTCAATGAATTGTTGAATTTTCAACTAGATAATTGAATTATTTACCAAAGTAATAGAATTCTGAACACGAAAAGACAAATTTTTAATCCGAAAATACGAATTTTTGACCAAAAAGTTAAATTTTGCAGTTCAAAAAATTGATTTTCAACCAAAAAGAGACTAATTTTCAACAAAATAGTTGAGTTTTGAAGCACAGAAATGGATCTTCCACTAATAAAATTAACTTTTAACAAATTAGTTCAACTTTCTACCAAGTACCTGAAGTTTCAATCAGGACAATTAATGTTCCACGGAAAAGACCAATTTACAACAAAATATATCAATTCTCAACCAAGTAGTTGAATTTTAATCTGAAGACGATGAATTTTCCACCAAACATGGAATAGTTAAATTTTCAGTTAAAAAAATTAATTTTCAAAGAAAGTTAAAACTAATTTTGAACAAGATAGTTAAATTTTTAACCAAAAAAAGTGAATGCTTAACAAAGTAGTTCAGCTTTAAACCAAGTAATGGAATTTGTAACCAAAAAAGATGAATTCTCAATGAAAAATTTAATACTTACATTTTCAAATTAAAACTATCTAATTTGAACTCGATCTTTGCATTTCCCCCACATTTGCGCCCAGACCTTTTAAAATTAAAGGTCAAATCATCGACAACTGTAATTTGGTGAATTTTATTTATTTTTCATATGGTTGAAAATTAATTTTGTTAATTGAAAATTTAACTATTGCTTTTTGGTTGAAAATTGATTTTTTTAGTTGCAATTTCACCTTTTTTCTTGAAGATCGATCTTTTTTAAGTTGAAAAATCGTACTTTTTGGTAGAAAATTAATCTTTTTGGCGAAAAATTAATTTTTTTAAATGTCAACTAGGGTAGGTTAAAAGTTAATTTGAAAATTCATCTTCTTGGTTGAAAATTAATATTTTTTAGTAGAAAAGCCAACTTTTTGGTAGAAAATTCATGTAATTTCTTTATAATTTTAGTTGATAATTCATCTGTTTAATTGAAAATTTAACTATTTTTATTAAAATGGATTTTTTTTATAATTAGTTTTTTTTTTTTAGTTAAAATTCAACTTTTTGGTTGACAATTAACCTTCTTGGATGAAAATTGACCTTTTTAGAGAAAATTCAACAGATTGGATAATTTAAAATGATTTCATTAGGGAGTGAAATTGACTGATTTTTCAGTGGTCGAAGCAGCATTATTCGAATCAGTCAAAATTGACTTTGAATCAGTCACTCATGACTGATTCAAATTTAGAATGTCCAACCCACAAATATTGACCTATTTATACCCAAAAAATTTGAAAAAGGTGATAAAATTTTAAAGAATGTTATCGAGCCTGATTTTGTATTTAGTTATTCAATTTTTTTTTCTAAATAAATAAATATGACGAAAAAGAAGGCAATTTTTTCTATGACGTTCCCTGTGCTCGTCAATAATAGGAAAACTGTTGTAATCTTCTACGTTTTATACATTTACATTACTTAAAGATATTCTATCATGATGCAATAAACAACAAAAATTTATAAACAAATTATTTGTTTAGTGTGTTTTCTATAATTTTCAGTAATTTTACGGTTTTTTTTAAGTTATATTACAAGAGATTTGGATGGAAACAATATTATAATGAAGAAAATTACTCTTAAGATTATTCTTGTTAGTGTTATAAACAAATTTAATAAACAAATGCATTATTTAAGCATTTGTCGACAGAAAAATTCTTTTCTTTTTATGTCAGTTTTTTACAATTAGAAACCTTATGATAATTTCAGCAAAATTAATTTATTTGTTGATAAATTTTATGATTTTTTAAACAAATTTAATAAACGAATGCATTATTCGGACATTTGTCGAAGGAAAAATTGGATTTTTTTCAATGTCAGTCCTTTTGATTGGGAAGTCGATGATAATTTCATTAACACTCATAGTTGATAAATGTTTTGTTTTCTTAGATTTATAAAACTTTTATTAATTATTAACAATTAATAATTTAGAGAATTTCTCTAAGAGAAAATTGCTAAAAACAACAATACATTTTTTTAAAATTTTGTGTAAACATCTAGTCATTATTAAAAAGTAGTATTTTATGTATTAGAAACAATTTGTATTTCAAATATTTTTAAATAAATTTTTTTTTATTTTTCTATTTAATAACAATATACTTAGATTAAATTAATTAAATCCATAAAACATGAAGCAACTATCCAAAAAGGATGTTCAATAGCGAATTTTTTTAAATTTATTAAATTTGTTATAAACAAATAAGTGAATGAAAATAGTTTCGTAGGGATTGGCAGGGATTCCTCACTTGATTCGCATTAAATTTGAACATTTTATGGACAAAATGTGTTTTTTTTCAGCTAATGAAACTTAATAAATAATTTTTACTTCAATAAACGAATTGTATAAACAATTATCTATATCTGGTATTTATGATCGAATAAATAAAGTTTCTTTACAGAATTGACCATAAATTACTTGGCAATTAAATAAAAATCATCAGTTGTTACCAATTGATATCAACGGATTGATACTAATTAATTTTCAGTATAATTCACACGTAAAGCGGAATTTTTAGTTAACAAATGAATTAAACGAGAAAATTTTGTTTATAAAATTGTAAGCAACAATAGCAATAGTGAATCGTTATCAAAGTCTCTGAAAAAAGTGTAAAAATTTGTTATTAAAGTTGATTAAGCTTGTTTAAACAATTGTCAAATATTATCCACTCATAGCAAGTAGTAATTGCTAAATAATTCACTGTTAGTTCCGTGAAAAAATCGGCATTTTATTTATAAATACATAACATGACGAAAATTGGTTTAAACCATTTTTTGTAACAATAACAATTGTTTATTTTTATCGAAATTTCCTTAAAATTTAGAAGGTAGTTATTTACATTTGATTGCGTCGGAAAAAACATTTTTCTACGTCCGAAAATAATTAAATAATGCATTTGTTATTCAATATTGTTAAAAAAATTATTAATTTTTATTGAATAGGCAAATATGATACTCACGTTTCATTGTCAAGTAATATATTATCGATTTTGTAGAAAAAACTTTATTTATTCCATCATACATACCTGATATGGATAATCGTTTATTAAATTTGTTCATAAAATAACAAATTATTTATTAACTTTTATTAATTCAATTTCAATTGGTCATATGATACTCTGGTACATGCCCTTCAACAAATCAAAGTTGAACCGAATATTAAAAGATTTTGAATTCATACATAACTTCGAGTATACATTGTATCAAGTGATATGCATGTAACATTTGTCGTAATAATTCTCTTGCCTTTCAAAAATTTATTAAAATTAGGCATTTTTGACTATTTGCCGTAATTCTTTTCCAAAAGTAGTTTCGAAATTCTTTCAAACGGTACTAAATTTGTCTTGACTGAGATAAACTCATTTAAAAATGAAAAATGTCCATTTCTGATACCTGAAAATTTTTGGAAAATTCGTATTTGCATCAGAATATTGGATGATATTACAATTTACGTAGAACTTTATGAGTTTCGATACATTTTACAAATTTATATTAAGATCTGATAATCTGATAATCTAATAATTTTCAATATTTATTCTTCGGCCGCAATTTGCTTGTCTAACAAAAGCTTTTTGCTCACTATGCAAAAAAAGCATGGAAATAAATTTGTTGGAGAAAACTGCATTGAGGAGTCACGGCAAAAGCTAAAGCATCAACAGTTTGATCAAGCTCGGAACGAAACCATGAAAATTGACCTTTTTGTCTCGAAAAAGGACACAAATGTTCCAGAATCTGTTTCCAAGAAACAGACTCGAGGTAAAATATATGAGTGCTTCACTCGATACATAGATAATATGAAGAGAGTATATAGACATTCGATGAAAAAAAAATGATTAATAAATAATAACGTATGAACTAGCTCAAATATACAGTTTTCTATCTAAATTAGAGTAAAAAATGCAAATGATCCTCTGATATTATTAATGAAGAAATTCATTGAAACTTTTCTCATCTATAATTCGAATTCTATTCATAATTGATAGTAAATATCGCAGTTAAAGAACCTTAACTAGCAGTTTTTGCTCTATCACGTTTTAATTATATTTTGAAAATCTTCTGATGACAGGCTCGAAAACCAGACCACAGTCTAATCAGCAAAAAACTGGATCGGGAAATACACTGAAGAAATTTTTGGTATCTCATGAGGTTATTCGAGCGGAAATTATCTGGTGTCTACATGCTGTTTTCATACATTCGAGTCTACGCGCTGCTGCGGATGCTACATCAATTTTTCCCGTGATGTTTTCTGATAGTGAAATTGCTGCGAAAATGAAACGTCAGAAAGACAAAATAGGGTATACTATTACATATGGAATAGCGCGTCAATATCAAGCATAGTTATTAAATATATTAGAAGCCTGCGATCACATTGTCATCGGAATTGATGAAAGTTTGAACAAAATTTCACAAAAACAACAGATAGATTTGGTTGTACGATTCTGGGACATGATGGTCAACGAAGTTGGTCATACTCACGCTAAGTAACTAGAGCACATACTGTTGGAGTGTCTCACCCACGCAGGAACGACCTATATCTACAGACATTATGCTGCCCTAAGAGTGCTTTATATTCATCTTTGTCGCGCTCACGGTGTTGGCCGCGACCCGGCATTGCCGAACGCTTCAAGGGAGATAGAGTCAATTGTCCAAAACGAGAAGTGCCAAATTTTCTGTAACTTCGATTATCGGACGGCAGTCTCTGTTGCCCACTCGAGGCCTGACATTGTTCTCCAAGACTTCGAGAAACGGATTATATTCGTCATTGAATCCTCGGCTCCTTCCGAATGAAACATCACAGCCAAGGAGAAACAAAAGGAAGAAAGGTATCAAGATCTTAAAAGGAAGCTGCAACGACTGTACCCAAAATATTTGGTAGAAGTAATTGTCCTTGCGACAGGTTCTCTGGGAGGTGCGAAACTACCACCGGTTCGTAACCTTGAAGCGATACCCGCGTGTCGAAAATATGCCACCACACTTGCAAAATGGATGCGGGAAGCTCTCATCCTTGGTTCGCTTTGTGTACTCAGAACACACGAGGGTTTTGCCGGCCTGTCGTTGTGATTCCGTCGTCCCCTGTGACCACCCATCTCACAGTTGTGAGACGTGGTAATGAGTGGGTCTTACCTTGGTTCTACAGGGAGCCGGTGTCATTTTTCAGATGCCAGCTACTCCCAGTGGGACACTGCGGTGGTTGTTGACCCTATTTTTTAAGTTTATAGTTAAAAGTTTGTCATAAGAACCACTGCAGGATTTCGCTGGGAGTAGCTGCTCATCTTAAAAATTGCGCCCGCTTCCATCGAAATCGCGGTAAAATTTTAGCTGTAAGCACGTCTCACGACCGTGAGATGGGTGGTCAGTCGGCGATGAATTCAATACGATGATCCAGCCAAAGTCTCGTGTAACTTGAGAACACAGAGCGACCTAAAGACAACATTTTCTTGACACGCAGGGATGCTTTTCAGGCTATTAGCCAGTTAAAATTTGGCACCTCCAAGATCACCGAACATCAAGGCGATTAGAATAACAGAATACTTGAGGTACAACCGCCGCAACTCCCTTTAAAGTCTTTATACCTCTCTTTCCTTTCATTCTCCTTGGCTATGATGTATTTGTCAGCTAGTGCCGGAAATTCGATAACGAACATGTTCCCTTTCCCGAAGTCAAGAAGAACTACATCAGGCCTCGAGTGCGCAACAGAAACAATTGTCGAGAATATGAAGTTCCAGTATATCCGACACTTCTCATTCTCGACCTTTCAGCAAAAAAGCATGGCCGAGATTTTGTAACGAACGTTCAAGCGGTTCGATAGCGCAATTGGCTAAGGCATCGTCTAGGCACATACGGTTAGGTAGTTTAGGTAGGGTTCGAATCTCCAGCGAGTGTAATTTTTTAACGAGTTTAAGCGTGAGATTATATGCGTAGGGGACCGTGCGTGAAATTGCGTTATTTAAAATATGAACTAAGTGCAGCATTAATACAAAAAAAATTTCTTTTGGTTACGTATATGAAATACACATTACACGCACATAGAAACCTCATAGATATCTTTTAACCTCCCAGTAAGCCAGGACAAAAAACCCTTAATCTCCTCTTAGGTTTTATATAAAAACCTCTTACAAACCTTGTAAGATCCTTGTAAAACCCCAGTACACCCCGAATCAGGTCCATTTAGAAACATTTCAGATACACATTACACGTACATAGAAACCTTTTAAACTCTCAGTAAGCGAGGACAAAAAACCCTTTGTTTACTTTTACGTTCTTATAGGATCCACTTACAAACATCATAAGATCTACGGTATATGCTCTTTCAAGCATGGAACAAAACCCTCCTTGAAAACTCATAGGAATCCTCAAATTCCTAAATCTATAGGGATTCTGAGATGATTCTAAGAGGTATTTTTAGCAGGAAAGTTAAAAGATCGCAATGTGAATAATCGTTTTTCTCAATAATTATAATGTTTTTAATATTGCAAAATGATTTTGCAATAAACGAAGTCGTTCAGTTTTTTTCACTTTAGTTTCGGTTTAAAGACTCTTGTTTGCAAATTTGGATATTTGGACGATCGCAATAATTTTTAATATTGCAAAATAATTTTATGATAAGCAAAATCATCAGAAAATGTTTTTTTTTCACTTCAGCTACAATAATTGTAGAAGTGTAGGGTGAGAATGCCGATGTATGATGTTTTCTATGATTTTTAATATTGCAAATCAGTAATTTTGAATGATTATCATGATTTTAAATTGTGTAAAATAACGGTACAATAAACAAATGTGTTGAATATGGCTGTTTTTCCACTTTAGCTACAGTTGAAGAACTATAAATCAAGTATGTACATTTTTGCGTTTCTTATAATTATTAGCATCACAAAATAATTTCATAACCAACAAATGAGTCGGGTTTCTTCACATGTTTGCTAATGTTTATCGCATGCAATATGGGCATTATGATTTTTTATCAACTTCATTAATTTTGAATACTGCATAATAATTTTTCAAAAAATTAATCATTTGGAAAAGTCTGTATTTCTTACTTATGAGTTTAATTTTCAACTTAAAAAGATTTTTCAGTCGTCAAGGGAGAGAAACAATTGCAAACAAGCTGTTGAATTTCCAAGCAAAGAGGTTAATATTTGAATTTTCAACTAAAAACGATCAATTATCAAACATAATATTTGCATTGTTACTTTAAAAAATTGAATAAACTAAATTAAAATTCTCGTGCTTTAAAGTATATAGATACTTTTATTTTAACTTATCCGAAGTTTACCAATACTTTGGTTCAAACAAGGCTTTTTCGAAGACAAAAGATTTTTTAATTTTGTTTAAAATTTAGGTTAAATAATAATTTTTGTTGATTAGAAAATCTGAATCTGATGATTATCAGTGCTGTCTCAAAAGTGATAAGTTTGAGACATGAAAAAAGACTTAAAAATCATCGATACAATAATTTTATGACAACCCATTTTTTTTACTTTAAAAAAATGATTAAAATTGTAATAAAAATCTGAGTTCATTTTCTATCAAAGATTGTATACTATAATAATAGTTTTAATATTTTAATTTCTGAGGATGCTGTTATTCTACCTGATTTCACGAGTTCATATTTTGGCCGTACTGAAAAAATAGATGGTGTATTGCAGCGCAGCGGATCCTAATACCGTTTCAGTTTTAAATATTACATCGTTCATACACAATTATTATTAATATAACTATGTAAACTGAGAATATAAATTATGAAAACATTATCGTTTCTCAATTAAAACTAAAAAACCAGTAGAAAGTATTTAAAAAATTATTAAATTATGTTTCCATAGCAATTCATTGCTACCCATTAAATTAGTAAGTCGGCACTACTAAGCAGATTAGTAGAATGCCCTTACCAATTCATTTAGTAACATAAATCTTACCATTTCATTTAGTAGAAACTGATAAAATTACTAATTTAACAGTAAGATACAATGCTATTAATTGCATTAGTCAAATTTCTACTAATTCGGATTTAGAGAGATACATATTCAGGCAGAATTTAAAAACTTAGTAGAAAGAGCTCTAGGTTTGTCCAACATTTCATTTCACAAAGAGAATTTGAATATTGTTAGGAATATCCTTTTTCATAACCATTACCCACAAAAGTCAATCCAGCAACATATCACAATTAGAATTCATCAAATCAAGAACAAAGTAATATTTTATCTACAGATAACACTGGTTTACAAAAAAAAAGGTGGGGACTATTTGCAAATACCACTTTATCCTTATGTATTTTGACGCGCTCAATACGAATCCGAGGTCTATTTACCTCCATCACGTCAGGTTCAAGTCTGTTATTTTCCTAAACTTCGTGAATTTCATAAATATTATGAATTCATTCAACACCATCTTCAATGCCTTGTATTGCTTGTATTCTGTATATTCCTTGAATTCGGAATATTGCTCAAATTTGTAGAATTATGTGAATGCCTCATATTCTGTGAATTATTTGAATTTCGTGAATACCTTGAAATCCCTGAATTTTTTGAAGACCATGAATTCTTCGAATTCCGTAAACCCATTCAATTCCGTAGTTTTCTCGAATTCCGAAATTCCCTGAGTTCCTCGGATTCCATTAAATTCTTGTATCAGGTGAAACTAAATCAACTTCGGAATTTCCGGACCCGAACTTTCCGTGTACCCGAACTTATTCGAGATCTCAAACCTTCTCAAGAACTCGAAGTTTTCGGAGCCCGATTGAAAATCGGCCTTTTTATGAAACCCCTAACGAGCAGATAGTCAGCATAAACGTCCACGTGCATGTATGAAATGCTTCCAATTGCGGTGGCGGGTTAAGGAAATGTCATCGTTAATTAATGTTAACAACCTATACAGTTGATGAGTGGGTTGCGGTATTCATGACTTGGTCTTCGAAGAATTTTCTCCGAGTGGGCAGAAGGGGAGAATCTTATTTAGGATTTCTTTGGTTAATCTTGTTCACTTATCAAAATTAACTAGCTATCTGGATCCGTTCGCGAGGGAGACACCCGGATTGAAGTTAGTAAACACTGTGGTAATTGGTTCAGTTGACTTGTATTAATAATTAGGGATCTGAATCATCTTGGAAGGAAGGGATTCGGAGCGAAATTTATATACATTATTTATTGGATAAATCAATATTATCAATTGATATCCGTCCAGGAGAAAGTTACCCGGTGCGAAGTTATTAAAAATAATGTATCGGAGAAATCAATATCATTAATTGGGATGCTTTCGGAAGAAAGTGACCCTGAATAAAGTTAATAATGATGATTCATTGAGCAGATCAGTTTCATCAATTGGGATTTAAGATTGATGGAAAAAGTGGTTTTTTGTTTTATATACACTTACGAGGCTCGTGTGACTCGGCACGGGTAGGTGTTCCGACGCTATTCCTTCTATCCTTTCGTCCATGGTTACGTGCGGCTTCCAGGGAGAACAGGAAAACGGGTAAGGAAGAGACGGTCCTATCCATGGTACTACTGTTTTTATATAGCGAGATATAAATCTCGGTTCAATCTCAAACACAAAAGGTTCGATCGCAGTCATCAGAAAGTGTGATTCTTCGGTCCCCACCACTTTCCCATTTGATAGCAATAAAATTAATTTTTCAAAATTAAATATCATTTAAATTTTCCCAGGAATCTTAACATAACTTTTTTATTCTCTTGAAATCTTTCGAAATTCTTAAAAACCTTCTTTTTTCGAAATCTTCCAAAATCTACATTTTGTTTTAAATTTCTTGAAATCGTTGCAGGTTTTAAATTATTTTTGAAATTTTTTCAAAATTTCTCAATACTTTTTTAAATAAGTCAAACTTTTCCTAAATTTGTTATCTTCAAAATTCTGTAAAATAAAAAATTGCCTTAAAATCTTTCAGAAACTTTTTTGACATTTTGGAAATCTTTCGAAATCTTTAAAAATGTTTTTCAATTTCAGCTTAAAATAAGTTTTTCAAAATAAGATTTATTTCAGTATTCCCAAGAATCTTTAAAATAAAAATTTTGTATTCCCTTGAAACCTTTCAAAACTCTTAAAAAGCTTTTTATTCGTCATCTTCAAAAATCCACATGTTGTTTTTATATTTCTTGAAATCATTTCTAGTTTTAAATTATTCCTGAAATTTTTTCAAAAATTTTTAATATCTTTTAAACTGGTTCGAATTTTGCATTAACTTAACATTTTTAAAGTCCGTTTTTATAGCAAAAAATCAAGTTTTAAGGTTTTCAGGCTGAAATTTTATAGAGTTTTTTTTGTGATGAACGAGAATAATGAAAAGAATTTTGCCGAACATTTTGCCTTGAGAATTTTGAAGATTTCAAGAGAATAAAAAAGTTTTCTTAAGATTCCTGGTAAAATTTAAATAATGTTTTATTTGGTCAATTAATTTTTAGAGGAGTATATTAAAAAATGATTTTCTAAAATTTCGAAAAATAATGTTCAAAATTTTAAAGCAAAATTTTTCAATTCTGCATGCTTACAACATTTTACCAAAAATTCGTGTTAGTTTAAGAAATATTAAGAAATTTCGCAAAGATTTCATAAAATTTAAAACAAAATGTCGATTTCATAAAATTTAAAAAAAAAATATATTTTTTAAGATTTCCAAGAAAAAATTTATAATCTTTTTGAGAATGAAAGGTTTGCAAGAGAATGAAAAACTTTTCTAGATAAAATTGAACAAGATTTCAAAACATTTCGAAAGATTTGCAAAATTGTCAGAAAAGTATGTGGAAGCTTTGAAGGCAATTTTTTCATTTTTCAGAATAAAATTTTTTTTTAGGAAAAATGCTATTCATTTTAAAAGATATTAAGAAGTTTTGAAAAAATTTCAAAAATAATTTAAACCTTGAAACGATTTCAAGAAATTTAAAACAAAATGTAGCTCACAAGAAACAGTATAATTTTATTTAACCCATTCACCTCTAAATGGCCATACTCATTTCATGAATGACCCAGTAGAAGTGAACCATATGTGTATCAAATCTTCTTACGTAATTTGTGGATAGCCTTGTAGATTGAATCGCACATATTTTGATTAGCGTATTACTGAAAAAATGTAAGTCAATATATATGTATCATTATATTCACCAATATAATTGAAAATGACTGCCAAGGATAATACGGGAGCAGGAACAATCCACATCTTTTCCAATTCACCTGAAAACTAATTAATTCATTATAGAATACTTGGATACCCAATTCAACTAATTACCATTCGAGTTTTTCATCAGATTGTATTGTATATCTTATAGCTGTTATCAAGAAAATTATAGGCTTTAAGCTTGGATTTTCCAGTTATTTACATTTCATTACAGTGATTTCTAAGGAAATAAACACAATAACTGAATACTTCGAGACTGATATCACAGCTTGTATAATATTTTACTTTTGAGCGCCATCCATCGTTTGAATAGAATATCTATATCATTTCAACCCGATTAATACATTTTTAAAGATTTTTGCTTTTGAACAAGGAAGTTTTAAAATAAAATTATAATTGTTAATTTGGACAGATTTTTCCCCCCTCTTTCTTCATCAGAATTAGAATCATTTTCTGTAATTCTAGCTCCATGCGTAAGATTCTATGTTCCAAGTCAGGATTATATTCACTTACACAATTTTCTTTCATAATCCAGAAATATGGTGACTCACGTTTTCCAAACTTTCGGAAAGAGATGTTTCCAATTGTGTCTAATTCGGACTTATAACAGGGGTTTAGTAATTCCCTTTTTCTTATTCAGAATTGAAATTCTTTTCCGGAATTCCTGTTCTATGTCAAGAGTTCATTTTTCCAAGTAAAATTATAATGCCGAAGATGGGGCGAGAGAAGAAACAAACTTCATCTTTTATAATAAAAGGAAGACCTCATTAATTTACTAATGATGCCTTGTATTCAAAATTGAAATAATAAATATTCCAGTTCATCAGATTATACAGTATATCTTACAGTCATTATCCCAGAGATTATAAGCTTCAACATTGAGATGCTTAGGTATTTACATTTCATTTGAAAAATGTATAGTTGCTAAATTCGCCAAAACTGATAAACCAATTTCTATCATCTTTTGCGTTTGAGCGCAATTCATCATTTGAATGGAAAAATATAGTTTCTACCCAACGAATGACTTTAAATTTTCGGTTATTTCCCAGTCTTCCTCCGGTCTATTTTAAATGATAGCGGAAAAAGATTAGTTAGCTTATTCTTAGAAAAGGGCTTATTTATTACAAATACTTGGTTTAGGCATAAAATGATCCACATGTAAACCTAGTGTAGTGGAGATAGCCAGAGTATAATTGACTTCGCTGTTGCGGATGAAAGACTAAGAGATTTAGTAAAATATACAAGGATCGTTAGGGTTTCTGAATGCAATACCTTCTAGTTTCCGAAATAAACTTAAGTCATGTATGAAGAACAAAGAGGGCTAAAAAACTAAACAATTGCGGATCAAGATTGAGGATCTACAGAAACTGGAAGAGCGAATAGATTTTAAAAATATGATAAACGAACGTATAAATGCGGCAACTTAAAAGGCGCTAATAAACAATAAAGGTATAGAGGGCGCATCGACTATTATCCGGGATATCATTGTTGAGATTGCGACTAAAGTGTGTGGTACTGTGGTTTTAGGAAGAATGTTTCGTGATGCGTGGTGGAATGATGAAACCCAAGCAGCCGCCCAAGAAAAGAAAAAAGCGCATAATCAAAAGTTGAACATCACAGGCCTTAGCGATGAGGAGAGAAATAGTCTTGAAAATGATTACAGACTCAAGAAGAGGGAAGTGAAACTACAAGTCAAGGAAAGTAAAGATAAAATCAAAACAAAAGAAGAGAAGATAACGCAAAACGACTTTGAAGGAAGCAAGAAACTGTTTAACAAATGGGCGTTGAACAATATGAAGGGAGGTAAAAGTACATAGTTAGTCAGCATGAGAAATAGCAAAGGTGAAATGTTATATGATACAAACGGGATACTAGACGCTTTGAGAGACTTTTACCCCGAAAGGGAAATGGCTTAATGGCATAATAAGTATAAATGCATGTCAATTATGCTTGATAACATATTTTGTTTTTTTACATATTGCCCAAAAGAATATATTGTAGATAATAGAGTATGCACTGCATATCAAAAAAAAAATTGGGTCTTTGTAACACTCATATTTTCTTACATAATTGCATATGAAGATATGGTTTCTTCAATTTCAATGTTGGCGCTAAAACAGCACAAATTTCAGCAAAATGTGGAAATATGCAGAAAATATGACGTTATTCTGTGCCTCATCTTGTCTTCTGCATCTCCATCCTGTAATAAGAAAAGTAACATTCAAAATGTATTTATATATTGCTTTTAATCAGTCCAAGCGGTACACTAAAGATATTGAAAACTTGTCTTAGTTGTTACAAAAGCCATTTTTTTTAAATATACGAGATAATAAAAAAGTTTATATGCGATTTGCAAACGCTTTATATTATAAAGAATAGGATTGATAGAATGAATGAATATTGACAAAGTTGTAGAATAGAAAAGTGTATTTATGAACAATATTTTGAAAAACGATTGTAATGAATTCAAACTGTTTTCAAATTTGTTGATAACTTTGATAAATTTGTTTATTAATATTATTGAAAATGCATGTCACAAACAATTCGCATAATTCTTATATTGTCTACTTCAACATATATGTTACCGACATTTTTCAGAGTGTTACTTTTTAAAATAATATTTTTTCCAATAATTTTATATTGTTTAAAAAATTGATATTTGTTTGAACAATTTGCATTTGCCTAAACAATTAATTGTCTGTGAATAATTAAAAGTTATTCTGTTCTGCAATTATTGACACAATTAACAAATGTTAAGAGTAATATTTTTTTCCTCAAGATATTTTGCAATTACTTAATTAACTTGTAATCATTCAATTGCGCCTGTTCATAGGCAAGGTGGAGAAAAGTCTAGATTTTTGGAATCTCTTGCACTATGATTTTTTTTAAATTTAATTCAATTACTCTAAGTAAAGTGCAGTGTTTTTTCCTTCAAAATCAGCCATCAAATAATTAGAATCTGTGAACTGAAAGCAATTTGCATGTAGATGGTTTCCAAAATATATAAATGAAACAGAGCAGAGAAGTAATTTTGAAAAAAATGAATATACTTTTCTTAAAGCAATTCGAGTTTAATCGGTAAACAATATAGGCTATACGTTCGAAGATTGTTTAAATAATAACCAAATATCTCAAACAAGAACTAATACTCTTGACTTTCATTAACTTCGTATAATTTATCCCGAAAGATAATAAATTTTCACGATGTACAAGTGGAAATAAAAATTTCAAACAAATCATATTGGTTCAAAGAATTTAAAATTAATTACAAAATACGATAAAGCTCGTCACTTGTCAATTACATTTAATTCATGTTTCAAATATTCCAAGAAATACCATATTTAGCATGAATTTGATAGAAAAATGCTATTTTGCATTTTTTGTAGCACTTTCCTGGCAAAATAAAAGGGGATTGTCGGTGTCAAAATTAAAAGCTATTGGGTTGAAATCATTTCTTGAATACTTTTTAAAAGGTGAATATACTTCAATTCACAAAAAGTTTATAACAAGTACTTCTTTTTTCTATTTTTTTGAAAATCGAGCTTTTCCCATTTGAAATCCCGAATTAATCTCAAAAGGCACGGTTAACGTTGTAAAAAAATACATTTGGGTAAAACATATGCACACCAACAATTAAATATCATCTTCAGGTCATCCATATAAAATACATGAGTGACCTTATGCTCGCGCTGGTTAGTATCGCCACAGAGGTATCCAGAGGAATTTCGTAGTGCGAGAGGTAGAGGCAGAAGTGTGATGCAAAAAAGCAAAGGGCTCATTTACCAGCGGTTACGAAATATCCAGATATTTGGATTTTTTTCAAACCCCAAAATTTGTTTGCTAGTTCCAAAGAATTATAATATACTTACGCTGATTGCTAGAGCGTAAAGAATGGTTGTTGGCATGTGCCTGCTGTTGCATAATATTGGCCCAAATCGCCTCACCTTCCTCCCCACTCAAAAATAGATGCCTCGGCTCAAAATGTCCATCTGTAAGATATAATATAGGGATTTTTATTAAAGAACTTTGCTCAACAAATTCCAAAAATTTGCTATTAGTCCAGAATAAAAAAGATCAAATGTAATCGCAGAGCCAGCTAAAATTTTTAAAATAGCAAAAGTTACAAATTTCGATGAGGTAAATATATTTTGAGAATTAAGGAACCCCGTGTTACGTATTTTTATAGTAATATGATATTTTGATTTCTTATTTTCCACTGACAAATTGCGAACATCAGAAACGTAGAACTTTTTTGCCGATTGTCCATTCCCCGGTGTTTCCCTCGATGTCAAAAAGAGCAAGGCGAAGTTTTGTTACTTACTATGTATATGGTCAATTAAAATTTACGCCATTTTGCTCATTTCCATATACTAATGCAAAACAAAGGAAAAAGAAAGAAAATTGTTTTCCCAAAAGAAACGGTAAGATTTTGGAAATTGTAGTTAGAGCATAAAACACTCAGCCGTAAATATTAAAGTAACATTTTATAAAAATTACATAGAACAGACAAATCATTTTTAAATATCTTTCAAAACAAACCCTCTGAAGAAAAATGGGGGGCGACGCGCCGCCACCTTTGCTTCTCCACGACAGGAACAAAAGATCAACTTCCAGCAAAAGATATTTATTTGAATCGGTGTCCTTTAACCCGCAATTGATCGCAAGAATTTTCACGACCAACAAACAGCCACCGGGTCACCAGGCGAAAAGAAATCCGGTACCCTGTACATATACTTAAGATTACGTCGGCGCGCCAATACGCCGCCAAGACGACGGCCCCGAATTCGAATCAGCGGTGGCGCGTTGTCGAAGCAAGTTGGCCGGCGGCGTAACGCGGTGACATCACCGTCTAATATATATATATAATTAAAAACTAAAGATTAACAACCACCGCAGGGTCCCACTGGGAGTAACTGTCATCTAAAAAATAGCATGCGCTGAACTTAAGCGAGCAGGCGGCCCTTCAAACGACTTTGGAAATTCATAATTTCCCTATGAAATCCAATGAAGATCTTATTGCTATAATGGACTCTATAGCTCAGGATCTTGACGTTCCTTTTGTGAGGGAAGATGTAGTCAAAATATAAAGGATTATTAAGGCACCTGCACTCATGAAATCTTCAAACCCCCCGATTATTGTCGCGAAACTCGACAATCAACAAGTGCGAGATAAATTCGTTGAGAGACGTAAGGTTTTCAGAGACTTTTCTACTGAAAACCTTGGATGGTCGAGCAAAGATAAACATTCTGTTTATCTACGTGAGGCCCTGTAACCTCTGAACAGGAGAATCTACGCCATTGCCCTGGGTCTCAGAAGAGACAAAATAATCAAATACCTGTTGATTGCGGGCGGAAATTTTGTTTGTCGCAGAGAGGATGGATCTCCTCGAATTTACCTGGCTAATCTACAGATCGTCGAGGGACTTGGATAGCAACTTATATTTGGATTTATTGTGCTCTACTAAAACATATGTTAAGTCAAAGTAATCATGACTATATTGCTTTAGTACCATTGAAAATTCTTCTAGATTTATATCTACACTGACATTTCAGCAACTATTGAACTCTATTTAACCCTATCTGTAATTAACTAATTTGGGATCTGTTGGTTACTGATCATGTTATTTCTATTTCTACTATCTTTTCCTATGTGCTCCCATTCTTTCAGGTAACTTCCAACTTAAAACTTACCATTTTGAATTTTCAATGGGTATCTTAAATATTTGTCATGATAACTTTATAATGCTTATTTCTTTTTTAATTTTTCACTATCAGAATGGAAGCTTTAAATATTTGTCACGTTAACGCACAGTCTTTACCTGCTCATTATCACGAATTTAAACATCATTTTATGTCGTGTTCCTATCATATCATAGCCGTTTCTGAGACCGGGCTTACGCCCAACATTCCATCTTGCCTCATAGCACTTGATCATTACACACTTTTCCGCAGAGATAGATATGAGAGAAGGGGGGTGGGGTCTGTTTCTACATTCATGACAGCTTAAGGGGTGTACAGGTGGGAATGAGTCCTCCTGCCAATTAACCTATTGCTGAATACCTTTTTATCACGGTATCTTCGTCTCATGGCAGCATGTTGGTGGGTGTGATTTACAAACCTCCTGATGCTTCCTACTGTGGGGAACTTGAGACTGACATTTTTGACCTTATACCAAATTATAATAACATTGTACTTACTGGTGACCTAAACACAAATAGAATTCAGATAATTTGAAAAAAGACAATACAAAAGAATTCATAGAATTCAAAATATTTCAGAGAATTGGAAGGAATAAAGACATTAAAAAATTCATAAGAGAATTAAGAATGATTCAAGAGAGTTCAAAGAATACAAAAGACTTGGAAAAAGTTAGAACAATTCATGTTGTAAGGTAAAGATTTCAAAAGAATTGAAAAAAATTTTAATTCTGGAGAATTCGTTTGAATTCTACAGGATTAAAAATATTCAAGGAAAGTTAGAATAACTCAACGTGTATTCTAATGATTTCAAGATAATTAAAGAACATTTTAAGAATTCAGTGATCCCGTGAATTTAACAAATTCAAAACAGTTTAGAGATTTCGGAAAATTTTAAAACAATTCAGAGAATTCAGAATAACTCAGGGAATTCAAAGAATTTGGAAGAATTCAGAGAATTCGAAAGAAATCAAAGAATAGTATAAGAGTTCATAGAATTAAGAAGAATTCAAAGAATTAGGAAGAATTTAGAAAATTCGGAAGAATTCACAGAGTGCGAATGAATTCACAAACTTCAAAAGAATTCACAGAATTTAAAAAAATAAAGAATTTCAAAAGAATTGAGAAAATACAAAAGAATTCAAAAGCTTTCAGAGAATTGGAAAGAATTTAGACAATTTTGAAGAATTCAGAGAATACGGAAGGTTTCAGAAAATAGCGGAAGAATTCAAAGAATTCAGAAGAATTTAGAGAATTCTGAAGAATTCACAGAGTGCAAACTAATACTCAAACTTCAACAGCATTCACGGAATTGAAAAAAATTCTAGAATTTCAAAAGAATTTAGAGAATGCAAAAGAATTCATAGAATTCAAAAGATTTCAGAGAATACAACAGACTTGGAGAAATTCAAAATAATTTAAGGTGTACTGTAAAAGTATATACGAAGATGTTAGTTTTTGATCTACTGATCTGTCCGTTCATATAAAAACGAGCTTTCGCCCCACGACGTGGAGCCTCTTCAGGTAAAAAATATCTCCATCATTTATCTAAAGAATATAGAACGACGTTTCTTATATACCAATTTTTATAGCGAATATTACATATCTGTGGATATGGAACATAACCTATAAACTTACCGATGCGACGTCTACATTTTAGGGCCATATAAAATTCATGAGTTGCTTTATGCAAGGTTATTCAAAATTTAAAAATTAACAATAATATAACTACGACTACTCTCAAGGCCTAACGTTAACATTGTTCTAAACATTTTCTTTTGCGGGCCAACGCACAATGTTATACGTAGGTAACGTTTGGTTTTGCCCCAGCAGCTTTTCTCGCTATTCGATGTTTACATCAGTTGGCCGATGAGGAGGGTCATGTTTTTCCTCTAGCGGCTAAGCTGTTAAGAAAAGATTTATACGTCGACAATTTGATAACCGGAGCTTCTACGTTTCAAGAGGCACGAGAAATTTACGATCAGATGACCCAAATTTTGAGTCGAGCTTGTCTTAATTTTCGGCAATGGGCTTCAAACAAACCTAATATACTTGAAGGCGTTAATGAGAAAAGTCTTGATAACGATTTTAAACTAAACAAAAATTACGTGACTGAAACTCTGGGTATATATTGGAAGGCTAGAGAGGATTCTTTCGTGCATTTCTTCAAAAGTCCTGACTTCAATAAAACGATTACTGGAAGAGTTATTCTTTCAGAAATCGCAAAATTATTTGATTCTGTAGGTCTTCTCGGTCCGATAATTTTGTACGCTGAATTAATAATGCAAGAACTTTGGGAAGCAAAGGTTACATGGGACGAGTCTGTACCTTCACCCATATATTATAATTGGGTAAACTTTTGCGAACAATCAGAATCAGTAAATGATATTTTGTTCCCAAGAAACGTTTCAATCAAAAATCCACTGGTATCAGAATTACATGGTTTTTGCGATGCGAGTGAGAAGGGCTACGGAGCATGTTTATACGTTCTGTCACGTAACGGGGATAAGAAAAGTCGATGTGCTCTTTTGTGTTCTAAGTCTCGCGTAGCTCCTTTGAAAAAGCTCTCTATACGCAAATTAGAACTTTGCGGTGCTTTATTACTGGCCAATTTATATGAAAAGGTTAAAAATACACTTCCCACCATTTGCAACACTATAATTTTTGGGACAGACTCAGAGATTGTTTTACATTGGTTAAATAAACAGCCTAATACATTAGAAGATTTTGAAGCAAACCGAGTCTCAGAAATACAAAGTGAAAATGACATTAATCAATGGTGCCACGTTCGTTCATGCGATAATCCTGCTGATGAACTATCACGAGGGCAATTACCTAACAATTTCATAAAAAGTAAATTGTGGTTTCACGGGCCTACTTGGATAAGTGAAGATAAAGAACTTTGGCGAAAATCAGAATTTAAGACAGGGTATGAGGGTATAATACCTGGCACAAAAAAGCTCAAGTGTCTCAAAACTAACCTTGAAATCAATTTTTTAGAAAAATTTCCTTCATTTATGAAATTGAAATGAGTAATAGCTCTATGTTATAGGTTCTTACCCGAGTATCGTCAATACAAGAATCATATGAAAACCGAATTTGTAGCAAAATCGTGAAATTTTGACCGAAAAAGGTAAATTTTCAACTAAAATGATGTCTGCAACAAAAATATTTAATTTTCAAATAAACAGTTCAAACAGTTTCTGACCAAAAATATATTCAAGCTATAATTGCCTAATATTTTAAGTAGAAGTATTTGATTTTCAACAATCTATACTAATTTTCAACAAAATAGTAGAATTTTGCATAAAAAATATGAATTTATATTCAAAAAGATGAAATTTTCAACCAGAAAATATTAATTTTTTACCAAAAAGGCGAATTCTAACAACATATTCTTCTAGCTTCAACAGAATACAAAATTATGGAGGCTTTATTTCGGCTGCGCTGTCTGAACCCAGAATTTACTATTCCTAATCCTCTACAGACTCTATATCTTGACAGATTAAAAATTATTGTATGAAGACGCTTAGAATTAAATTTAAAAAACTTCGCTGGCTACGATCTTTCAGTTTATTCATGTGTATTTGTCTTAGTTCTAGAATATAATTCTGACTGGGAATAGATGATTTCCGTGAAAAACTATAATTTTTCTTTTGAATGAGGGAATTTTTGTAAATAATTATATATGACTTTGAAACGCGAGAACATCGATTTAAGTGGTCGGACCAACTCAGAAGCGACATTCTTATTTACCATTTAGACTTTATTTTCATAAATTTATATTTAAATGACGGTTTCATCTTGAACGTAACACATTATATAAATTGTGATATCAGATTTGGCGAATTTAGTACTTACATTTTTTTTTGGCAGTGACTCTAATGAAATGTAAATACCTGAGCAGAATGTGGTTGCGTTAATTATTACCATTTATGAGATAACGACTATAAATTACACAATATAATGTGATGAAGAACAAGAATATTCATCAGTTAAATTTTCAGTTATACTCTTCATAATATATTAATAATTATCTTTTCCGCTTATCAGAAAAGATGAAAATTGTATTTTTTCTCGTCTTATCCTTCACGATCGTCCTTATTTCTATCGGTAAATATATAATTTCAACCAAGTATTTGAAAACATTTGTAATTTGAAAACTATTTTCAGTTCAAAAAAATTGGTGGAAAGTGCCACTCTGGTACTACGGCGTAGTTTTTAGAGGGCATATTTTCTCATAGAAAAAGAAAAATAGGCCGGAAGAGAATTCACAAGAAAAACTGAACCCCTGTTTCTTGTTGCAGAATTGAGCTTACAGTACGAGCGTTCACCCGATGGCGACTCTCCTCCTGGTATTCCTCGTGGCAGACCTTCTCTTTCGCCCGGTATCCCAGAGTCACCGTTTGAGACACCTCACCCAGGTGCCATTCAGCTTTCGGCACGGTTGCTACGCCTTCGCTTAGGGGTTATTCCTTCGGGACGATCCATGGACAATTGTCCGCGACCGCTTATTAATTATTGTAATCATATTCAGCAGAAAACCTAGGTACAGAGACCC
This sequence comes from Andricus grossulariae, assembly GCA_011634705.1. NCBI lineage: Eukaryota > Metazoa > Arthropoda > Insecta > Hymenoptera > Cynipidae > Andricus > Andricus grossulariae. Next base: position 193,285,362 of record JAABKJ010075445.1, on the reverse strand, counting down.
TCTATCAGCAACCCGAGGACGCGTTCGGTGGCTTTGTCATAGGCCCTTCAGTTGTATTCCAAAGGAATCGAAACCGAAACTAACTAAACCGAATATATATATATATATATATTTATATGAGATAAGAATGTTTTGCAAAATAACAATCTTAAACTACCGTTAATCATGGAGGCGCATCTGAGGATTGTCAATGCGCTGTGGTGCCCCCATCCCCCTTCAATACCTTCAAGACCTGTCCATGAGTCCAAAGAATATATGTGGAAAATTTGATTCCGATTGGTCAAAAACTGTGGATATGCATAGGCATCATACGTTTTAGGCCACATGTTTTTATATATCAGATGATTGAAAAATAAAAATAAATAAATAAAAATCTTGAATGAGCGCGAAGTTACCTTAATAATGGGGATCCGCGAGGATTTAAAGACTTTTTCACAGGAAATACAACAATTTCAAGTGTAAGTTTTGAATGGATGCCTAGGTACCCAATCACTGAGAGGACGGTCAAACTGCTCTGGATTTAAGTCAATAAGATTGATGATGTGCTAACTTTTCTAAGGTGTAATATCAAGTAAATGAAGAACCAATGCGATTCAAAACTTTCGTTTGGAAACACAGGATTTTATCAAAAAATAAAACACTTTTGGATGCATCTCCTGAATATCTAAATGTGTCTTTTTTAACAAATGTTTCAAAGGATTACATAATTTTTAAACGTTCTGTGATTAATACAAAGAAACTAGAGATGTGACGAGCAGTAGGATTCCTACTGCTTACTGCCCTCTGGCGGCCTGCAAACGCCGGCGGAGCAGTACCTACTGCACGCAGGAGCTCGCAGGACCTACAGCAAAATCCGGACGGTATTTCCCCTGTACGTCGAAGTTGCAGTAGCTCAGTACCCTGAATTGCCGGATTTCTCCTGCAAACTCCGGCAGGTTTTCCTACCGCTTCCTCCGAGCATAACATTGGAAACACATGTGCGCTCAAGGGTTCAAGCCTTCAAACTTTCTTCAACTAAGATGTATTTGTAGTATATATAATTAAAAACTAAAGGTTAACAACCACCGCAGGGTCCCACTGGGAGTAACTGTCATCTAAAAAATGACAATTAAACTATAACTTTCATTAAAACATTCAAATAATTTTTACTTTATATATTTTTTTAAATTTGAACTTTCATTTCTAAATGTTTGATTTATTAATAAACTTTTAAACTTATAAAATGTAAGTTTCAATAGAATCAGTTGATAATTAATCAGTTCATGATATGAAAAGGATTACACAATTATTTTCATTAAAACATTCAAATAATTTTTACATCATATTTTTTTCGTTAGAAATTGCATTTCTATGCATTTAATTTTGAAATGATCTTCAATACTAATTCCATAAAAAAATAAAATATATGTACATATCCTTTTGAAAATTGAATTCAGACAGAGTCATTTCATAACGTCACAAGCATTTAAAAAAGATTATATAATTGCAATTGAGGTATTTTTAAGAAAAAAATAAGCTTTTATTTTAAAAATAATAACCCATATTCAATTACATAACCTTCAAGTGAATAATCAATTTATGTTACTTAATTGAATAATAATTTAAATTCAATTTTTATTCAATTTTAAGTTTTTAACCCAATTAATCTCCCACTAATTAATTAAACTGTTTACAACTAAAAAGCATGAACCTATTATTTTCATGAAAACATTCAAATAATCTTTACTTTCTATTTTTTTAAACATGAAATTTCATTTCTGAAAATTGGAATTATTAATAACTTGTTATACTAATTTTCAAAAAGATTTAAACATAATATTAAGTTATAATTTTAAAAAATCGAATTCAGATACTCATTTGAGCATTAAACAATTATTTTCCTTGAAACATTCAAGTAATTTTTACATTATATATATATATTTGTTCTAAATGTTTTGAAACCTTTTCATGTTTTAAATTATTTTAGAATCTTCTTAAAACTGTTCTTAAAAATGTGTGTGTCTTTGGTTTCAAATTCCATTTATATACATTTAATTTTTAATTCAATAGTAACCTTTAAATCTAATTTAAAAAAATAAAATAAAATATATGTGCATATCGTTTTTAAAATACACGTTTAAAAAGTAATTAATTAATCAATTCACAAAATAAGAAGTATGGAACTATAACTTTCATTAAAAAATTCGATTAATTTTTACTTTATATTTTTTCAACTTTGAGTATTAAGACATATTGTACTTTATAATATATCACTGCGGTGGCGCCACAGACTGGGACTATTTTGTCATTCATCCAAAAAAACAATTCAAACAAACAATTCAAACCAAAAAAAGGACTTTTCAAAAAAAGAGTTTAATTTTTAACCAAGAAAGATTTTTCAGTCAATGAAGAAAAGAATAATTTTTGCAGAATAAGCAAAAAAATGATTCACAATTAAAAAATAAACTTCCGAAAAACCTCACTTTTCGGCTTATTAGAGAAAAGAATAACACAATGAAAAAAGAAGGAGAAAAGGGGGGAAAGTCAACCAAAAACCAACCTCTCACTTTTTCCTTTCTCCGGAAAGAAGTCTCCTTTTTATTTAATTTTTTTTAAAAAGAATATTTTGAATTTCAAAAATTTATTTAGAAATGCATTAAAATACTTTGGTTTGTTTTCTTTTCTAATTGGAAAATTTAATAATCTGAATAGATTGATTTCAGAATCACCCACAAACAGTTAAATGCAACAAAAAAGACGATTAAAAAAAAAAAGTTTAATCCTCTACCAAAAAAGATTAATTTACAGCCAAACAGTTGCATTTTTAACCAAAAAGGATTAATTCAAACCAAGAAGGTTAATTTTCTACCTAGAAATGTGTGTTTTCAACAAAATTCATGTATTTTCAACCAAAAATGGAATAGTTACATTTTAAGAAGATTAATTTCTTTTCAACAAATAATTTTAAACCTACAGAAAAATGTGAAGAGAATTTTTTCAAATGTCTAGAACGTTTCTCCTGCCAAAAATGCAATAGAAAAAATGTAAATAATCTGTACTAAATCTTAAGTGTACATATAGTGAATCTTTTTTAAACTGAGTTCTTGATTTAGTGATAAAAATGCTATAGAAAAAAATTGGTAAATTAAAAAAAATATAAAGTCAGGTAAAAAAACATAATTTAATAAAATCAAAAACTCAATTTTTTCTACCGAATTTTCCCCAGTAGAAACGTACCACATACCTAAAAAAAATGCTCTCTACATTTCTGTAAATTTTAGAGTTATATTTTAAAAACAGAGTTCCACTAAACATTAATAATCTCTGGTGGGGCTACAAATCAAAACCTGTAAGCATTTGTGGAGTCGTCTAAGGCCTCCAGAATGTTCAAAAAATATTGAGATCCATGAAAATATCAAAATTACGAAAATAAGAATTTTTTCCAACATATTTTGATGGGCCATTCACAAAATACGTGATATATATTTCCGGAACTTTAAAGACCCCCCCCCCCCTCTGCGTGATGCTTCTTCCATTCACGGAGAAAAATTGATGGTCAAAGTTAGAGGGTCAAAATTTAGAGAGCCAGTCCGTTCTTTTAGATGGTCTCAAGAACCATCCAGAATTTTTTGATATAGTCGGAGAGGCTCTCTTTTTATGACCAGTCTGACTGTTATAAGAAATCCAGACTCACTATCAGGGTACTCTAATTCCTTTACATTCACGCTCCTTAAGGAGCGAGAAAGATAGATAACCTGCGTTCCGCCGGCTCTGCTTACGGGGTTTTCTTTGGGGACCCATAAGAGTGGCTTAAAATTAGTCAACCTAAAAATTTATGATTGATTCTTATTCTTGGACGAATTCTGAACAATATACTGAAACACGGAATTATTTGTAACATATGATCGCGTTTAAATATTAGATTTACATCATGTTCTTTGCGCCACCCCTAAATATTAACCTATTTTGCTCAAATTTGAAGCATTTTTTTGGGCATTCGAACAAAAATGGGGTGGGGGGCTAAGAGCAGAGAAATTCGAAAAGTGAAAAATAAGGGCCACCCTTATGTGGCAGGCTGGCAGGAAACTTCTGTCATGGCGTCAAACAATGTGCGTCGCCTGAGGCGCGCAGCATTCAGGCGGCAAGTCAAAATACGCGTGTAATTCAATTTTGAAATACTTGAAGTTTTGGGCATAAGGAAATCTCAAATTTTTTAACTGACTTAGTATTTTTCCACAAAAAAATTCTTAAGCATAAAGTTAAAAAGTCCTATATTTATTGAAACCTTTCAAATTATTTTTCCATTCTCATCTCAATGAGAAGGTATTGGTTTTATGTGAAAAATTACTTTTGCGGATTCAATCAAATGTCGATGTTTCGAGACCCCCTGAGTCAGAAAAAACGGTTTTTACGAAGGTGTCTGTATGTCTGTCCGTCTGTCTGTATGTCTGTCTGTAGTCTGTAGTATCATGTAGGCACGATAACTTTCGAAAGATTCATCAGATTAGATTGTGCTTTGGCAAACTTTTTGAAGGCCTAAAAAAAAAGAACGAGTTTGTTAACCAGCTATTTTGGATCAAAACTCAAAAAGTGAGCACATTTTGAAAATTTTTTAGACTAATTTTTTTCAAAACTTGAAAATTCTATGTACGGTTGTTAGTAGTACTTCAAGAGACAAACAATTTATCCTTGTGAAATTTTTTGATAAAATCAAAATTATCAGAGTTATAGCATTTTCAAAATCTCAAATAACAAACGAAAATTAATATTTTAAGCCGAACAACGCGTAATGAGAAAACAAGTCAGGAGAAGAAAAACGTTTCTTTTTGACAGCCTTATGAGATTATTATACCAACTTTTCAAATTTTTTCAAAAAATCGAAAATTCAAATTTTGATAGCACAAAAAAAAAGAATGAAAAATTAAAAATTCCATTTTGCGGTCAAACTATGCAAGACACAAAAAAAGATGAAGATACAAAAATCGTGCAACTTTAGTCTTTTGTAAAATGTATCGAATTTATCTTACCTGATATAAAATGGTTTGAGCAAATTGTTGCATTTCTTACCAGCGACTCACTCAAAGGACCACGTTCAATCGCACTTATCCATAGTTCACGTCTTCTGTTCGATACCTCTATTTTTTCATGCAAAATGTATGCTTCACCCGGTCTGGCAAACTTTCTGTTTGTTTCTTTTATAATAGTTGTAATTTTATGAAATGATATTCTATGGTCCCTTCCTTTGTTCTTCGTACAACCCATAATAAAACACCAATGTACCATTTTCTTAAATTAACAAAAATTATGTGATCCTCGAAAAGTAAACACGAGCGCTCACTCACTACGGGTACGTCTCTAATTCTAGTGGAAAATTCTTCACTTTTCAGAGCGTAGTTATCTAAATTGTCAATTGCACTTAGTTTATTACAATAACGGACCTTCACTTTATCAGATAAACTCAAAAAGTATTCACTAGACACTTTTAATTTGCCGATAAACACATTTATTTAACTAAGATAATACGCGCGACGCAATGTATACAATGCAATGTATCTCCCGAGGTATTCGGACATTTTGAAATGACGTCACAAGTGGAAATGCTCTATTGACTGTAAATGACGCGCTTTTTTCAAACTATTACATATGTAAATAATTTGTTTATGATCAATCATCATTGTGGACATAATAAAAATTATTTTTCAGATCACAATATAGTCTTTTAGAGTGCAAGGTGAAATAATTACTTGACTGTACTATTTACAAATGAATTATTGATTTTAAATTCAAAGGAAGAAATACCTTTTTGCAGCAATATAAATTTTAAATCATTCATGATATTTTTTTATACTTTATTATCATTACTAGTAGCCTTGCGCACGCCAAGGCGCGCGCCTATTAATTTTTTGATGCAACAGAATGAACCAAATAATTTTTTTTTCTATGTTATTTATATTTAATTAATGCTAATGGTATACTCGTTACATGGCCTTAACCTAGAAATTATTCTAGATCGCATTTCGATGCGCATGCATTGGCTTCATAATACATTCCGTTGATGTCGATTCTGATCTCGATTCTAAAGCATAGGCGGCGAATTTAAATCCCACCAATAGGTGAGGAGAAAATGTGGCTTCAGTTTTCGAGATATAATCGCAACCTCTCTTTTATGATAGGATATATTGTGAAAAATGGATTTGCATACTTAGGGCCGATTCCACCATCTCTGATTAAATCCATGGTTAACTAATCATGATTATCTTTTAATCATCGGTTTAAATATTTTTTTATTTCTCAAATAAAATCTATAAACTGATTATTATTATTTTTATATTTTACAATTATATTTATTTTAATGAATAATCATTTAAATTTGTCTAATTATAAAAAATTTATATTTAATAAAATTGATGATAAAAATTAAAAATATATACAATTTAAATTTAAGTGATAAGAAACTTATTTTTCGTTTTTGACCCTTCTAAAGAGTAAATATTTCATTAAATTGATCAAGAATGATATATTTTATATTATTTTTACCAAGTTTACTTTGATTTACACCTTCTAAATATTTAGTTATATTAAATCAATTATCAAATTTTATTATTGAAGAAATAAAAATTTCGTTAAATTAAGATTTAAATTTTAATAATTTTATTCTATTATTTCCTTATATTTTTAACTCGACAAGACATATAATTGTTTCTATACATTTATCAATTAATTTATGAATTGGATATATATTGTTGCAGGTCGTTTATTAATAACATTAATTAGACAATTCAAGTCCGGGCATGGTGCACAACTTCTGATACAAGTACCTGACATGTGTGCATCCTCCGTTGGCAATGTGTTTTCAGAAGATCATCGAACACCCAGACCTGATGCCAGGCTTTATGCTCAAGGATACTATGTATATGTTGCCTGAAAAATCAGACGTTCAAAATCTATCTGAATTTAGACCGATAGCCTGTCTTCCAACAATTTATAAATGCCTTACAGCCATCATTTATTTAATATTAGTTATTTAGTGTTTTGTGTCTTTTTCCTTTGTATATAAAAATTGCAATTCTTATTTAATTGTAATGTTGTAGGGCTTTTTTTATTCCTTGCAAGATTCTCTACAAGTCTCTTCGGTACGTTGTTTTTTAAGTTTTATTTAGGGTTTATAAAATTGTTCATTTTATAAAAAATACTTTTCTTAAATAACATTTGTTTAATAAAAATGTACTAATGAAATTTCTAGAGAATGTCTCAAGGAATAAAATGCGCCCTATAACATTGGGATTATATAAGAACTGCAAGTTGCACCTTCAGTACTAAAATTATCTTAAGTTAAAAAATGAGCATTAAAAAAAAAACATTTTAAATTGATTTTCAATCAATTATTCACAAATGTAATTGAAGAATAATATTACTTATTTACAGAAGATCTACAACCCATTTCCTCCCTTGCTGCTGATACATAATATCAGGTAATATTGCGTACATTATTATTATTATGAGAGAAGTTTTAGGCTCCGGAAGCTACGATCATGGTTCCTTAAAGCAACCAATCCCGACGCATATATATATATATATATATATATATATATGAGTGTGTGTATAAATGCGTTTTTACTTTTAAGTATGTATATTTGAGTATATATATATATATATAGTATCCTTCTGTTGATAACCTGCACCCAATTGTGTGTACCATAGTTTATTTCTTTACTCTTGTTCAATACCTATTTTTGATTTCAATCGCCAAATTGATCGCCCTTGCATTTTAATTGTAATATGTATCACCTGTTCCTCATAGGTCTATTTAGCCCTAGGAACTTTTCTTAAATAAATAAAAAATACAAAATACAAATATATTACGATTGAAAAAACCTTAAGGAAATAATTAAATGATCATAACATTTCACGACACAAGGGAGACGCACTGCAGTCAGTAATAGTTAGTCAGTAGAGTAGTATCATTGTAGTAAATATTCTTTCTGACTTTCGTCTGTAGTAAGAAGGGAATTAAGATCAAATATAAATTTTACAAAGATCTGTTTTACTTCAGAAAAATATATTAACAACAAGGATAGAGATTGTTTAAAATATGATTCCCCTGGTGAAAAAATCTTCCTGTATTTTTTCCGCGGTCGTTCTGCAATTACGTTTGCAGATAAATGCAGATAAATCTTTCTCTTTTCATCTGCGAAACTCCACAATTTCTTTGCTAATTTGGTCTCACGTATATTTGCGTGAAAATTAGTATGCAGAGAAAAATCATTTGCAGCGAAATGCAGAGAATCTCGTCATCTCTCTGTCTATATTCTGCAAATTCTCTGCAAATTAGGTGTGAAGGAGACTTACAGAAAGAAGTACCATGTAGAGAGAAACATTTGCAGAGAAATGCAGGAAATCTCTGTTTTTTCCCACAATTTCTCTGCAAACTAGGTCTTCCCGAGATTTGCAGGAAAAGGACTCCAAAGAAATTTATCGAGAGGAACTGCTTGCTGGAAAAAGCATACAAAGTCTGCTTTGTTCTGCAAATTCTCTGTAAATTAGGTGGTACGTAGATTTACAGGAAAAAGTACCATGCAGAGAGAAACATATGCAGACAAATGCAGGGAAGCTCTGCTTTTCCCTACAATTTCTCTGCAAACTAGGACTCACCGAGATTCGCAGGAAAAGAACTTAGAAGAAATTTATCGAGAGGAAGAGCTTGCAGAAAGAAGCAGAAAAAGTCTGCTTCGTTCTGTAAATTCTGAGCAAATTAGATGTGACGGAGATTTGTAGGAAGAAGTACCATGTAGAGAAAAACATTTGCAGACAAATGCAGGGAAGCTCTGCGTTTTTGTGCAGTTTTTCTACTATATATATATATATATATATATTTGATATAGTGGGGATAAGCCGCTGCAGCTGCGCCTGCGTAAATTTAAACAAAATGAACATTTTTCCGGTGCGAATTCGCACCACTGTGCCGTTTGACGGTTGAAGATAATACAGAAATTTTCATAAGATACCTGCGAAAATTTAAAATTATTTTTTATGTTGACAAAATAGTTTTAAGAGAATATTTAAAAATATTTCAAAACAAGCACAGGTTTTGATGTATAAATATCAATTGAACAATTATTAATTTATTACGACTTAAGATAAAATAAATTTATCTTCTAATATAACAAATTTTTAGGGGGAAAAAAATTACAATAGTTGACATCAAATTTCTGTGAATGATATAATTTTGTGAATTTACAAATTTTTTTATTTATTCTTCAATTTAGAGAATTGAATATGATAGCGTGGTTTTATATTTTTTAATCTTCGAAATGTAAAACTTATAAAAGTTTGAAATTGTTAATTTTGCAGTGTAACAGCATTTAATTTAAAATTGTTCACTTGAAATGTGTCAGAAGCTTCCATTTTATACGCGTCAATTATTGAGCGTTTGAATAAAAAAATTGTTAAGCTTTAATTTCAAAAGGTTCAAATTCAAAAGGGTTCCTCTTTGAGTGTTTTTATTTGAAGTTTAGTTTTTATACGTTCAAATGAAAACATTTTTAGCTTCAAGAGTTCGAATATTTTAATTTCAATGACCGGCAAAAATTGTTGTTAACCGGAAAAACAGCGGGAAATGATCGGGATTTTTTTCCTGAAATAATACGGCCACCCACGACACACCGCTAATTACACAACGCGTTGCAATGCGCACACTCGCCGCGCACATAAACTGTAGAGGGCCACGCTGTAGTGCGCTCATCGCTATCCCATAGCGACGAAGCAAGAAAGAGTCGGACGCTAAATGCACTGACTACACTGACTGCTCTCTTGATTTCTACTGATTTCACTAGATTTTCACTAATTTTAAAAATATAGGATCTTTTTCAAAAGATCCACTCAGATTCCGCTGATTTCAAATGATTTCACAAAGTGTTATGCTTGTTGCATTTGATTTCACAATGATTTCAAACGCTAAAACCCCTTGATTTGAGAGTGAATGGCCCCTCGAGACGAGTACACACTGACTCCTCAAGATCTGAACGTAGACCCGGCAACTTCGCATTTTTCATGGTGTATGCTTTGACAGTTGTGCTCTTTGACTGCAAATGAGAACGTGACATTTGTTGAAAATGACAGATCGATTAGTAGTTAAAGGGAACGCAATGTACTGATTAAATAAAGTTAATCAAGGATTAAAATTTAATCACGGTTGGTGGAATCGGCCCTTAATATAATTCAAGCTGTATGGTTGATCAAAACTGTAAACACTAAAAATTTAATCCAATTTTACTTTAGTTTTAACTCCACAGATAACCTAGAAAAATGCAAGATATATGCGGGCTCAAAACTGAATTAATATTGGATCAAATTTTTATTGCTTCCAGTTTTGATCTTCCATACATCTTAATTTTTTGTGAGTTCCTTTTTATTCTCAAGAAAGACCTCAAGTTCCAAATGTTTTAAATGTTTTCATGGGTGCAAAAAATAAAAGTTAATTACAGGGGTATATCAAAGCATAATTATTACGTCTAGTAAACTTATTTTGCTTGCGTGAAACAAATCATTGCATAAGTCATAAAGCTAAATTTATACATTCATATTACAAGGTTCACTATTTTTTCTTCCACACTAAAAGCAAGTTAAGCTCAATAAATAAAGAAAAAATTTTTAAGAAAGTTTAAAAAAAAAGATGCCGCACAAATGATGTATCAGAAATTACGATTATTTGCATTGTCGAAAAAGTATTTTAAATTGAATATCACAACTCACACACCAAAAAAGTTTCGTTCAGATATAAAACATACCTTACTCTTTTAACATAAACATACTAAACATACTCTTTTCTTTCATGTAGCTTCAAAAAAATATTCAATTGATTCAAGCACACTATTTCTTCAATTTAACAAATTTTATATAGGGTCAAACAAATATTTAATTGATTCAAACATTTTTCTGAGTGAAGAGAATATATAAGTTTCAATTAGAAGATTTGAGTAACAGGTAGATAGCAAGTAGATATAAATTCAAGTAATTGGCGCAGTTTCTTTTAAAATTGAATAAATCCTCTGTCGTTACATAATACATATATAACATACGAATTATTGAATTTTAAAGTGGACTCGAATATAAACGGACTTTCATCAGTTACACGAACTTAGATCAACTGCAACCAATATTTTCAATGATTTTCAGACACGCGGAGTTCCGAAAAGAAAGAGATTTCAAAACAATTGTAATTTATGATATCACGATATCAAAATAATATTTTTTTCATTCAAAAGTTTATAATAATTGAAGCTAAGTGAAGTCTATAAGTTTAATATGTACGCCTCATATAGTCATAGATGTCATTTTCATACACCATCCGTGATTAAATTTTAATCCTTGATTAACTTTATTTAATCAGTACATTGCATTCCACCATCTTTTAAACCATGATTACTTAATGTAATGTTAAAAATCACAACACACGAAATGAATGCTCGAGATATCACCAAAGAAACACAAAGCAGCCGTCAAGGATCTATTTTGATACAACGATCAGACGCCATTGCCCGTAGCCATTGATCATGCCGTTGCCTCTTCGTGCTTTGTAGAAAGTAAATTTCCCGTTGAAATACCCGAGCTTTGTCTCCGAAGCGGCGAGTGCGCTAGTGTCCAGTGTACGGCCACCTTTCATTCTCTTTAATACTCTCTGGGTAGAAGTAGAGGTCGTCACCATGAACATATCTATCCCTAGAAACTTTAACATTCTTCTTGGTGAGTATTAATTTTTTCCCATGTTTCAAAAAAGATTAAACTCTGTTCAAACAAATATTTGACACTTCTCTTATTTATTTTTTCCAGATTACAAAAATTATGACGGAGACGATCTCGTTTTTGATATTGTAAAACCCACAGACGATGACGACGATGAAGATGCTTTGGAACCAGGCGAGATCCCTAGAAGTCAGAGCTTCGTGCGGATCTCCGAGGCAGCTCTAAGACGTCTGAACGCGGCGAGAGAGAAAGCTGCTGCTGCCACGCACAGTCGTGATAGATTTTACGAGCGAATTCGATGCTGATGATGATGACGATATCATTATAATAAAAAAAGTGTCAGATGAACCGGCGTGCAAGAAGAGGAAGACTCGTTTTTTTAAACATATGCTTTAAGAAATGAAATAACCCTACTAAAAAAAGTCAGGAATCGTCAGAAAAAAGTCAGGACTTCTGACCATTTCTGACCACTTTTGTTGCGTTTCTCGACAGAAATCGTCGGGAAAAGTCAGAATTCATGAGAAATGTTCAGAAATCGTCAGAGCTTGGGTTCAAAGGATAATCCTTTCATTAGGGGTCCAAGAATAGAATGCCATAAAACCTAATCCCTTTTATATTTCCCAGGTTATTGATATTGTTTTTTTATACTTATGTATGCATATTCTCTTTTTACTTATATTTAATTATTAATATTTATATATTCATTAAATTACTCTGAAGGTGAATCTTAAATTTTTGTCCGTTTTGACGCAGCTCTTTCTCTTTACAAGATACATTATATTTATCCAAATTTTAAATTTGTTAGGAACATTTTTAGGTATCCGAAATCGTCGAAACCCGTAGATTCTGAATTTCTAACTTTTGAATCTGTATATACAACATTGAAAAAAAAATTATTTTCAATTTTTAATCCTTTTGGGTTGGCCTACCTGCGGTCCTAACCGATGAGCTACCTGATAGGATGTGAATAAGCTTTGGCAAAGTTGAAGCGTTTTGTTATTTTATCTTGCCTCATCTGTATAATCGGCAGTGCGCTGATATCACTCAGGAGCCTAATGTGTCTAGTCCCCCAAATCCATCTATTTTCTCTTGCGGTTTTCGCAACATGTAGGGGTTCCTCACAGAGCATGAATACTTTCGCTGGTGTGGGCGTAGTCCTCATTGCTCCAGTCAGACCCCTAAATGCTAGCATTTGTAATCTTCGCAGCCTGACCTGCATTGTTTTAAGTTCCGCCCGTGACCACCAGACCACGGCCGCATGTAGGAGCCTGGGTTTTAGGACAGCACAGTAGATCCACGCAAACATTATAGGCCCTAGACTCTACGTCAACCCAAAGGCTCTTCTGCACATCCAAAAAGTCATAACAACTTCCTGCATTGGGTCTCCAGGTGCTTTGCCTAGTTGAGCTTGCTATCTAGGATTACTCCCAGATATCCAACTGAATCTGAAAACGTCAGCTCCCGACGCAAAATACAGGATGTACCACAGGAGGGGCGACAGGACACCTCCTGTGGGCATCTCCGTGGAGCTATTTCCCTTACTAGGTCCTCACACCATCTGGTTTCGAGTCTTCTCCGGCGTTGCATGCTTTCTATCCTGCATACAAGCTGGTCCGGCACGCCACATCTCAAAGTTTCGCGACAGATGACTTCTGGAGAAGTATTGCTGAAAGCACCCTCTATATCCAAGAAGGTGCCCACATCATACCCCTTTCGTTCCAACTGATGCTTCAATTTTACCACAACAGCATGAAGCGCAGTTTCTACCGAGCAGCCTGCCTGAAAAGCATGCTGCCCTCCATGCAGCGGGGAGGCCAAGAGCACCTCATCCCTAATGTATCTCTCGACCAGCTTCTCCAACGACTTCAGGATAAAAGACGTTAGGCTGATTGGTCAGAAATCTTTTGCAGCAGTATAATCCTCCTCCCAGGTTTGGGTATGAAGGCCACTCTACCACCCTTCTATGCCGATGGAACGTGTTTAAGGGCTATACTTGCCCTAAATTATTTTGTCAGAGGAGGGGCGACTAAATCAATGCCTTTTTGTAAAAGCGCTGGATAAATGCCATCGGCCCCTGATAATTTAAAAGGACAGAAGGAGCCTACGGCCCATTACGGCACCTTAGGGGCGAAATTCCAGTCGGCCCTCTCCACTTCTTGACCCCAGCCTTCCTCCTCTTGATCGCTTCGGATTAATTGAAAACTCGGGAAGTGAACTTCCATCAGCTGATTCAGCGTCGCTTCATCGTCTTCTGCATGATGTTTATTAGTGATATTTTGTTATTTTATATTTTTTATCAATTTTGTAAACAAATTTTTTCTTAAATACATATATAGACCCTCAATTGTAGAACACAAAACAAATAAAAATTATCGACCCTAATGCCAATAAAAAAATCTTCTTTACACTTATAATATTTGGGCTAATTAAAAACGATATCTTTAAAAAAAAAACAGCAAAGATGTCATCTAACTATGTATATGTAGTGAAATTTCAACCGGGTTTTAAATTAAATTGTCGGTCATTTCACGGCAATTTTCCTTGTTTCCCGGTCAATTCGCCACCCTGTTTTAACCAAAAAAGATGAATTTTTAACAAAAAATTGAATAGCAGACTTTTTAACCGAAAAGAATGAACTTTTAACCAAAAATAGTTGGATTTTCCTATTGCGTTTCGCATTTGAATGGAAAAATGAAAAAATGAGGGAAATCGGGAAGACTGTTTTGCTTAAAAAATAAGGATAATTTTCCATGACTTCAAAAAATTCATTTCGTGACCTGGAAAACCTAAAAAAGACATTGAATTTCGTTCTTAAGAATCGCTAGACACCTTGAATTAGCTTAAATTTACCTAAAATTATGAAGATTAAATTTACCTGTCTAGGGCGTTTCCACCAGGAGTCGAAGTGGCAATCGTCCTAAGAACTTTTCTCGTGTGTTCTGAAGGAATCCAAGCATCTCTGTGGAAGTCAATTGTGGCTGGATGTTCAGAAAATTGTTCCGCATTTCCTAGAGTATCGTTATCAAAAAAACTACTTGGAGATGTTGTCGGAATTTCGAAAACTGGATTTGCAACAGTAGCAAATGCGTTTGATTTATTAGGAGAAACTAATTCGTCGAATATTGTGTGTCCTGTGTTGTCAAAATATCTACCAAGACCAGAGTTTGCCACTTTTTCTGTAGAAACTTCAGCATCAGTTTCATCCAAATTATTTGCCTTTTCACTCATTTTGTATTGTCGACTGGAAATAATGAGACGTCAGAAAACAAAACCACTTTTTGGTAAAATTAGGTTAATCCACTTTCTTCAGCTTTGCATTCTTTTTCAGATTTTCTTTAATAAATTATCTAATGTCGAAAATTAATAGTCGACTCTTTTAACATTATTTTGCGTATTTTTTACACTTTTATTACTAAAAGGTTGAATTTTGACAGCTTGACTCAGCATCGTGACACTCTGAAATGAAAGTGACGGAAATGTTGAGTACGGCCGAGGGTGGCGCTGGCTGTACTTTTAGACCGAAAATTATTCAAATGCATGGGGGCATATAAGAAGATGAAGTTATAACATTCTTTCTTTATTATATGTAATTACATTTGTATCTCTCGTGTCTTATAAATAAATAAGAATGAATAATCATACACTCATTAATAATTTTTCAAAAATGAGTGGAAAATTTTTACATTTTAAAATGACCGTGCCTAGTTCTAGCGCAATGTGGTAAGCATAGTCCAAATATTTTTGGTATGCCTTTATATTTTGTTTTGAAACTGATAAGTAATAAGAAAGGTATATAATTTCTTATATACTGTGACTTTTTTTTTTGTAGTGTGTTATAGTCAGAAGCAAGAAGACGATTCTTGAGGATTAAAAATTCACGTTTAAACGCCATCAATCGGCGGCTTATTTAAGATGGAGACAATTGAAATTCTTGTAAAGTGAATGTTAAAATGAAAGTACATAATTGGGCACCAGAAGAATTTGGTCGTCTTTTATTCTTGGAGTGTCAATTTATCAAATTTAACGAATTTTGTCATTAGAAATGAATGCACGTTAAGGATTTGAAATATTATTTTAATAAAAATCTGTCAACGTATATTTTTTTGAAGCATTAAACCCTGATAATCTAATCACTTGCAACTACCAAACGCATTTCTTACAGCATAAGTAAGATTTCGTTCTGTATTTTGCTATTTTCCATGCTTTTAACGAAATGAACTGTCGAAAAAGAATCAGAAAAATTAGTAATCAAGCTTGTTGCTCAGCAAAGCAAAACAGATAACAAAGCGAAGTTTTTTAGTTATAAGACAGACGTTAGAAGTGAGTGTTGCAATTCTGTAATCTTTGAAATGTTTGTAAATTTGCTAATTGCTTTATATACTCTTATTTGAATATGTCCTTTCACAGATTGCAAAGGAGTCCGAAATTTACCAAATGGTTTAAAAGATTTATCAAAGTAGGTGAAACACTATTTCTTTTCATGGAATTCCGTGGTCGGGTAAGTACTGTAATTCCGGTCCGATGACATAACCTTTCATTTTTTTACACGTGATGAGTTTTTTTGCTCTTAGCTCATTTGATTTGTAATGCAATAACCAATTTACTTTGTTAAGAGCAATAATCACTTGACAAGTTACTGACTACACTATTTCGAATTGGATATTAGTCGTTGAACTCTCATATTCTAGGCTAATATTTCATTTATCATTGTAAATTTGACTGAAATAACAAACTAAATTTCATTAAGGCAATAAAGTACAATTTATAACTAAAATTTCTCTTGGAACACTAGCCGTAGAACTCTCATATTCTGGGCTAGTATTGTGACTGGGTAACCGGGCGGCTCCCGACCATGAAACCCAACCAGGGGTAGCCCGGCCGGGATCCGACCAGAAACCTTGTTGTAGCAGGGCCAACCGGGGCAATTTCTGCACGGGGCAGTGTTTACATGTTTAACAAGTTTGACTTATAATATCTTCATAATGAATCTGTACGCGGAAATTAATTTTTTTAATTCATTTGATTTCATGGATAGATGCTGAAACCGAGAAGAAAAGAATTGTTAGTAGCTAACTTAAGTTGAATGATCGAATTGATGATATTCCAAACATACAGAAACAATCATTATCTCAATTTTTTCAAGAATATTTATCACATTTTGTTCGACGCTTAATCCTCAGTTTAAGACTTGGCTGACATAACGTTGGATCAACAAAATTTGTTAGCTAGAAACTTTGTTCAAACTGCGAGCATATGTTGATATACATTTTTATGTAATATATTTTGTTCTATGAAATATAAATACTACGAAACAGAAAAGAAAATCCGGAGACTTTTCTGTGTGTTCATTGTTATATATTTGCTTCTATATTTGTCCCTAATAAACTGTAAATGTTTTATGGTTAAAAGCATTTTTAAGGTCTTTATATATATTTTTTTATTACATGAGAAAGTATTTTTTGTTTTAACGATTTGAATTTATACCCTCCTGAATTAGTTCAAAGTGACTAATTGAAAAGCAAAAAGTTAATGACTGCTTCATTTAGTTATTACTTAATTATCTGATCGTTAATCAACTTTAATTAATTGGTGAAGCAAGAAGTCAGCCATCAGTGTAACTAACAATTAGTTTAATCTAACTAATTGAGATTTGGATATAGTAGGGATCCGAAAGCATAATTGTATACTCGTACTTTCATCGCTTGATCAGGAGATTTTCGCATAATCATCGGATAAATCTGAATTAACTTTGCAAAATAATATATTTGATACAAAGTTGCAATATATTGCCATAAATAATATGACCGATTATATAGGTGTTGAACTGACAAATTTTGTTTTGTTTGCTACTTTGTTACTCAACAAGACACTTTTTTACTACTTTTCTCACTGCCTTTGCTCAGGGCACCTTTTTAATACTTTTTTGAGTATTTTCAGTATCTTTACCTCTTTTTCCTACCTCATATAGAGGAAGCTTTCCCGTGTAGAAATGGTAACAGGGATCCGACCGGGAGCCGGCCGGATAGCCCCAGTTTAAACGGGGCGCTGGCCGGGGATTCTGGCCGGGATCCGGCTAAAAACGTCACGGTAAACTGGTCGGATCCCGGCTTTCATACCATACCATTTATTATATTTTGATTCCTCAATCATCCCCCATCTTTCTATTAATTGTCTTTCCCTCTCCCTTTTTTCCAATTCGTCATAGTTTACTCCAGCCCCGTCTTCTATATCTCTAGCATTAAAGAACTCTCTCCTTTCTTCTTCCCATCTCGTTAATTCTATCTCCCTCCCTCTCCGTTCTTCTACCTCCATCAAACACTTTCTCGCTAACTCTCCTCCCATTCCCTTCTTTAGCTTCGTCTCAAGTTTCCATGCCTTCTTTCCCGCTCTAGTACCTTTCTTGTAAACTCTTAATCTCTTACCTTTCTTTCCATCCCCATATCTCTGCTCCATAACCTAGTACCGGCCATATCAGCGTATCAAATAGCCGCATTCTCCCTCTCCAATTTTTTTACCTTTTTTTCCCCCCGTCCCCATATCTGTTTCATTACCCCTGCGGCTTTTTTTTATCCTTTTTCTAACTACTACTATTTTTTTTACAAAATTATCCTTTTTGGTAGAAAATTTTTGTATTTTGTTAAAAATTATTCTTTTTTTGTTGAAAATTAATCCTCTTGGTTGAAATTTTATTTATCCTGTATTTGAAAGTTGGTGGTTGTCTGAGTCATGTAAAACGTTACGTAATGTGATTCGTCTGAGTAATGCTACATGTGAACTGTGAACGCGTTGTGTCAGCAACTGGCTTGGCTTCAACACGTCTTAGCCCTCGTAGATTCGAGAGTGTGAGTGTTCTCGAGTCACGACGATTATCGCATTTGCTTACATTATCTATATATGAGAAGATTTTAAATGATGAGTTACTGCGATCGTACAGAATTCGGCAGGGGGTCAATTTTTTTTATTTGAAAAATTTATTTAATCTTAAAAAATTGTAATGGATTCATCCTATGCTCTTTTTTAAAATTTGCTCAAAATTTAGATAGCTTTCAAGGAAATTAAAAAAAAAAAATTACAATTTCAACTACAGACTCGACTACAAGTTGTTTTTTTTAAATTATAATTATAAATAAAGGAAATGTATGAATATTTAGAATAATAATAGATATTAATTAATATTTTGGCTCATTTCTTAATGTTTCTTTTTAAAATTATATAGCCTCACTTTTTTATCATTCATTTATTTATTTTATTCAACGACAGATTGCACGCGGTAAGTCCCACTCATGGCCACGTCTCACAACCGTGAGATGGGTCGTCACAGGACACAACGAAATCACAACGACAGGCCGGCGAAACCCTCTTGTGTTTTGAGGACACGAAGCGACCCAAGGATGACAGCTTTCTATACATAATTCAATGCAATGAAGGCAATGGAAATACGTTTCTTTCAATGAAGGTATTTTCATTTGCCAATAAAATTTAAATATTACTGGTTGAAAATCACTAAATCAGCTATTTTGTGCGTGGTGTAAGATACTACGTCACAATATATATTTTAAAGAGTGATTCAAAAATAGAATTGCAAAATTTGAATCAAGGAATCAAGTTATATTAATCTTATGTAATTGCACAGGTTGCCCTGGCAAAATTTTCGGATAGGAATTCATTCCTAGCCAATCCGAAGTCTCCCGAATCATTCCGGAATCTGTATCTGAACCAATCCGAGTTAATCCGAACCAATTAAAAAATCTTGTACATTTCGTTTGATCGAAATCGGTTAAAAAATAATCCGATTCAATCCGAACAAAATTTTCAATCTGAATGAATCCGAACTCGGATTCACCTAAAGCGATTTTCAATCCGAATGTATCCAATTCAATCCAAACTCGGATTCATTCGGATTGAAAATCGGTTTGGTTCAAGCCGAGTTCGGATTGATTTGGATTCATTTGGATTCAAAATTGGCTTCGGATAGAACCGGATTCAATTGGATTAATGTTTAACCGATTTGGATCGAACGAAATGTAGAACTTTTGTTCGGATTGGTTCGGATACAGATTCCGGAATAATTCGGATTGAATTCCTATCCGATACTTTCCCCAGGGTGGTTCTTGATGCTTATGGCGGGCGATGTGCCACAAGTAACCAAATGCATGGCATGAAACATAGTTTTAATAACTTCGAAGAAAATGATTTTTCACTGTAAGTGTATTCGGATTTTTTTGTCTTCCATAAATGCTTTTCAATGACATAATGAAATCTTTGAAAAAATAATAGTTTTGATTATTTAATGGAATAGCTTTTGAAGAATAAAAATAAGTGTCCAAGTACACGTATAGTGAAGAATTTTTTTTTTTTCTCAATTACTAAAAAAAAGTTTTGTCATATTCAATTGGTATTATTGTTTGACTATCAGCCTGCAACTTGTAAGTTGCTATTTTTATTTGCTAGTATGCTTACAATTAAAGAACTAAATTATCATGTCTTATGTTAAATGAATATAAAATAATTTACATCGGAAGAATCGGTAATTCAATAAAGTTAACATAATTGAATCAAGTACAAAATATATTATAATTTACTTTACTTCAGAATATACAGTTAGAAGCTTTCTTTATTCGGATCCAGTATAAATTTGTAGCGTTTCCGTTTCGGAACAGGTTCATCATCGCGTTCACAGCTTACTCTGATCGCCTCGTTCATACTTTGGTTCCGTCTTGTTTTCTCGGATCTATTCCTCGTCTTGCCTCGTCACATTCTTCCGCATGCCACATTCCAGATATGCGCTAGTGGAGCGGACAGCTTGCAGGAGCGTTATTTTGCCGCTCTGATACGCTAATGCTAATTAGCATTCTTTAATGAATAGATAAAAACGAAATATTATTTCATATTATACTTTTTTGTCCATTACTGATAAATTTGATATTAAATACGACTACGTGACGATTTTTTCAAAGATTGGTCTTCACGTTGTTTGTATGTTACTTTGTTCATTGTGAAAAATTTATTTTGCTAATTATACCGATAGAATGTATGAAAGAGAAGGGTGGAAAGATTGGCATACTTTTAGGTCATTTGGAGTTTCAAAGAATTCAGCACGACCTATTGTTTAAATTTTATTAAATTTTAATGTATAATAAGTGATAAATGAGTCGGTAATGAGACTCATATAAACTCATATGATCAACACACAATTGATTTTAAAATTCACCCCTGCGAAACAAATGTATGTATGTTTGTATATTCAGGTATGCATATTTGAATATTCATGTACATGTACAGAGTTTCATGACTTTTTTTTTATTTTAATGTGCTTGGAAAAAATTAATTTTTCCTACAGAAACTCAAAAAAAATTTCAAAAAATTGTGATAATTAGTTATATTATGCAGATTAAGAAACAAAAATAGCATTTATGTTTTTTTCAATACTGCCATTAAAAAATTATTTTCTTTCAATCCAGCTTTGCCCAACCGCAAGATATTAATTATTATTTGAAGATTTTGAAAGATTCCAAAAGATTTACTGACATTTTAAAACTTCACATCGATTTTGCATACACTAGAAGGCTTTCTGAGATTCACCAAGATTTTGAAATATTTGAAGCTTTCACAAACGTTTCAAATATGGTGATATTTTCAAACTATTACAAAAGATTTAAAAAATATTTCAACAAAAGAATCCTTAAACTTTTTAAAAGATTTCAAAATATTCCACAAAGAGTTCAAAGATTTGGTAAAATTTCGAAAGATTTCACAGCAATTTCAAGATTTCGCATAGAGTTTGCATACTTTGAAAGAGTTCAAGGAATTCACAAACATTTTTAAAAAATTGCAAGGATTTCACACACATTTCAAATATTTTAATATTTGTTACATTCTTTAAACTACAAGTGACCTGAATATCTACCCATCTTTTTTTCATTTCTGATTCATATATTATATTATTATAATTGGAAAAATGGATGAATAATGAAAGCACACTGAAATATGTTTTGTACGTAGAAAATAAAGCGACAAGTATTTACTTTACGAATATTTAAACATTTTAAGGGTAAGCTGAATTTTTTTGAAACTTTTTCTTTTAAAATCGTGCCATTTTTGTAATTTTTAACGTATTGAGGCTTTCCTTTTTCCAGTTTGTCAAGTTTTTCACTCTTTCAAAACCAATGAGAAAAACGAAGAAAAAATGAAAAGTGGTACAATGAGTTTTTTTTTCAATTTTGACTTAAAAATCGCACCATTCTTTTAACTTTTAAGATATTCGGGGTTTTCTTGTTCCAGATCGTCACGTTTTTTCCGCTCTTTTGAAACCATTGAGAAAAACGAAGAACAAATAAAAAGTAGTAAAGCTATTTCGCTTTTTGGAAAAATTAAAGCACGTCAACAATTACTAAGTATAAAGAAATATTTTCGATCAAGAATTACGTCAAATTCCTGATTTAAATAATACTCCATTTCACTTCAACAATTCGGTGATTTCGGAAAATCTAAAAATTATTTGTAATACAATTATCAATTGTTTGTTAGGTATGCATCAGCTCTCTAATATGATAATTTTCAGAAATTTGTCACGAAAAAAAAAAATTTACTTATACTTAGAAATGTTAAAACATGAATATTTGTTCATTACGATCTTCATGAAATAATAAAGCAGAATGAAATAGTATTGAATTATTTACATTATCAATACTTAGACGGCCACCAACTTCCGTCTCATCCCACCGCGGCGGTCCACAGTGGTTCAGGAATGGATATTTGCGAAAGGATTAAGCTGCATGTCGCAATCCTCAACCGATTCACTTTTTTTTTAATTACTTAGTATAAACCACTTGCATTGTTTTTAATCCATTAAAAATATAATACTTCGATTTTGCTATGTTTTCTGATATGTTTATTAATATAATATTTTTCAATTAAACAAAATAAAAAATCAGCAACCTTACGTTTGTTAGGAATTTTATACTAAAGGAAGGTTACCCAAGTGTCCGCCTCCGATTTGATTCGTTCTGAAGTATGTTTTAGAGCACTAAACAATAAGGTACACGCATTTTTTTATACGTGCCAGAATTCATATTCAGGGGGTGCAATCACCCTTCAAAGTTTTCGAATACTTACTTTAGAAATATACTTTCGAGAGAAATTAATCATTAGGAGGCAGTGTAAATATTGTTTAGGCTATAATTATGTTATCAAATTTTATTTTTGATTGATTAATGAAATGGCATAAAAAATACAAGACTTTATATCTTTTCACACTCCGTGTCAGGAAGCAAAGAGTTTAAGGTCGTCCATATATAAAAGGTGGTTGACCTTATATTCTCTTCTGTTCGGCGGGCCACATAAGTATCCAGAGTTATGGCCTCGGACCACAACCGACAGCGGCAAGAGGGAGATGCAGAAAAGTATCGGACTAAGAGAGTCTCCTTGGAAGTCCCCCCTCTTATAGGTGGCATAGCTGGTGGTTACCTGTCTTTTGTCAGATGTTACGACTAATCTTGTCTGCAATAAAGGCATAAGCTCTTTAATGCATCTCACTATTCCTGGATGCACCTCCAGTTACTCAAGGAGCTAGATAACTAGCTCATGGTTCGTGTTATGGAATGCCTTACGGTAGTCAATCGAATCCATGGACAGATTGGGTCGATACCTGATCGAGTCCTGGGAAATACACCTGTATATTAATAGGTTCTCCCTGCAACCTGCAAGCCCTTTCTTGCATCTACGTTGTTCTATTACTGCACTCCATACCAACTCGATTGATGTTAATATCCTATCTTTGAGGATGCCAGTGAATAGCTTGTAGCTGCTGTTTAAACAAGCTATGGGCTTGTAGTTCTTTGGACATGACAAATCTCCGGTCTTAGGGATCAGTACCGTGCGTCCTTACACTAACCACTGGGGGATGGGTTGTTCTCTGTTTAAGAAAGTAGTAAATATACAGCCCAGCTGTTGGTGCGTGAAAGTGAACTTCTTACATCAAAAGTTGTTGATTTTATCTGGCCCTAGCGCTGAAAAGTTCTTAGTTCTAGTGATAACTTTCTTCACATCTTCAGCAGTAATTGGTGGACACTCCTCCTCTGGACTTTGCAACTGTTGCCTTTGGCAAATGTTACGAAAGTGTGATATACACTGTAAGAAAGTTGGTGTAAATTTACATCCTGCGACGATGGATATAATTTGATCAGTGTGGCATATAGTAAATAAGCAGAATTCTGTAAAAATACATATTTTTCTTCTCAACCTGCGTCCGTCGTGAAGAAATACATGTAGGACGTAAATTTTCCGTCGTCGACCGTGAAATTACGCATGTGTCGTAAATCTACGGGTCAGAAATCTTCGAAATCTGATTGAATTTTGTTTTCAGCTTTTATAATCGAAAAGATACTTCGAGGTTTGGTTCCTCAAAAACTTTTCAGTTATTCAAATTTCAATTTTTCTTTCATCTCGGACTTATTCCTAACGTCCCCTGATTAACAAATTTCCCTGACGGAATATATTATATTATATATTATATAATATTACTTTATTATATTTAATTATATAATATATTATACCTTGGATACTAATGGGCCTAAGTGAAGAGCCACACATAACAATTTTGTGAGACTCTCCACGTGGGGTGATCGCTAAAGAGATTAATCAGCAGCGTGGGTCGAAGCAGTGATGCAGAATGAATGTGTTATTTAAATAAGTAACACGAGAATTATGGATCAATCTAAAATATCTATATCTTAAACCTATATACCTATCTACCCTATACCTTTATACCCATCCACACATCACAACTTTCCAACCGAACAATTCACGCCTACCCCGAAAGGGAAACGGCTGAATGATATAATAATAATAATAATAATAATAATAATGTACATCTTATATGGCAACCTTATTTTCAGATAAGTGCCAAGATGACATGTTAAATAATGTGTACATCCTATTAGCAACCTTATTTTTCAATAAATACCGGAAGACATTTTTTTAGAAAAATATTCTAACATATATCATGTATAAAAGTCTCAAAATTAAAAAAGAAACATTTTTGTTGTTGGTAAAGCCTGAACAAATTTAAATTATGAATACTAAGGAAAAAATAGATCATAGTGCCCAGATCTAATTTTTATGGTTGATTATGAACCAATCTGTTTAAATTATTACATTTTCCAATTCGGAAAAGAAACAATAAAAAATTTAATGTATTTCTAACATTGCTAATATTTACTGCATTCTTCTTTCCAAAATTTTAAATAAAAAATAGATTTATTTCAATAAACTGAGGTAAAATTATTAAAACTCAGTTAGAAGAATTCTGAAAATATTCACAAGCAAACCCTGCAGATTGGAACAAATCATGAGCTTAGTGTCTCTATTTAAAAAATTTTAAATGAAGATGGAAAAGAAATCAATTTTATCATGAATAATTTTATGCAAAATGAGCATGAAAAAGATTCGCAATTAAAAAAAACAGAATTCCAAACTATCTCACTTTTCGGCTCATGACAGACAAGAATAACCAAATGTAAAAAGAGGAAGAAAAAGAGAAAGAGTCAACCAAAAACCAACCTCTTACTTTTTTCTTTCTCCGTCCTTTTTATACTACCAGGGAACCAACATGTTTCGGGGCCAATTTTGGTCCCCTCATCAGGGATCATTTATAGGAAAACTACAAGTTCTAATTAAAAATACTTATGCAAATTAAATATTCAAAATATTATAACTGCAATTAAAAAGAGAGACATATACATACGCAAATGCACAGAAAAACACATACACATACATATACAAACATATGTATACTTTCCATTTTAAAGATTACTATATCTAATTTTGCATTCATTAGTGCATTAAAGAAACATGCAAGCAAAATTGCAAATGACCACTGGTATCAAAAAGCAGATATTTTGATCTTTGCTGAGACACGATTAAAGCCAAATGATACTGTAGAAGTACCCAATTTTGAGGAAATATTTAGATCAGACAATTTAGAAAATGTTCTAGTCAGAGGAATTATTGTTTTCATTAAAAAAGGTATACAAGTTGAGATATTGAAGCATATTATAAAGTTTGAAAACGAAAAAAGTAAACATTTTGGTCAGATTGATTCAATATGTTTAAAGCTTGACAAAACATTTTTAGTTGCAGGGTATAAGTCTCCAAAAATTAAGTATGTAACATTCATAGAAACTTTGACAGCTGCTCTAAAGTTAGTTTCACTAAATCATTCAGAAGTTGTTGTTATTGGCGACTTTAATATTGATTTGAATGATGCTGAACGGTCATTACCGTTTAAAACGTTTATGTCTAATTACAACTTAAGGTCAGTGTTATTAGAAGGTACTTCCACTACAGACTTTGAAACTCAGATTGATGCAATTTTTACAAATATAGCAAATTGTTTCTGTGGAACGTACGAAACGTATTTTTCGGATCATAAACCAATATTTATTGGAATTAAATGTGAAGAGTCTATCACTTAAAACAATGAAATATCTTTCCCTAACATTAACAAAACTCTTCAGCTTACTAACGACAACAAATTTTTGCTGCAGTCATTTGCCTCTTTTACTATTTCAGGACCTACTCGAATAATTGATATCGATTTACAGTTATCTCAAGAATTTGAGAAATTGAATGTTTCTTTAGAATGTAAAGATATAAACAATGATAATCAATATTCTACTGATGTTATTAGTATAATTGACAATGAAGAAGATTTAAGCTATCTTTTAAGCATTCCAGATCATACACTCGATACCATAGACAACATTTTAAGACCAGGAACATATTTACAAGATAAACACATCAATACATTTGGTGAAATAATTAATTCACAATTCAATTTTCAACACCAAGAAGTTCTCTTTCTACAATTTCCTCATCGCATAAAAGAAATTCCGAGAGAGAAGCCTAATTTGCAAATTTTATATAGTGGCAGTTTAGGAAAAGATGTAGGTCATTGGATTTGTTCATATTATGATGGGACAGCAATTAATATATATGATAGCCTGAAAAATAAAAATAAACTGTTGACTTCTCAGCACAAATTATATTTAGAGAATCTATATCCATGGAATCCAAAAGTGAAATTTCACTCAGTTCAAGAACAGACCAATTTGATAGATTGTGGTCAATCCCAGGCTGAGGTACAGAAATAAATATAATATCCATTTGATATAATAGTGTTGAACCTAATGTAGAAAAGTTCGCATTTAGGATAAAATCGAGTGCGAAGCACGAGACACGTGATGAGAATGTGTTTGTTAAAGCCGAAGGAGCTTCAACAAAGGAGAATTCATAATCACCAAATTACAGTTGTCGGTGCTTTGACCTTTAACTTTGAAAGGTCTGTGCGCAAATATAAGGGAAGTATGAAGATCGAGCGCGCAGCGCGAGGTAAATATGTTATCGAGCGCGAAGCGCGAGAAACGACAGTGGGGCGCCCTAGGCGCGCTCAAACTTGCGAGCACAGCGAACCGCGCGCGGTGCTCACGATGAAAATGCGCCTGCGCGTCGGGCACATTTTTTGATTTAGAAATGTTCAATTAAACGAATGGAAAAGTTTTCCAACTTGTTTTCATTACTAAGCTTCCTCTATAAGTAAGCAAAAAATTATAAATAAATTTTTTTTGTTCAATTGAGAATTTTCTTAAATGTGCAAAAACATGCCTTATATAATGAAATTTTTTCCGTGGGGTTCGAAAAGCAAGAAAAAAGGTAAAAGTCACAATTTTGAAACGCTTTGAACACAATGAAAATTTTTGTTTTCTATGGAAGCATAATAATGGCCTGTTTCTTTGATTCAAGTTGAAAAAACTTCAGTTACGACGATAAAATTCTGAAAATATCTCATAAAAACTAAATGAAAACATATTTTTGCACGTTTTAAATAAATTTTTAATTAAACCAAAATTTTCCTGTTTAATTTATAAATCTGTATTACTATTCGCTAGCAAAAAATGTGGGTAATAAAAAATTTTCACAGTTTTTAAAGCAACAGGAAATTGTTTTTCATTTACAAAAAATTTTAATTTTGAAATCCAAAGAACGAACAGTAGATAATAACCAATACAATTTTTTCACTCTTTTCCATTGCCAGCCCACAAATTTGCCTACTTCAGCCAATTTCGAAATCGAAAAAAAACAACGATTTTTCGCATCAACCTAGTATTGATACTCCCTGACTGCATAATCAAACACCCTATATGCCCCTCCCCACAACCTCCCTAGTTACCCATCCTAACTCCTTAACTGCCCATATCACCTAAGAGCCGGCCCTCCCCCTCGAAATGCTCACATATCCTAAGAGTCTGCCCAATCTTTGTAACTACTCAGCCTACTACTCTAAGGGCCAATTCCACCATCTCTGATTAAATCCATGGTTAACTAATCATGATTATCTTTTAATCATCGGTTTAATTGAAAAGATTACTATGCAGACCTTTATAACTTACCTTCACGTTTCGCAGATTTTCTCCAAAAAGTCGTATGCAGTTGCAGTACCATGTACTAACCTTCCTGACGGCTGTCATTTCCACCTATCGACGTCATGCCACAGAACTCACTATTGCGCGAAATTTTTGAGTCGTTTTTTTGTCCCCATCCCAAACCCCATCTAATGATTCTATAATATTGATTTTTGGTTGGCAAATTGTCGTAGCCAACAAAAACACTTGCAAGACACTTGAAAAAACTCTTGCATGCATGCAGACTAACGGACCGCGACTTTTTCAACTGCCCAATTAGCCGAGACCGCCTGAACCGTTTCCACGTGGAATGCAGCATATTACGTAATATACGCGACTGACTACTCGCGCACTCAGCCCTTCCGAGGCGAGAGTCGTAACCGTCTCTCGCCCTACGCGCCGAGAAACTGCGTGGGCCAGCAGTTATAGGAATCTCGGTTGTATTTATTATTGATTTCAAATCACCCGCGCTTTTCGGCTCAAAAAGTAGCTACAGGCGGCGCATCGATACAAAAACGGGGCAGCCAATGAACGTCATTGATAAAAATAAACTGCCCACTCGCGGTAAGGGTGGGACCCCCTCCAGCATTGAAAATAACGAACCCCTACGTTTCAAGCACGCTAAAATGTTGGAGACTTCACTGTATTATGATATCTTTATTCTGGTTCTTCTTCAGGGCTACATAGAACACAGGAGCGCATATCATTTGACCAACCTCAACTCTAGCTGGTAATGGGATAATCGCCGTGGTTTACTAGGGAGGCTTGTTTGCATCTGTTACCTGCTAGATTAATAACATGGTGGTAACAGCCGGCAGCCATCTTAAACTTCGTGCGCATGTGCAAGGAATAAGCATTCATTGGCTTCGTGATACCTTGCACAATCTAAAAGTGCGAAATTAAGTAACTTTGACGTTACTTTTGCAATATATAAAAAAAACATGTTTCATCTTTGCTTGTAGTACATACGTTTTTGAAATTATAATTACTGGTAAAATAATCTAAATTAGACAGAAACATAGTTTAATTTAAACATCGGTACAAAATATCTATAAGCGTGAATATTTTCATAATTTACAATTAATATTTATTATTTACAAATTTTAAGGCTCAAATTTAAATAGGGGAGAGTCGGGTAGTACCGCACACTTAAGCTTTTTTGATAATAATTTAGCTGATAGTGATCAAAATATTAATATAGAAGGTTAGTTATAATGTCAGGGCTTCTAGCAACAATTTGCAATCTTTTACTTTATATTTGAATTTTAATCGTGCATTTTCCTTTATGTGCGCCACATTCGGTGCCGCTCCCCTACTCCCCGACACCATGACAATCGAGACCCGTAAAGAATTTTACAAATGGTACGATTCGTGTAAGGACCACTATGTTTTCGATTTCCAAAAGGAGACTGTGGCCTATTGCGTGAGCGATGTGACGATACTTTGTCATGCATGCCTCGCATTTAGATCTATTTTTACGTTCTCATCATAATGAGAAGGTATTGGTTTTATGTGAAAAATGACTTTAGTGGATTCCAAGAAATGTCGAGGTTTTGAGGCCCCCTGAGTCAGAAAAAAAAGTTTTTACGTCGGTGTCTGTCCGTCTGTCGTCGTCGACGACGTCGTCGTCTGTATATCGGATAACATTCGAAAGACTAATCTGATTGGATTGTGCTTTGGCACACAGTTTCAGGAAAAAAAAACAGTTTCTAAAATGAAAACAAATTATTCTCACGACTTTTTTCAATACAAAGAAAATTGACAGAGCTACAGCATTTTCAATACCTGCCCAAAAAAGCGAAAATTAACATTTGAAGCCAATGAAAGCATGATATGAAAAAAAGTCAAGAGAAGAAAAGTGTTACTTTTTGATAGTCCTACACGATGCTCATGATCACTTTTTAAGTTTTCTTGAAAAATCGAAAATTCAACTTTTATTGGCAAAAAACATAATGATTTATTTATTACATTCTCATCATAATAAGACGGCATTGGTTTTATGTGAAAAATGACTTTCGTGGATTCCCTGAAATGTCGACGTTTTAAGACCCCCTGAGTCAGAAAAAAATGGGTTTTACGTCGGTGTCTGTCCGTCTGTCGTTGTCGTCGTCGTCTGTGTATCGGATAACTTTCGAAAGACTAATTGGATTGGATTGTGCTTTGGCACACAGTTCCAGGGATAAAAAAAAAGATCAATATTGTTGAGCAGCTATTTTGGATAGAAATTCAAAAAGTTAGGGCACTTTCAAAATTTTTAAGACCATTTTTTTTTAATTCATAAATTCCATGGACGGCCGCCCGTAGTACTCGAAAATTAAAACAAATTATTTTCACCACTTTTTGCAATACAAACAAAATTGACAGAGCTACAGCATTTTCAAAATCTCCCCAAAAAAGCGAAAATTAACATTTTAAGCCAATTGAAGCATGATATGAAAAAAAGTCAAGCAAAGAAAAGTGTTACTTTTTGATAGTCCTACAAGATTCTCATGATCACTTTTTGAGTTTTCTTAAAAAATCGAAAATTATTACTGTGGTGCATTCGGTGCTTCGTCATTTCTACGCGGATGATTCTGTTTAATCGTTCGAGGTCGGTGTTCGACCGTTTGATGAGCCCAAAGGAGTACGTGAGGACAGAGATGGCATAGGTGTTGATTGCCGTAATCTTGTTTGCCGAGTTAAGCGAACTCTTCAGAACCAATCTGAGTCTTGTAGTGAAGGCAGTCTTTCGGTTTTTCTTAACTATCGTATGCTGAATACCCTTAGATTCGAGAATACCCAGATATTTATATGACTCACCCTCAGCCATTGCCTCGATGTCATTCTAGAAATCCTTTTCTAGCTCTGTGGTCCCTAATTCTCCTCTGGTTGAATGCACTGTTCTGCATTTATCTAGTCCGAACTCCATGTGGATATCATTGGAAAATTGCTTTGTGACATTGATCACTTGACGCAGTTTCTGGTCCAAACTAGCGTATAGCTTCAGGTCATCCATGTATAGAAGATAGGTCACTTGCTGACCAACCTCGTTATAATGTATTCGGAAA
Source organism: Andricus grossulariae (assembly GCA_011634705.1). Taxonomy (NCBI): domain Eukaryota; kingdom Metazoa; phylum Arthropoda; class Insecta; order Hymenoptera; family Cynipidae; genus Andricus; species Andricus grossulariae. Next base: position 193,254,134 of record JAABKJ010075445.1, on the reverse strand, counting down.
CCATGAGAGATGCTATTTAGTGTTTTGCTCAGTGGGTTCAACGCCAAACAGAACCATAATGCACTGATGGAGTCTCTTTGAAATATATCCGTCGTTGTGCGTATTTATCTAGTTATCCTTGATTGTACTTGATCAAAATACTTGATTTTTGTACTCCAAAGCACAATCGCACGAATTAGGAAGTCAATTATGCTTGGGAAAATTTTGTATATTTTCAAGACTTCAAGCAAATAGTCATGTGGTACAGAAGGAAATGCTTGCTTGTAATCAATGTATGCCATGTGCAAGTTCCTTTGATGTTTACGAGCTGACGTCATGGCAACAGCGTCTATGGTGACTAGATATTTACTACCTCGCGAGTTTTTACAACATCCTTTTTGTTCTTTAGTAAGGATGTCATTCTCGTCGCAGTGAGAATATAGCTTATCTGCTATGATAGCTGTGAGGCATTTATATATTTTTGAAAGACAGGATATCGGTCGAAAATCAGATGGATTTCGAACGAGTGGTTTTTTAGGCAGCATATACGAAGTAGCCTGGAGCATAAAGCCTGGCATCAGATCTGGTTGTTCGATGATCGTCTGAAAACACCTAGCCTATGCAGGATGCACACTAGTCAGGTAATTGTACCAGAAGTTGTGCACCATGTCCGGACCTGGAACTTTCCAGTTACTTGTTGTTTACAAAACAGCTGAAACATCCAAAGATGTGATGTTAGTCAGCACCATTTCAGGGTCATTGTTAGCTCTTGTCTTCTCTAGTTGGAATCCTTTTCAGCAAGAGAGGTTCCTTTTTGTTGCAGCTCCTTTGGAACAAAAAATTGGTTCCAATAGAAACCCCAGTTTTTTCTGTAAATGGCATAACATCAAAATTGACATAATATTACAATTCTTCAATTGAAGAAGCCCATTTATAAATATTGTAGTTTCAGCTAGTCTAAAGGACGTTTTTTCTTTATTTCTACACAAATACCACACTAAAGGAGGAACTTTTTCTAATCACTTTATATACCAAATATCAGTATTAGCCTACGTGCGTAGTTACAGGAGATAAACTTTAGAAGACTGATGATTATAAAACCGCTCATTAGAACATGTACACTTATAGCAATATGAATTGATCCTAACATCATGTATTGAGGAAACGGATGAAGAACTTAAAATATATTACATTCTATACAGCGGATTCATTAGCATAAAAATCATTAGCGCGCCATGAAGCGGTCAACAGTAGAATTATAAAATTCTGGCAACATTTTCATCATTCTGCTTTTTTAAACTTTCCATGTGAATTGGATTACAGTACATTTTGTTATTTTAAATAAACCCGGTAAAAGTTAATGATATCAGTTATAATATTGTTGAAATTTACGGCGTTAATCACTGGTATTTTTATGTCCACTGATTCCTGTGCACGGAGAAAATTAGTTGTCGAAATTTTAAATGACTGAGTCAACCACTCTAGGATAGGGCCAAACGGATGTCATCAATTGAAAGTATCGTCGTTAGAAACTTTGATTGATACATATTTAAAAAATAGCAAGAATCTTAGAAAGTACAAAAGACATTCAATGAAAATGTGAAGACCAGAGGAATAGAGTTCTTGAAACACACATGCTCTAATGCTCCGAAGCCAGTCAATGAAACTTTCGATGACTCCAAACGAGCTTTTAGAAGACATTGTTGCCAAATTTAAAAAAATTATTTCGAGGTTTTATTTCATGACGTTATACTTACCCACATAGGCTTATGCTTGAGTTATATTAATTTTTACACAGTCAAAAACTGCACACACACACACATATATATTTGACCCTATGAAAAATCGAAAGAAATTCTGCGGTGGGATTCGAACTACTCAACAACTATGTCTAACGCAGCGAACTCAACTTAACCCGAACAACTAATCCCCACGGCTAACCTAACACATGGAATATTTTTGCACAAATCCCAGGAAAGAGCCGAAGCACGGCACTGCAGGGCCGTGTAAAAAATACCTGGCCCCCGTTTCAATGCATGAAAATTAAATTTCATGAAATAAAATCCCTTTTTATGCTGGGTACTTAAGTAAGAAGAGTCGATGATGTTCTCTTCTTACACTTTGCCCGCTTTTCTTCGCCAAAAAATAAAAGTGCATTACATCTCTTTTCATATGGTATGTCCATTTTGATCGCCTTCTTGGTTGTTGAACCTCTGCTTCTGGCTCTGGTTGTATTAGGCCATCTACCTCTGGAGGGTGTGGTGGTGTTGGATCATCACCAGGTTGAGGAAGAACATCAATTGCCGCTGCTTGTTCGTATGACGCGGCTTCCTCTAACTGAGGTTCATTGAAGTCCTTTTTCCACGCCAAATCAACCTGATTTTTAGTCATCATTGCTCGATTTTCTGAGATATCTAGATTAGTCCTGATGTCCTGTACCTTAGCGATAAGATCTCTTAATGCAACTTTCTCTATTCGAGAATACTTTGCATTAAACTTTGTTCTAAAATTGTATCCTTTTCGCGTGGGGATTCAAACTTCGCACTTTCATAATAGAGACGCAACAATTCCTCATTCATTGTTGTATCCCACTTGATGCTCTCCCACGGTATTTCTATTGAGGTGGTTGGCTGCAAATAGGTAACGCCAGCCAAAGCATCCTCAGCAGGCACAGGTGATGTTCCACTGCTTACCGTTTGTCGCAGATTTTTTTGCTGGCCAGCTGTTAGGTTAGTGAGATCTGCCTGGCCATCTTGCAGCTCACCATCACCACCGTCGCGCATACTGTGGCCCCCAGCGGTGGTTTTCGAGTTCCTCTTAGTCACTTTCCTCTTCGTTCTCTGACTGTCTGGCATGGGAAACCCTGTCAGTAGTAATGCTACAGCCATCAGAGCCGTCAAATTCATGAGAGGAAAGCTCATGCCCTATCGCGACGACAACGCGAAAACACCTTTGTTAGGGTGGTGCATCGGCATTATTTTTTTTTTCAAACTTGTTCTCGGGTTAAGAAGAACCCGGTTTTCCAACATAGCCACGGACTAAGTCAAGTGACTGATGCGATTAGAATATAGATAGTTAAATTAGTGCGACGTATGAAATCATTTGCGATGATGTTTTAGATACAAAATTAGGAGCATGGTGTTGTTTGCAGGTGGTCTTTTACTGCTGCACCAGAACCTCGGTAAAGGTGCATAGACAAATTTCAAGAGGTACCAGCTCAGGGATCGAACCCTGGACCTCTAAGGTGAAGTCTGAGGGTCCAACCAACTAAATCACCGATTATTATTTATGAGAGAAGTTTTAGGCTCCGGAAGCTACGATCATGGTTCCTTAAAGCAACCAATCCCGACGCAACTGGAACGGTTCATCCCAACCATCAACACTACATGATGGCATACCTCGTTTTCATTCTAAAATTTTGTGGTGAAAAAATCCTTCATTGCCTGGAATAATAGCACACTTACCCCTTAGTCTGATTTTTAGTTACCGTGTCGTAATTTATCATTAAAAATAATAAAAATGTCCAATTTTTTAGAAAATAACGGATAATCAACGAAAATATAATATCTTTCTTTCTTACAAAAAAAAAATGTCTTAAAACATCTCAGTTTCTTTAAAAGTAATTGATTAAAGCAATAACTCATGACAGCCACCCTTTTCCTACAAATAATAAGAGATGTAATCATTATTTGATAATAATTAAGTTAATAACTTATTTGTTTTTCATTTCAAATTTTCTCGTTATCACACTTACCCCTATCGACCCTAGTACACTTTTCAATTAAAAAAAAAAACTTTTAACGGAAAAATAGTTGGATTTTCTTTATTGGGTTCTATTAATTCAGTTCAGGGAAAGTTTCTTGAAAACAGGGAAAAAATATTAATTATTTTAAAAAAGACCGAAGAGGCGAAAAGGGGAAAAAGTGTGAAGTCTGTATTTAGATACTTTATTTTTTAAATAAAATCACTAATTTTCATTTCTTCTATTCAAAAAATCTGCCTTCCCACCCTGGTAGTGTGACGTAGTTTTTGAACAAACATTTTTTTTTGATTCTTAAATATAATTCGGCCCCTTTTATTTTTTAAATAGTTATCTTCAAACAAAGCTTGAGTCTTTCCCTTGAAAATTATCTGGATTAGAAAGTGGGGCGAAAATTGCTAACAGACGTATAAAACGATTCTTGTGCGCGGCTGCCGAATCGCGCCGTCCGCCGCAGTGATGATTAAGTCAACACAGGCCCCATTGGCCTCCCAAAAACATTATTACGATATAATTATAGTAACCCGACTCTCGGTTTAGGAATTCCCTTGGGATTTCCTGGAATTGCTGGCCCACTCAGTTTCTCAGCTCAAGGGGCGAGAGACGGCTGCGACTCTCGTCTCGGAAGCGCCGCAGTGCACGAGTACTCAGTCGAGTATATTGGGTAATATTATGCATTCGAACTGGAAACGGTTCAGGCGGCCCGGACTGTTTAGGTTTCGAATTTCCCGATTTAGGAACAAGGCTATTTGCAGGCAACCCCCGACACTGTTCCGAAACCGAGAGTCGGGTGTATTGAGTGCGGCCGCGGTAACAGCCTGGCGCCATCTGTTTTCCAAAAGTGGCAATTCCTGAGTGATGAATTCCACTTGTTTACATGCGATTGAAATTTTGCAGGCATTCGCCGAGTATACTTTGTATGGGTACTCAATTTCAAAAAGTTTCAATAATATTTGTACGAGTTATGATGATTTATGCTTTAATCACTTATTCAATATTATAAGAAAAAAAATGTTTTTTCAGTTTTTAATTTTTATTCCCAGAACTAATCTTAGGACACAAGATTTGTAAATAGAATCTGCCTTGTTATTATACAGAAACCTATATTTAAAAAATTAATATTGTGAATTTGAACATTCCCATTTCTTGGACGTATTTATTCGACGAAATTGATATTAATTACCCTACGCGTAGAAAGAAGAATGTTCTCCAATAGTAAGGGTTATTGTTACAATTCTTTCATTGTTGATGTAAGGGAAAAAAATCAGACAGTGTATAAGGCCTCATCAGGGAATTTTCCGATTGACAATTATTGTGACGCAATTAATTTCTTCACGTAATTTATACACGACCCCTAAATAGAAAAATATATACTTTTACCAAAACAAAAACAAAATCATATTTCCTATACTTGCATACCAATACGGTAACGAAAGTTGCAATTACTATGTAACAAAATAGTTGCTTTTTCTGAATTTTTTATTTAAAAAAAGATCAGAACTGAAAACGGAGAGAATATTCTTATTTCTTAAGACTACAAGATATAACGATCTATCTATAAATATTAAATGCTTTCCACATAATTTATACGTGAAAAGTATTGAAAATAACGTACATTCCATTTTCATACCTGCAAAGTTCTGACATTGTTACACAGATTTATATGAAACGAAAATTTATTAACAACTCTCCCGTTTATTTTATAATCTAAAATTTACTATTGCAGACTGGTAAGGAAGGTTCGAAGCACCCTGCATATAGAAAGCCCAATTGCAGTGTATCAACATTATCACTAAAAACAATAACTTTCAGTCTATAAAACTTTCGTCGTATTAGTCCAGGCATCTGGTAATTTTTCACCTCGTTAGATATGTTGAGCGCATTTGTTTGCTATAGCGTTTCATTGAGGGGTCCTGACGAGAATTTTAAATTTTCCAAAAATGACAACGATGCGTTCCAAAAATATTTTTTGACAATTTTCCGAAAATCGTATTCACGTAGACTGCTTTCGTAAACTTGAGAAAATTCTCAAAAAGTTGAAAAAAAGAAGAACCTTCTTCTAGTATTAGGCGCAGATTTATGAGTCTTTCTAGATTTTAATAACTTATGGCCTCCCAAAGTTGACCACTTTTGACATATTCTTCGGACAAAATTACTCGTGTTCAGTTCTTTCAAATAACTCCAGAAACCCTAAGTTACTGGAAAAGCCAGACTTTCCCGGAGAAGATGTGTGTTTTACACCTGGGGCATTGGGTCTATCTCGTGTCATCGAGGAACTCACTCCAGAAACCCTGAAGTATTGAAAAAACTAGACTTCCACGGAGTAAATGTGTGTTTTACACCTGGGGCTGTGGGTCAATCTCGTGTCCTGGAGAAACTCACTCCAAAAACCCTAAGTTACTGGAAAAGCCAGACTTTCCCGGAGAAGACGTGTGTTTTACACCTGGGGCATTGGATCAGTCTTGGGTCTTCGACGGACTCACTCCAGAAACCCTAAAGTACTGGAAAAGCCAGACTTCCCAGGAGAAGATGTATGTTTTACACCTGGGGCATTGGTTCCATCTCGTGTCTTGTTAGAACTCACTCCAGGAACCCTAGAGTAATAAAAAAACCAGACTTCCCCGGGGAATATGTGTTTTTTACACCTGGGACATTGGTTCCATCTCGTGTCTTCGAGAAACTCACTCCAGAAAACCTAAAGTACTGAAAAAACTAGACTTCCCGGGGGAATATGTGTTTTTTCCACCTGGCGCATTCGATCCATCTCGTCTCTTCGAGAAACTCACTCCAGAAATTCTAAAATACTGAAAAAACCAGACTTCCCCGGAGAATATGTGGTTTTGACACCAGGAGTATTGGTTCCGTTTCTTGTCTTGGAGAAACTCACTCCAGAAACCCTAAACTACTGGAAAAGCCAGACTTGCCCGGAGAAGATGTGTGTTTTACACCTGGGGCATTGGTTCCATCTCGTGTCTTGTTAAAACTAACTCCAGGAACCCCAGAGTAATGAAAAAACCAGACTTCCCCAGAGAATATGTGTTTTTCACACCTGGGGCAGTGGGTCAATCTCGCGTCCTGGAGAAACTCACTCCAGAAAACCTAAGTTACTGGAAAAGCCAGACTTTCCCGGAGAAGATGTGTGTTTTACACCTGGGGCATTGGATCAATTTTGTGTCCTCGAGGAACTCATTCCAGGAACCCTAGAGTACTGGAAAAGCCAGACTTACCCGGAGAATATGTGTGTTTTACACCTGGGGTATTGGGTCTATCTCGTGTCATCGAGGAACTCACTCCAGAAACCCTAAAGTATTTAAAAAACCAGACTTCCGTGGAAAAAATGTATTTCACACCTGGGGCAGTGAGTCAATCTCGTGTCCTCGAGAAACTAACTCCAGAAACCCTAAGTTACTGGAAAAGCCAGACTTTCCCGGAGAAGATGTGTGTTTTACACCTGGGGCATTGGCTTATAAAAACATCCAGGTATGTTCAATTTCAATTCTCAACCAAACTTCCTCGGGGAAGATGTATTTTTAATACCTGCACAACTAGGTGCAATTTTTAGTACGACGAAACACTTATAAAAACATCCATCTATGTTCAATTTCAATTCTCAACCAAACCTCCTCGGAGAAGATGTATTTATATTACCTGGAAAACCAGGATTAATGTTCAGTACGACGAGACCCTTACAGAAACTTACAGCTATGTTCAGTTTCAAATTTCAAACAAACTTGCTCGGGGACGATGTATTTTCAATACCTGCACAACCAGGATTAATTTTCAGTACGACGAAACTCTGATAAAAACATCCAGCTATGTTCAATTTTAATTCTCAATCAAACTTCCTCGAAGAAAATGTATTTTTAATACCTGGACAACTAGGATTAATTTTCATTACGACGAGACCCTTATAAAAACATCCAGGTATGTTCAATTTCAATTCTCAACAAAACAACCTCGGGGAAGATGTATTTTTAATACCTGCACAACTAGGTTCAATTTTCAGTACGACGAAACACTTATAAAAACATCCAGCTATGTTCAATTTCAATTCTCAACCAAACTTCCTCGGAGAAGATGTATTTATATTACCTGGACAACCAGGATTAATGTTCAGTACGACGAGAAACTTACAAAAACATACAGCTATGTTCAATTTCAAATTTCAAACAAACTTGCTCGGGGACGATGTATTTTCAATACCTGGACAACTAGGTTTATTTTTTAGTACAACGAAACCCTTATGAAAACATCCAGCTTTGTTCAATTTCAATTCTCAAACAAAATTCCTCGGGAAAGATGTATTTTTAATACCTGGACATCTAGATTTAATTTCCAATACGACGAAACCCTTATAAAAACATTCAGCTAGGTTCAGTTTCAATTCTCAAATAAACATCCTCGGAGAAGATGTATTTTTAATACCTGGACAACCAGGATTAATTTTCGGTACGACAACACCCTTATAAAAACATCCAGCAATGATCAGTTTCAATTCTCAACCAAACTACCTCGGAGAAGATGTATTTTTAATACCTGGACCACCAGGATTAATTTTCTGAACAACGAGACCCTTATAAAAACATCCAGGTATGTTCAAATTCAATTCTCAAGCAAACTTCCTCGGGCAGGACGTATTTTCAATACCTGGACAACCAGCATTAATTTTCGGTACGACGAAACTCTTATAAAAACATACAGCTATGTTCAGTTTTAATTCTCAAACAAACTTCCTCGGAGAAGATGTATTTGGCATAAAGTAATCGTTTTTCTTTCCTAGTACCTTAACATTATATTAGTGGTAATATTTAGTCATAAAGATTGGTCGTTCGATATTATTTGTTTATTTTATAAACAAATGCATATTTTCTTCATTTATAGACAGAAAGTAATCGTTGTTCTCTCTAACCGACTTGGAATTACATAAGTAGTGATGTTTCGTGACGAAAAATTATCAATCGATATTATTTGTTTATTTTATAAACAAATGCATAGTTTGACCATTTATAGATAGAAAATAACCGTTTTTCTTTATAATCATCTTTAAATTATATTAGTAGGTATTTTAGTGATGCAGACTTGTCATTCGATATTATTTGTTCATTTTATAAACAAATTTTATAAAAAAATGTATAGATGGGCAATTAATGGACAGAAAGTAATTGTTTTTCATTCTTAACGCCTTTAAATTATGTATGTGGTGGTGTTCAGTTATGAATAATTGTTATTCGATATTAATTGTCTATTTTATAAGCAAATTTTATAAACAATTGCATAGTTTTTCCATTTATAGAGAGAAAGTAATCGTTTTCCTTTCTGATTGTCTTCAAATTATATAAATGATTACGTTTAGTGGTGAAAACTTCTTGTTTGATATTATTTGTTTATTTTCTAAATTAATTTTATCAATAAATGCATGAAGAAGAAACCTTTATCTCAAGAAATCATCAAAATGCTTAAAACCCCTTATTGGCACTGCTTTTTCCGCGTGATATGTGATATCAAAGAAATGTTACCTGTTATTTTCTACAAAATGTACATGTGTGCTTTGTTTTTCGCGCTGTGTTAGTACGAATAAGAAATAAATGCTACAATTCAGTGAATACGCAAAGTTAATTGTTACTTTATTTTATCAATAATTTCTCTTTTCCCATTGTGAGGTTTCATACTACACTTAACGATAAATTTTGATTCCTCCCACGTGAAAACCCATTTCTTTGACAATTTACGATGTTTTAATTTATTTTTAAAAAAACTCATCCATATAAAATACATAAGTGACCTTATGCTCGCGCAGGTTAGTGTCGCCACAGAGGTATCTAGGGGAATTTCGTAGTGCGAGAGATAGAGGCAGAAGTGTGATGCCAAAAAGCAAAGGGCTCATAGTATCGCCCTGAAAGACGCCTCTCTGGAAGGTGACGTTATTCGTTGTCACACGATAATTCTTCACGGAGGGAGGTATCCATTTCAGCCAGATCTTGGGGCTTAGGAGGAACTTGAATGTTAATGTTCCTTCTTGTCCTGAAATCGTGATCATGACACGCATTTTCAAAACTGTAGTAAATATCCTTATAACCACAGAAATAATTCACAACCCTCAAGAATTACCCCTACCACATTTAACGAACCCCGTCTCGACTGCCTTCATCTAAAATCGCCAAAAGATTTTTAAATTGATAATAATCACAAGACGCGCATTTCCAAGACTGTAATTAATATCCTTATAACAACAGAAATATCCAACAACCCTCAAGAACTACCCATACCATATTTAACGAACCACATCTCGACTGCCTTTATCTAAAATCACCAAGAAAATTTTTAATTGATAATTATGAGAAGACGCACATTTTTAAGACTGTATTAAATATCCTCATAACCACAGAAATATCCAACAACCCTCAGGAACTACCCCTACTATTTTAGATAAAGGCAGTCGAGACATGGATCGTTAAATGTGGTAGAGGCAGTTCTTGAGGGTTATTGGATATTTCTGTGGTTATAAGGATATTAAATACAGTCTTGGAAATGCGTGTCTTGTAATTATTATCAATTAAAATTTTTGTTGGCGATTTTATATGAAGGCAGTCGAGACGGGGTTCGTTAAATGAGGCAGGGGTAGTTCTTGAGGGTCGCTGGATATTTCTGTGGTTACGAGGATATTTAATGCAGTCTTGGAAATGCGTGTCTTGTGATTATTATCAATTGAAATTTTTTTGGCGATTTTAGATGAAGGCAGTCGAGACGTGGATCGTTAAATGAGGTAGGGATAGTTCTTGAGGGTTGCTGGATATTTCTGTGATTATAAGGATATTAAATACAGTCTTGGAAATGCGTCTCTTGTGATCATTATCAACTTAATTTTTTTGGCTGTGATTTTAGATGAAGGCAGTCGAGACGGGGTTCGTTAAATGAGGTAGGAATAGTTCTTGAGGGTTTCTGGATATTTATGTGATTATAAGGATATTAAATATAGTCTTGGAAATGAAATAAAATTTTTTTTTGCGATGTTAGATGAAGGCAGTCGAGACGGGGTTCACTAAATGAGGTAGGGGTAGTTTTTGAGGGTGCTTGGATATTTCTGTGGTGATAAGGATATTTACTACAGTTTTGAAAATGCCTGTCTTGTGATTTTTATTTTTTTTTTGAGGTTTTATTTGAAGGCACCGTAGACGGTGTTCTTTAAATGTAGACCGATGGGAGTAGTTTTGGAAATCGGTATAATACGTATTGCCTATTTTCCTCTAAAAAAAAAGAATGTTTCATCTCCTTGAGATTCTGCGACTTGACGAGTACAATCTGCTTGATTTGAAATGGATTCTATTATTTATCCAAAAAGAACAATTTTTTACAAAAAAAAAAGAAAGAAAGATGAATTATCAACAAAAGACATGAATTTTTAACTAAAATGATGAATCTTCAACAGAAAAATGAATTTTCAAGAAAAGAGTTGAAAATTCAACCAAAAGGTCGAATTTTAAGCCAAAAAGTGAATTTTTTATCGAAGCTAAATTGGTGAATCATCAACAGAAAAATAAAATTTCAAAATACGGGTTCAAAATACAATCAAAGAGTCGAATTTTAAAACAAAAAGTGGATTTTTTTAACCGAGAAAATTAGTTTTTTTACAACAAAGATGAATTATTGACAAAGTACATTAATTTTCAATCAAGTACTTGAATTTTCAACTAAAAAAGATGAATTTTCAATGAAATAGTAAAATTTTAAACTAAAAGAAAAAGAAAAAATTTCAATCAAAAATGAAATAGTCACATTTTCAGAGAAAAATAATTTATTCTCAACAAAAAAAAAACAAAAAAAAACTAATTTTTAGCCAAATAGTTAAATTTTTAACCAAAGGTGAATTTTTAACTAAAATGATGAATCTTCAAAGAAAGAAAAAAATTAAATAAAAGAGTTCAAAATTCAACAAAAGAGCCGAACTTTAATCCAAAAAGTGCATTTTTTTATTAAAGAAGAATAATTTTTTACAAAAAAAAAATGAATTATTAACAAAAGACATGCATTTTCAACTAAATTGGTGAATCATCAACAGAATGATAAAATTTCAAGAGAAGAGTTCAAAATACAATCAAAGAGTTCAATTTTAAACCAAAAAGTGGATTTTTTTAACCAAGAAGATTAGTTATCTACAAAAAAAAAGATGAATTATCAACAAATTACATTACTTTTCAAAGAAGAACTTGAATTTTCATCAAAAAAAGGATACTTTTTCAACTAAAAAGGATGAATTTTCAATCAAATAGTTGAATTTTAAACTAAAAAAAAACATAAATTTTCAATCAAAAAATGAAATATGAAGTTACATTTTCAGAGAAAAATAATTAATTCTTGAACAAAACAAAAACAACTAATTTTTAGCAAAATAGTACCATTTTAAGCCAAAGAGATGAATTTTCAACTAAAATTATGAATCTTAAAAAAATCAACTTTTAAGAAGAGTTCAAAAGACGAATTTTTAACCAGAAGGGATCAATTTTTAATTTAAAATATAAATTTTCTACCAAAAATGAAATAGTTATCCTTTCTGCGAAGAAAATTAATTCTCGATCAAAAAAAAACAAACAAAAAAAAACGAATTTTTAGCAAAACTATGGCGTGCCGGCCGATGCCATCATCATCGAGCCCTATGCCCGGCACACCACCACCAATTTGCGCAACGCCACCCGCCTGCTGATGGCGATGGCGGCGCCACTGGACAAGGATACGCTCATCGTCTGCAATCCGGGGCAGAGCGCGATGATCGAAAATCCCCTGTTCGCGCAGCGCAACGACAAGGAACTGGGCTATCAGCCCGGTGCCATCGGCGCGCGCCTGACCCCCACCGAATTGCTGTTTCGCCCGTCGCGGCTGTCCGCGCGGGTCGATCCGCGCGATCCGCTTGACCCCTGAAGGGAGGCATGATGACACGTAAACTGACCTTGCGTGTTGCCTCACGAAGCGATGTTCCCGAGCGGCATAGCCATTGCCTCACGTAAATGCTCCCTACAGGACATCGCGCTCACTGACTATTCCTTGCGCGACTGGGTGCCGCGCAGTGGAGCCGGAGGCGACGCGGAGCGGTACCCAGTCGCGCGGCAACGAAGAGACTGTCTCTGCCCCCGAGGGCCTGCCAGCGGGCCCAGCTGCCGGGTTCAATACCAAGGCACGCGCCTTTTCTGATCGCCACACCTTCAACCGGCGCTGCACAGTCCGCAGCAGACCATCCGGATAATCGCCAGGCTGCTCAACCTGTAGCTTCTCGAGCAACTCCCGACCGGTGCGCCATGGCTCCTCCTCGAACCACGCCTTCAACTGTTCGGTCACCGTGACAAGCGGATCAGGACGGCGGCGCCAACGCTTCTGCGGGGCCTTTGCGGTTGCAGTGGGCCTCGCCTCGCCTTCGTGCCACAAGGTTCGCAGGCTCGTCATGAACGCATCCAGGGTTGGCGGCGAGGGTTCCGATCGGTTCATTACCGCTGCCCCGTCGGCCAGTCGCACCAACTTTTCTTGCGCCGTCCGGATGTCCCGCAACAGCTGGACCGGATCGAGATCGGCGAACGCCTCGCGGAGGCTCCGGCGCGTCTCCTCAGAGGTCCGTGGGTCGGCCAGCAACCGCTGGAACGGCGTCGCGGGAGCATGGTATCGTTTGTAAACCTTGGCGCCCTCACGTTGCTTCTCGGCAAGCTTGAACGATGGCTGGAAGAAGTTCACAAACAGGCGGGCCGCCGTGTACAATTCGGCTAACGCTCCCGTGGCCTCCAGCCCTTCGAACCGGCGATAGCCCGTCAGGCGCCGAACGACGGAACCGTTCTTCTGCTCAACCCAGGCCTGATCATTCTTGCGATAAGGACGGCAGCGGGTGAACGCGATCCCATGAGCCACGCAATAATCGCGCACTTATTGAGAAGAATTTTGTACTTTTTTTGTATTCATTCATACATTACTTTATGTTATTGTAGTTTATTTTTCTACAAAAATTCACAACTCCATGAACCTACAGGAATTCACAGGTTTTGCAGCCAAAAAGTTGTTCTGTTTCTATCTAAGATGCAATGTTCTCAATATTGATGACGTTCCTTGAAATTAAAATTTTTGAACTTTTGAAGATAAACTTTTTTTTATTTAAAGTTATGAAAACTGAAACGAAAATTAAAACACTCAAAGTGGAACACTTTTAACTTTTTAAGTTTTAAAATAAAAGTAAAAAAATGTCAATTCATACTCTCGATAATTTACGCGTATAATATGAAAGCTTTTATAACTTTCCAAGTGAAAATTTCTCAATTGAAAGCCATTGAACTGCCAAAATTTCATTTCAACTTTTATACATTGTACACTTAAAATATTTTTTAAAATACATAAATCCGCGCTATCATTTGCAATGCTATGAATTGCAGAATGAATCAAAACATTTATAAAATTCTGAAATTCTACCTTTTTTCGCAATTTCAAGCTAGAAACATTAATTTATACATTGAAATTTGTTTTGAAATCTTTCAAGATATTCTCCCAAAAATCTGTATAAAAAAAATCATGCGAAAATTTTCCAGGAATCTAATAATAATTTTATTATCTTGGAACTTGAATTTCCGAAAAATCGTGGATAAGAAACTTTTTTTATTTTCTCAAAACCTTTGAAGATCCTTAAAAAGCTTTAAAATTTTATTTCGAAATCTTCAAAAATCGAAATTTAGTTTTTTATTTCTCGAAATCTGTTCCAAATTTAAATTAAGTTTGAATCTTCTCAAAAC